>JBBGZY010000808.1:600000-1002500 GCA_037952925.1 Lithobates clamitans
AGTGGTTGATGTCTTTCAGCAAGCTAGGCAGAGTAATGTGAGGTGATTGGAGGATATCGTCTGCGAAAGCTGCTACCTTAAATTCCCTCCGATTTATAGTTATTCCTTGAATATCCGTATTCGCTCGCAATCTATTTCAAAGGGGTTCTAAAGTTAAGATAAAAATGAGAGGGGATAGAGGGCATCCCTGGCGGGTACCATTGGTTATTGGGAAGGCATTTGACAGGAGGCCGTTTGCTTTACTCTTGCCGAAGGATTGTCATATAGAGCGTTGATGTGGGTACACATGCGTGGTAGTAAACCAATGCCCTTCAGCACTTCCCGCATATAGTCCCAGGCCACCCTGTCAAACGCCTTCTCGGCATCGAGTGACAGCAGGAATCCCTTCACTTCCGAGGAAGTAAGCCAATGGTGTATGTTTCTCTCTGGCTTCCCTCCCCGGGACAAAGCCCACTTGGTCTGCTGAGACCAGGCCAGGAATTAGGGGCAGTAATCTATTTGCTAGCACTTTTGCATATAGTTTGATATCTACGTTGAGTAATGAGATGGGTCTGTAATTGGACGCCAGGGATGGATCTTTATCTGCTTTCAGTATGACTGCTATATGGGCTTCAAGCAGGTTGCCTGATGGGGTAGAAGGGTCCGACAGGGAGTTGAAGGCGTTGAGCATTTGCGGTGAAAGAGTTTCCAAGAAGCTTTTGTAGTAAATTAGTGGTAGGCCATCTGGGCCTGGGCTCTTGCCTACTTTCATTTGTTTTATTGCCAAACACAACTCCTCTGTGGTCATAGGGCATTCTAGGGCAGCAGCCTGTTGTGGAGTTATCGGTTTAGGGCAATATTGGGCTAGAAAGTCATGTATTTGAGATTGGCGAAGTGAGATGTTGGGTGAGTCTGTGTTATGGGATGGCAGGTTATATAGTTTAGAGTAAAAGCTTTCGAAATGGGCTGCAATGTCCTCATTTTTAGAGAGCACCGCACCCCCATCGGTATGAAGGTGATGAATTATGGAAGAGGTCTTGGCAGCTTGTATAGTGCCTGCAAGCAGTCTCCCACTTTTGTTACCGTGTTCATAGAACACTTTTTGTCTGAGCACATATTGTCGCCTTGTGCGTTTCCCTAGTTCCTCCAATAGAATGGATCTAGCATAAAGGAGGTCCTGTAGTATGGAGTGAGAGGTGGATTGTTTGTGTGTTTTTTCAAGTCTATTGATAGTTTCGAGGAGGGATGCAATATGGGCCTGTCTGCTTTTTTTCTCTTTTGTTGCTAGGGCTATGAGATTCCCTCTAATGACACATTTGTGGGCTTCCCAAAGTGTGACCGGGGTTATATCTGGGGAGGAGTTTTCTTGAAAGTACTGTTGGAGTCGGGTGTTTATTTGTCTCACTACGTCAGGGTCTTTAAGGAGGGAGGGGTTCAGTCTCCAGGTCTTGGTTCTGTTATTGTAGTCTGGGAATGTTAAAGTGATCGTGATGGGATGATGGTCTGATAGGAACATAGGTTCTATTGTGGCATGGGAGAGAAGTGTTAAGTCTGTTTGGGATAAAAATATGTAATCAATTCTCGAGTATTTTTGGTGTGGGGAGGAGAAGAATGTATAATCTTTGTCAGTCGGGTACATGGTGCGCCATGAGTCGTGGAGTGTCAAGTTCTGTAATTGGAGTTTAATTTGTCGTAATGCCCGATAGGGGAGTGCAGAAGTCCCCGTAGAAGAATCTAAGGTTGGGTTTAGTGGGACATTGAAAACACCACCAAGAAGTGTTATACCCTCTTGAAATGTGGAGAGAAGGTCACAAATTCGTCTGAAGAAAGTTACTTGGTGCTCATTTGGGCAGTACACATTTGCAATTGTGATTGGTTTTGATGCGTAAGTGCCTTTAATAAAAATGTATCTACCCTCTTGATCAACCAGGGAATCCTTCAGATGAAAGTCAGCGTGTTTGGAGATAAGGATAGATACTCCTTTCGTTTTTGATGTTGGGTTCGTAGAGTGGAGTGCGTGTTTATATATATGATTCGACAGTTTGGGGACATGTTTTGCACAGAAGTGTGTTTCCTGTAACAGGAGGAAGTGGGCTTTGTGTTTAGTCAGTGCCGATAATACTTGCAACCTTTTTTCTGGAATATTTAAACCTTTTACATTTAGTGATAGGCATTTGAGTGAGAGCTGTTGTGTAGAGATTGCAGCTCCCCTCGACATTGTGGTTATCCAAAAGTTCAAAGGGTGTTAAGTTGCGCTAGCTGGTGTCGTCCTCTACATGTGCTGTAAAATGGATCAGTGGATAGTTGAAGCAGAGGAAGGAAGGACGGCCCCCGCCCTATAGAGTAGATGTGATATAAAGAAGGTGCAGAAAGAGCAAGAAGGGTTAGACCCAGTAGAGATAATAGGGTAAAAGGGGAGTGAGAGGACAGAAAAAGGAGGGAGCGGGAGGGGGAAGGGGAGGGGGATAAAAGATGAGGGGAAGAAAAGTCAAAGTAGGTAGACTTAAAGTCTGGGGAATTAGGGGACGTACCTCAAAGATACAACGGGTACGTAAATAGGACGTACCGGAGGTGGGCGTAGGCTTGCCTATCCACCTATGGGAGAGATGTCCGGTTTAGTAGCTCTAGTCCGTATGGACAGCTGTGTGGGGTATGCGAGCTGTGGTAGGAATGAGTGTTGCAGCACTATGGAGGACGAATCATGCTAAATAATAGTGGTTGGGGGCTCAGAGATATGTGCAGTAGACTGCATTATGGGAAGCTGTGTGTGGGTGATAAGGGACCATATGAATGTTAGTTCAGTCTTGTGAATAGTAAAATTTTTCGGTACCTTATATGTTAGTTCTGGTAATAATAATGGTATCCTAGGATCCCTGTCATTGATCTATGTTTCTGCACATTAAGTCATTATACAGAAAAAAAAAAAAAAAAGAAAAAGAAAAAAAAAAAGAAAAAAGGAAATAAGGGGGAAAAAAGAAAAACTCCCCTCACAAACCATAATAAACATGTATAAAGTAAGCGAGAACAACAACCTATGGTAGCCTGACCTCTTGGGGGCTTATCCATTAGGGAAGGCAGGAAAAACTTCTACACATATTCTTATGTGTCTTACTGTAACTAAGTTTTCCTAATATTTCTCTACATTTTTGTATTTCCTGCCCCCCCTTTTTAGGAACATGCCTGTTAGTGTGGTAATCTGGATCTCTGCTCTGGGTTCATGAAAATGCTTGGGTGATGAAGAGTTAAAGGGGCGATAGTGTTGGTAGGGATTTACTGTTAGTGGGATGGGTTGGCATCATTTCCTTACTTGCTAATGGTAGCGTAGGGTTGCAGAGAGCTTGATACAAGTGCATAAGTCATGGGTGGGGTATGATGTACCGTTGGAAGGGAGAGTTAACTGCAAGTCTGGCGAATATAGGTCGCCCAGACAATAGATTGAATAGGAACTAAGAGTTTAAGGATCCAGGCTCCCACCATTTTGTCTTTCAAGAAAAGTCTTAACCATTTAAAACAAGCAAAACAAGCGTAACATAACTAAGAATAGAAATAAAGCCCTTTGCTTTGGGCAAGAGAGAACGGCCCATTTGGATAGCTAATGTTGCAACCAAGGTGAGTGTAAACCTGGCATTGGTGTTAGGGATGTGAGTGAAAAGGATAACAGATCGGCCACATCTGGCCAAAGCGTACTCACAAGTCCAGATGAGGTAATGGTACTTCTGCCAGGGTTATGTATATGCGTCTCTTAACTAGGTGAAGAGTTTCCAATACTAGTCCTTGAGAAGACTGGTGTTGCTCCTTCGGCTAAACGAAAAGGGGGAGAAAAACATAGGGAGAAAGAAAACAAAAAGAGAACCGAGGGAGGGGATAGGCAATATGCTAGAAGGGAGGAAAAGTTAGATTTACTGTGTAAAAACAGTATGGTCAGTAAAAAGGAGGGTGATGTCCTCTAGTAGTTCCGACGAGGAGTGTCTGCCAGGCCTGAGCTGCGGGCTGGGAGGTCTCGGCGGGATTGGCAATCTCCAGGTGATGTAGGGTCCAGTCTGCGGCGTCTGGAGCGTTGTCTTTGGGCC
The DNA here is from genome assembly GCA_037952925.1 of Lithobates clamitans. Classification (NCBI taxonomy): domain Eukaryota; kingdom Metazoa; phylum Chordata; class Amphibia; order Anura; family Ranidae; genus Lithobates; species Lithobates clamitans. The sequence continues at coordinate 604,050 of JBBGZY010000808.1, forward strand.
TTGGGTGATGAGTTGTATGAGACTGGCTTCCATGGATCCATAGGGAAGTAGAAAGCATACCACTCAGGTATGTCCATCTGAGGAATGTACATTTGTTCGCAGAAGGTGGGTAGATCTTCCGGGGTTCTAAGAAAAGCTGTGCGACCCCTAGTGGATGCCGACAGGCAGAACGGAAACTTCCATCTATATTGGATGTTGTGCGTACGAAGAACTTCCAGCAGGGGGCGCAGGGTGCGTCTGTTCTGTAGAGTGATTTGAGATAAGTCCTGAAACAATTTCACTTCAGTACCATTGAGTAGTATGCGGCCTCTGTCTCTTGATTTTTTAAGAATCTCCTCTTTCAAGGGGAAGTTGACAATACAACAGACAATGTCCCTGGGTGGTTCATTATCGCGAGGAGGGGGTCTTAATGCACGATGTATGCGTTCCATTTCTATGGGGGAGTCTGCTGGTCGGCCCAGTAAGTCATTAAAGATGGAACAGACTGTGTGTTGTAGTGCGTCCTGGTCGACTCCTTCCGGGACCCTCCTCACCCTCACGTTATGCCTGCGTTCCCTATTGTCCAGGTCCTCCACTTGTCTATGGAGCTCAAATAAGTGTGGCAAATGTGAATCATATGTTTTCTGTACTTGCCTGATAGCGGTGGCTTGTGTACGAGCGTTTTCCTCCACCTCTGCGATTCGATCGTTCATGGAGTGAATGTCCGCCTTGAGATCTGAGATCGCCGACATCATGGTATGTTTGATGTCTAGGGCGACTCTTTGGAGATCTCTTTGCAGGTCAAGTAGGCTTGGGAGAGGAACTCCGGAGCCGTCTTCGTCCATAATCGGGTCCATGCTGCTCCTAATTGAGTCCGGGGATGAGGCCTGTAGGGTGTGTGAGGCCTGCGCGGCCTGTGAAGCCTCGAGTTGCGCCGCTTGTCTGGTCCGGAATATCTCCGGAATGTTACCGCTGATCTGCGTGCCTGGATCTTTTTGTGTGTGGGGTGTCGAGGTGCTTCTGTTGGGCTTTCCCATCATGGGTAAGTGATTTTAAAGCCCCAAATAAGGCGTTTGTCGTCCTACGAGTGCGGGAGCCTCCTGTTTAAGCAGCCATCTCAGTTCCCGTCCAGGCCACGCCCAAGATTTATGTCATTTTTATTATTTTTTTTTTTTTTTTACTAGTAATGGCGGTTTTAGCGGTACTGTGACATTGCGGCGGACAGATCAGATACTTTTGACACATGTTTGGGACCGTTGACATTTATACAGCGATCATTGCTATAAAAATGTACTGATTACCGTGTAAATGTCACTCTCAGGTAAAGGGCTAACACTAGGGGCGATCAAGGGGTTAAATGTGTTCCCTCAGTGTGTGTTCTAACTGTACGGGGATAGGACTGACAAGGAGAGGAGACATATCACTGTTCCTACTTACTAGGAACAAATGACGTCTCCTCTCCTCTGATCGCCCAGGGATTTGTGTGTTTACACACATAAATCCCAGTGCTGGCTCTCGTGCCCGCGATCGTAGGTGGCCCGCCATGCAGCAGGCGCACGTGCCTCAAGTAGCTCTTAAAGGGAACAACGTACCTATACGTTGTTTTGCGCAGCTGTTCCATTCTGCCAAAGTATATCGGCGTCGGCAAGTGGTTAAAGTCCATTTGAAATAGATTTTTTATTATAAGGTTGATGTAAGATCTTATTTGCTTAAAACGTTCTTATTATTCGCCATCTGGAATACATACACTTTATATAGCAGCAGTATAGCACTTTTTACAGCAGTTTGGTAAGGATGCTGGGCTCCGTGTCTGAATGGACACAGGGAGCTGTGACTTGGCTTGGGTGCCCCCATAGCAAGCTGTCGGATGGCTGAGATACTGAGATACTTGTGGACATCACTGGACAGAGAGGGACCTCAGATAAGTGTTAAACGGGCTGAGGGGGGCTGCTGCACACAAAAGGCTTTTTATCTTAACGCATAGAATGCATTAAGATAAAAAAAACCTAAACCCACCAGTGGCTCATCGTCTAGGATGCCTGCTCATTTTGGCCCATTTGGAAGAGGTGACCAAAATGGGGCACTGCAATAAGATGGGGGTAAGACTAAGAGCACACATTGCATGGCCTAGTTGATGGTTATACTCATATAGCAAGGTCCCAGGCTCCCTTCACTTTAATGAGAACCTCCAGGGCCATTGATAGCTGACATCTTTCTGTATATGGTGGTAACATGTTGCTAAAGCTGAAGATACTAGCTCACAGCATCATACTCCACATTATACCAAGCTAATTCCCCCCCCCCCTTTTCAAAGAAATCAACCGTTTATTGACCCATTGGACCGCTCATCCCCTCTGCCTTCTGAATAAACATCCTCAAAATCTGAATACTTCTTATACTGTTGTATTTATTCGAGACATTCCCAGTTGCGGTCCCTATGTCACAGCTGAAAGCTCTCCAAAGGAAAAGTCTCAGTTTTATATGGAACAACGCCTCCCATCGCCGCTTCATTGGACCAATGTAACTGGTGGTACTAAAAAGACCACCAATGTAACTGGTTGTAGAAAACTGACCAGTAATTAATGTACCTGGGGAGACTACACTGACCCCCAATGTAATGGTGACACAACACTAATGCCCCGTACACACGGTCGGACATTGATCGGACATTCCGACAACAAAATCCTAGGACTTTTTCTGACGGATGTTGGCTCTAACTTGTCTTGCATACACACGGTCACACAAAGTTGTCGGAAAATCTGATCATTCTGAACGTGGTGATGTAAAACACGTACGTCGGGACTATAAACGGGGCAGTAGCCAATAGCTTTCATCTCTTTATTTATTCTGAGCATGCGTGGCACTTTGTGCGTCGGATTTGTGTACACACGATCGGAATTTAACTGATTGGATTTTGTTGTCAGAAAATTTTATAGCCTGCTCTCAAACTTTGTGTGTCGGAAAATCCGATGGAAAATGTGTGATGGAGCCTACACACGGTCGGAATATCCGACAACAAGGTCCTATCACACATTTTCCGTTCGGAAAGTCCGACCGTGTGTACGGGGCATAACTGTAACTAGGGGCGCTACACTGCTCTTAATTGTGTGTACTAAACCGACTACAACATAATTGTTCCACTACACTGAAGAAGATCACCAATGTAACTGGGTGCACTTCACGCAGTGCCGGGACAAGGTCATCTGGTGCCCAGGGAGAAGATGAAAAACTGTGCTCCCCCCCCCCCGTGAAAAGCTACAGCGTCTACAGACGATGGGTTCTATACTAATGCATCAGTGACAGTGCATTAACCCCCTTCCTGCTGCATATTACCAATACCATTGCTAGTTAAGCAAACTCCTCTCAGGGACTGAAGACATGATACAAGAGATCAATGCAGTCTCACCAGTGCCCATCAAATGCGGCCTACCGCTGTGCCCATCAATGCCGCCTCACTATGCCCATAATTGAAGCCTCAATGTGCCCATAATCGCAGCCTCTGTGACCATAATCGCAGCCTCTCTGTGCCCATAGTTTCAGCCTCTCTCTTTGTGCCCATAATCGCAGCCTCTGTGCCCATAATTGCAGCCTCTCTGTGACCATAATCGCAGCCTGTGTGACCATAATCGCAGCCTCTGTGACCATAATCGCAGCCTCTCTGTGCCCATAATCGCAGCCTCTCTGTGCCCATAATCGCAGCCTCTGTGCCCATAATTGCAGCCTCTCTGTGACCATAATCGCAGCCTCTGTGACCATAATCGCAGCCTCTGTAACCATAATCGCAGCCTCTGTGCCCATAATTGCAGCCTCTCTGTGCCCATAATCGCAGCCTCTTTCCCTGTGACCATAATCGCAACCTCTCTCTCTGTGACCATAATCGCAGCCTGTGTGACCATAATCGCAGCCTCTCTCTCTCTGTGAACATATTTTCAGCCTCACTTTGCCTATGAATGCAGACTCCCCATAGCCTGCCCTGCATGGATCACACAGCCGACATCTCCTGCAGCGCTGTATGTCACACAGCTGGGTCTGTGTGTGTGTTCGGCGGCATGACAAGGTCCCACCCCCCTAGACTGGCTCGTGTGATAGGCGGAACACTGATTCAATCTGCTACCACATGAGCCAGTCTAGGGGGGCGGGTCCTTTTTACGGCGCCACCGAACACACATACAGACCCAGCTGTGTGAAACACAGAGCTCCCGGCGCTGTGTGTCAAACAAGAGGAGGAGGTGGGAGGGGAGCGCTGCAGCCACAGATCAAAGCGGTCTGTAGCGTGGCCTCTACTGAACCCCCCTTCCTCCAGTAAATGGTCCCGCCCAGGGCATCCGCCCCTTCTGCCCACCCCTTGCACCGGCCCTGACTTCACGGACCCCCAGTGTAATAGGGGAACTGCATTGACTGTAACTACATACACTTCACTGGACCAATGTAACTTGTGATACTAAATTGACCACCACCATAAACTAGTGGTACTAAACTGACCACCAATGTACCAGGGGGGATTATGCCAACCATCAATATAATTGGGGGCAATAAACTGACCACTAATGTAAGTGAAGCACTGCACTGATCAATAATATTACAGGGACACTTCATTGACCACCAATGTAACTGGGGGGACTTAAATGAACATCAAAAAAATTGGAAGCACCACACTGACCATTTGTTATAGATATCCATAATTTCTGTGCCGCAAATAATTTCATATGATTAAATGTTGTAGGTTATTAATACCTGTGTCTTAACTTTTCCTATTTCAGGCCAGCTGACCACCACATGCAATTGGTGCTGGAATATTGGCTCAACCGAATGCTGTGATGAAAGAGAGCTTCAATGTGATGGATCAGGTTATATGACGGTGTCAGAGTACAGCCTTACCGGTAACTGGGATTGTGTTTTTCAACCATGACTTTAGTGCCAATAGAAGCCATGGACACATCTTCCCTTGCGTGTTGGGGGGGGGGGGGGGGGGTTAAGATGTATTTAAAAAGAAAAATATGAGGGTATCTGGTCAATTTAATTAGACTTTCTAGAATTTTTTTCAAGTCTATAAAATGCCCATTGTATTTAAAAGTCGGTCTTTTTTTTGTTTAGCAAAAAAATAAAAACCGCAGAGGTGATCAAATACCACCAAAAGAAAGCTCTATTTGTGGGAAGAAAATTATAAAAACTTAGCTTGTATATAGTATAGCATGATCGTGCAATTGTCATTCAAATTGTGACAGCGCTAAAAGCTGGCCTGGGCAGGAAGAGGAGGGGGGGAGTGCCAGGTATTGAAGTGGTTAAAGGTCATGTGCGTGTAGAGGCACATATATATGTGTGTGTGTATATAATACACACACATACACACACACACATTTGTTTTGGGGTTTAAATACACTATAATGGTTATTTTCTTTTTTTTTTTTCTTCCATCAGGTACTGAGGAATATCCTACAATACAGAAAGGCTGTTCTGTGCCACTATTATGCGGTAAATGCTTTTCTGTAACAACCAAAGATAACTTCCTTGTCCGAGTGAGCGGTCAATGTGGGGAAGGAGATGGCAGCAATGAAAACCTAAACTATAAGGATGAGTTTTTGCATCCATATCTGTGAAAATAAAAAAAATAAAAAAATGTTATAATATAATAGTTACTTTGTGGCATAATTGCCCAAACCAAATATGCAGATAAAGTCAGAGGAATAGTCAAAATTTCTAAATGGAAAATTGGCTCCCAGTGCTGTCAAGCAAAGCCAGCCAATTAACCTTTACAATCACTTTGTGGTCTATTTATAAAACACTCCTCCAGAAACATTCATACAAGCTAAACAAAATTTCATCACAGTTTGTAATAGATACTCCTGTGAGGTTTTAATTACCGTATTTATCGGCATATAACACGCACTTTTTTCCCCTGAAAATCAGGGGAAAATCGTGGGTGCGTGTTATAGGCCGATCCCCCCCCCCAATTGTGTGTGATCGGAGCGATCACGGCAATTGCCGCGATCGCCGCCGACATACACAGCCGTGTGGAAATTCAAATACGGCGCCGAGACTGCAGGGACTCTTCGGAGCGGAGCTACACATAGCCGAGAGTCCTCGGGTTTTCTCTGCGCCGCTTACAGTCCCGCCCATAGGGCGGAACTGGGCGGGACTGTAAGCGGCGCCGAGGAAACCCGAGGACTCTCGGCTATGTGTATCAGCGCTCCGCCGAGTCCCTGCAGTCTCGGCGCCATATTTAAAATTTACACAGGGCTGTGTATGACGGCAGAGATCGCGGCGATCCCACAAAGCTACACGGGGGGGCAAGGCTGCACTGGGGCAATGCTGCATGGGGGCAAAGCTGCACTGGGGACAAGACTGCATGGGGGCAAGGCTGCACTGGAGAAAAGCTGCACTGACATGGCTGCACTGACATTGCTGCACTGACAAGGCTGCACTGACATGGCTGCACTGGGGCAAAGCTGCACTGACAAGGCTGCAATGGACACTGGGGCAAGGCTGCATGGGGGCAAGGCTGCACTGGAGAAAAGCTGCACTGACAATGGCTGCACTGACATTGCTGCACTGACATGGCTGCACTGGGGCAAAGCTGCACTGACAAGGCTGCAATGGACACTGGGGCAAGGCTGCACTGACACTGACAAGGCTGCAGATGGACACCGATAACGCTGCATTGATGGGCATTTTAATGTAAGTTTTTCTTCCTTAAACTTTACTCCTAAAAGTTTTTTTCCTTAAAATTCCCTCCTTAACTTGGGTGCGTGTTATACACCGGCGCTAGGGTTGCCACATCATCCCTTTAATCCAGGACACATATGAATTCCACAGGTTCTGAGGCTGATTTAATGCAGATAAGGCACCAAGTGAGTTTAATTACCACCTTAATCAGCCACAGAAGCTGTGTAATTAATACGTGTCCTGGATTAAAGGGATGATGTGGCAACCCTAACCGGCGCGTGTTATACGCCGATAAATACGGTACCCAAAGCATAACTTAACAGAAGGAACACCATAAAGGAGTCAAAAACAACTCTAGGCCTCTGTCATATGAGCGGGGGTCCCTGATGCTTCTCCAAAAAACAATCTATGGTGGATTGTTTTTGCAGGTGACTGGAAGGCCACTGTAGTGAGGCCCGGAGCGATGAAAGAAATGAAGTTAGTGCAGGGCCGGGCATGACAGTGTGTCTAGTGACACACATAGGGTTAAGTTTTGGGAAAGGTAGGGGGAGGAGAGAAAAGGAAAGTTGGGGGGAGTGGCTAGTTAAAAGGAGGGGGCGGAGCCAGAACGGGCAGTGCGTGGGGGAAGAAGACACAAGGAGGCAGAATCTCTCTGCTCCTCAACTATGGCCGGTGTGGAGGACTTGTTGGCACGTTTGAAGCAGGCAGCGGAGGTGAGAGGGTCGGATTGGCTGCATAGACAGGTGGCAGAGATGCTCGGCGGGGAGGCAAGTGGATCGGCGAGGGTTGAGGAGACGGCGGCGCGTGCGCGGAGATCGAGGCCTCCGAGGCCTGCACGCAGACTGGGAAGAGCTGAGAGGAGTCCAGGCGAAGAACGATCGCTTCCGCCAGCAAAACGGAGCAGCAAGGAGGCAAGGGTGAGGCCGGGACGCGCTACAGGGCGAGTTCAGAGTTAACCGGGTGGGGCCACGGGCCAACATGGCGCCGCTTCCCTGCGCACGGTTACCAGAGGGAGACACCAGACTGGCACCCCAGCAGCTCTAAACGAGCATGGGGGGGCGGATGGAAGGGACAGAGCAGAGGCTGAAGCGGTAAGCAGAGGGTCAAGATACGCTGCGAGGGGGCGGAGCTCACTTGGCAGCGCGGAGGTGTCGCAAGATGGTGGACGGAATCGTGAGCAGGCTGGCCCGGTTGCAGGGACGTCAGGGCAGCGTGTTATACCATCCGGGATCAACTGGTTATGGGGCATTTTTTCAAGGGCAATGGAGTGCGGAGCCTTGGCCAAAATCCTGGGTGGCAGCGGGATTCCTTCATAACCTGGTATTGCTGGAATCGTTTCCGGTGGTATTGGCTATAGAGTTGTGGGGAAAGTCTTGTCAGAACCTAAAGTTGCGATTGAATTGCGATAATATGGGAGTGGTGCAGGTAGTCAATCGCATGTCAGCGTCTTCCCAACCTGTCATAAGGTTATTACGGCAGTTGGTTTTGCGATGCTTGCAATTGAATATTTTCATATATGCTGTCCACATACCAGGGATTGATAACACACTGGCTGATTCACTGTCTCGCTTTCAGTGGGACAAGTTCAGGGCATTAGCTCCGGCTGCAGAGTTGGAAGGAATTCCTTGCCCGGAGTGGATCTGGGAGCTGGCATTGGAGTCGTCGCGGGATGGATACAACAGTCTGTGAGTTAGTCCACTTGGGCGGCGTATGTGAAGGTATGGAGAGAATGCTCAGGACTTATCCGTTAAGCTGGGGTTGCTGAGGCCGGCGGGGAGGTGAGAGTAATGGTACTATATTTTGTTGCAAGGAATATGGAATGTGGGGGTGGCGGTTTCGTCTATTGAAAAAAAGTTGGCAGCATTGTCATCCCTCTTTAAGCTACAAGGAAAGGAGGATTGGACAAAAGAGTTTTGGGTGAGGCAGGCATTAAAAGGGTACCGGAAAGGTCACAAAAGAAGGGATAACCGCAGGCCTGTCACTTTTGAAAACTTGGTATTAATTTGTGCGCAGTTAAGGTTCGTTTGTGAATCAAGTTATGAGTGTTTATTGTTTACAGCAGCTTTTTCGTTAGCCTTTTTTGGGGCTTTTCGGGTGGGGGAGTTGGTTAGTCTGTCCAGGCGGGAGGCAGGTGGTATCTTGGTTCAGGATGTAAGTACTCACGCTGATAGGGTGGGTTTACGGCTGAGGAGAACTAAAACAGATCAACTGGGAAGGGGCGTAGATGTGTGGTTGTTCGCCCTGCCAGGATCAACAGTGTGTCCGGTAAGAACTGTTAGCGCTTTCCAAAAAGTTAGACCGTTGGGCGAGGGGCCATTTTTGTGTCATGCAGACGGGTCGCATTTATCAAGATTTCAATTTGTGGCAGTGTTTAGGAAATGCTTGTATGAGGTAGGTTTGGATGGTAAGGCTTACGCCTCACACTCCTTCCGCATTGGGGCGGCTACAGAAGCTGCCAGATGTGGGTTGAATGAGGCGGCGGTGAAGAGGATCGGGCGATGGGAATCGAAGAGATTCCGCACTTACATTCGTCCTCAACTGGTAGTGGAATAAAAAAAAAAAAATAGAGTTTGGATGTTACACGCATGGGGCGGGGTAGTCTTAGTTTACTGGTGTCACCGTTTCCTTGTTGTCTTTTCGTTTCAGATGGAGTGTCTCCACGCCTCGTCTGGATACTGGGACACTCGTATGTTTGTTGGGGGGCAAGGAGAGGTGATGCGAGACCCGATGGAAGGCAGTTGGGCATATCAAGGAAGTAGGCTTTTATCAGGTGGCTGGGGAGACAAGGCATGTTGTGGGGTAGAGTGGTGCCAGAGGTGGAGAGATATGCATGGCTCGATAGGCCACCGGATGTGTTGGTTATTCACGCCGGTGGTAACGATTTTGGTGTAAGTACAGTCAGGGAGCTGATAGCGGATGTGAAGGCGGATCTGTTACACATCCGTTCCAAATTTCCGCAGACACTGCTGTTATGGTCTGATATTGTGGCACGTACGACGTGGCGCAATGCCAGGTCGGTTGAGCGAATCAACAAGGCTCGTATAAGAGTTAATAAGGTGGTTGGAAGGTTTTTAGTGCAACAAGGGGGCATGGTGATTCGGCACAGAGAGCTAGAGATAAACGTAGGCCTCTATTTGAGAAAGGATGGGGTTCACCTCACGGATGTGGGGACTGACCTTTGGTCCATGGGATTGCAGGACGGAATTCAAAAGGCTTTGCAGGTGTGGAGGGGCCCTCAAGGATAAGGTTTCATCCTTTCGGGCTGTGGCTGGTTTTTTGATGTTGGTCGGTGACGGTAGCGGTAAATGAAAGGTTAAAAAGGGGTGGGGGGTCATCAATAATATGGCCCCTCCTGTGTATTCTGAAATGGAATACCGGTATGTTGCACTGCGGGTAGGGGTTGTCTCCGAGCGGTACAGCTGGAGGCCTTATCAGTTTAAATCATGGTGCTCGCAGTGTACTGTTTTTTGATGGGTGGTAAAAAGGGTGTAGCTCCGTCACTGACCAATAGATTGTTGATCTTTATCTGAGGTTATATATATATGTTATATATATATGTTATTTATATATTTAAAGTTTGATATTGGAGTTAATTTTATACGGTTTTAATAAAGAGGCTGTCGTGGCCATTTTATACTCCAGAAGCATGGTGTGGTCTCATTCTTTAGGAAGGTAAAGGGGTTGGAGTATGGGTGGCCTTTTAGTATTTACAAGATGGGGGAAAATCTGGACTACACTGGTCAAGCCTCCTTCCTGAATGCCTGTTTTTTTTTCCCAACCTATGCATTAAGTTAAAAAAACCTTCTGTGCTGCAGGATCCCCCTATACTTACCTGAGCTCAATCGTGATCGTGGTGTGCATGGGAGCAGTTCTCTCTGTTGTCACCCTCCTAACTGGGCAGATTGGTAGCAGTGGGAGCTATTAGCATAGTTACATAGCTAGTCTGGTTGAAAAAACGAGAGAACAAAATGAGAGAACAAATCTTCCAATGTGGATACTTGCTGCACTGTCTACTGTCTAAGAATAGATTCAGCTAATTTTGGAAAAGTTTCACATTTTCTGTCGTGTCAATGGGACAGGTAATGAAGGGAAAGCGCTCAAATGGGGCACACATTACCTATTGCATTAAAAAAAAAAAAAAACACAATGCACTGATAAAGAATCTGATTCCTCAAACCTGATGTAGCACACTATAGTTTAGGCAGGGAACTCCTCGCAAATTTACTTGCCAGTAGTTATCCTGGTTGTTTGATAGAAATCTATTGATTTCTCCCTAAGTTTGGCCTTGTTGCACTTTTCTCTTCTACCACTAGGTGGTTGGGTACTTGGTGGTACTAGATATGAGAAGGGCAACCCAAGGTCAGGTTATGGGGTATATGGGATATCTCAGCCAATGGGCAGGGATTTTCTTGGACCCCTTGGTCTGCTGGGAGAGCCTATATATTGGAGTGAGGTCAGGTGGTCTGTGGTCTGTGCCACCTGGACGGCTGTCTGGGTGGACGTGTGTTGTATTGCCCGGGCTGCTAGGCCAGAGATTGGGCCTATCCTGGGCACATCTGGCTGCTAGGCTGTCTGAGGGCCTATCCAGAAGCAAGAGAGCAGTGCAGGGTTGGGACTGCGGCTTGCAGTCCAACCATAAGTGACGGTTCTGCCAGCCCGGAGAACCTGTCGTGGTCAGAGGTGGAGGGGAAGCTGTCGCCAGTAAGGGACTATCCACCTTATTACCAGGGACCACAGTGAGTAACTGAAGCAAGTAACGGAGCAGCATTCTCACCAACCTGGGACGGTGAAGAATTGGGAAACTTCAGTGGGAACCAAGCCAGGGACCCAGCCAGTGGAGGTGACGCTTGCAGAGCAGCCTTGGGTGTCAAGCTAGGGACCAAGCGGGCCAGCGTGGATGAAGCTTGAGAGGTATCTAGAGTGCCTAGCTAGGGACCCAGCAGAGAAGCGGGGGTGACGCATGAGGAAGATACCACTGTGAAGATTGAAGGAGCTCAAGGGATTGAGTGACAGTGAATCAGTGGGTCTAGTAAGAGACCGGGAGCTCAGTGTATAGAAGAGCTGCAAAGAGAAGTTGTGGTGAAGCTGTAAGAACTGTTACGCTTTGTGTTAGGAACTGTTAAAAACTGTTTCCATAGGAGACAGCATACCTGCACGTGCAGAAGTGGCTTCTTGCTGGAGGCATTCCCTGCACGGCTGTTTCCTATTGAAGTCTCGGAGTCTGCTAATTGAATTTGCAACTACGTAAGGGTGTCCTGACCCTAACCCTCTTTCCCCCAAAAATATAAAAGGGACTGTTAAGAGAAATAAAACCTCTTTTACATCCAAGAAGTGTCTGGCGCCCAATGACTTTCATCATCCTTGCACCCACTATGCCTCACAACACACTACATACAGAAGGATGTCAGCTATCTCTGGCCCTAGAGGTCTTTATTAGACCGAAGGAGGCCGTAGACCTTGCTACACTTGTTATCCAGTTGCAGACTCTGGGCGTGCTAGACACACCCCCAAAAATGTCATCAGTGTACACAGTTGAGAAGAATGGGTGTAGATCGCGCTGGACTGACTCTATCAGTCAGTGTTGTAGATTCGTAGGGTGAGGGCAGAGGGAAAGAATTTGTTTCCAGAGGTCCGTGCCCAGTTTGGAAAAAGGTTCGGGCTTGGGCTGCTACCTCGGTGTGCATCCTTTCGGTCGACTCCGCGTGTAAAGTAGAATATATATATTTGCTTTTATCCTTGTTTTTTATTACACTTTTCCAAACAGCCCTGATGAAGGGGGAGTCTTTAGTCCTCCGAAACGCGTTGGCCTCTTTTTATTGCTGAAACTTCAAATAAAATACAAATTACTTACCTCTTTGATCACCGGGTGCTCCTTTATCCTCATTTCTTCTACATCAGTGTACACAGGGCGTATCTAGTACATCCAGTCCTTCTGCCCTGCTGCCTGGATCCCCTGTGTGTACATGGCAATTCAGCTCTGATTAATCGCTGAATTACTATACATAAATATTACTGAATATTCAGTTTAACCCTGTCCACACTGCAGAAGGATAATACAACAGCAGCAAAGGAAGATTTTCTGCAGCAATTATGAGCAACGGTCCAGGTTCCATGTATATCTTTATATTTCTTGCTTTTTTGTTTATTTGATTGTTAATTGTGTACTATAAAGAATAAAATGAGTGCAGTGCAATAAAACAAGGTAAGTCCATAAACAAATATAAAAGAACTACAAGTCCCAGAGTGGAAGATGAAGACACCTCATGGGAAGAAAAATTCCAATCCACGGAATGTTCTGAGTTCCACCAGCAAGTCAATACTCTTACCCAATATGGTGGACTCCGAGCTAAAAAGAAAGTCAAACACGCTTATATCCACAGTGGGATAGAGATGATTCGCCGGCACAGAAGTGGTACCAGATCATCAATGACGAGTATGCGGATAAAATAAACACGTTCTAAGTGCTCTGTGTAAAGTTCATTTATTAAGATCATCCACAAGTAAAACTCTTGTAACAATGACATTAAATAACGCTACATATAGCGATCATAAAGCCAGTATACCAAAGATGGCAGCGGGTGACGTCCGCAAGATAGCTCCTCCCCCATGCGCGTTACGCTCTACGGGAGTTAGTCAGCAAGGGCGGGGCTATCACATCACCCGGATGTTTAAATAGACACCTGGTCTCCATGGAGAGTGCGGAGGACTGGAAATCCAAGAACTGAAAGTCCAAGAACCGGAAGTCCCAGTCAGCCCCAGCGATCTCAATATCCTATGGGGACATAGGCTGGCAAAATAAAACATATATAGGAAATATAAAAATTCCTATATGCAAAGGCTGTAAGGGGGTGAAGGTTGCCAAATGCAAAACTCCACCTTAACTATAACAACCTACAGCAATAATTAAAAACACAAAATGGACGAATAAAAGCCGCGGCCATCTCTTCACATTAAGAACACATAAATATAACAAAGCACATATAAAATACTAATGCCGCGTACACACGGTCGGACTTTTCGTCTACAAAAGTCCGACAGCCTGTCCGACAGACTTTCGACGGACTTGCGGCGGACTTTCGACGGACTTGCGGCGGACTTTCTAACGAACAGACTTGCCTACACACGATCACACAAAAGTCCGTCGAATTCTTACGTGATGACGTACACCGGACTAAAATAAGGAAGTTGATAGCCAGTAGCCAATAGCTGCCCTAGCGTGGGTTTTTGTCCGTCGGACTAGCATACAGACGAGCGGATTTTTCGACCGTACTCGAGTCCGTCGGAAAGATTTAAAGCATGTTTCAAATCTAAAGTACGTCGGATTTGAGGCAAAAAAAGTCAGTTGAAAGTCCGGAGAAGCCCACACACGATCGGATTACCAGCCAGCTTTAGTCCGTCAGCGTCCGTTGGACTTTTGTAGACGAAAAGTCCGACCGTGTGTACGCGGCATTAAAAAACACCTACACTCTTATCTATTTGTCTGATATAAAGCAGTTCAAGTCAAACTCGATGTTTGACCCTCCCGAGACCAAAACCTGTGTTTCTTGGATCCAGAGGGATTCCTGCTGACTTAATTGGCGTATGAAATTTCCTCCCCGCCAGTGTTTATTTACCCTCTCCAATCCCCAAAATCTAAGACATTTGGGATCCCTATTGTGAAAATTTCTAAAATGTTTAGAAACAGTATGTGTTCTCAAGCCTTTTTTGATGTTGTTAACGTGTTCAGCAATGCAAACACCCAGGGGTCTAGAAGTCCTGCCTACATACTGGAGTCCACAATCGCACTCCAGCATGTACACAACCCCCATTGTGTTACATGTAATAAGGTATTTTATATGGTATGTTCTGTTGGTAGCAAAGGAAACAAAATCCTTACGTCTTTACAAATTATGCTTACATTGCCTGCATGCAGGACATTTTCCACAAGCGTAAAAGCCAGACAAAAAGAGAATAATCTATTATCCTTGGTCATGGGGGGGGGTCTACAACACTTGGGGCTAGAACCTCTCTGAGAGTTGGAGCCCGTCTGTAGATAAATCTCGGGCGTGGAGATAATCCAATTGTGTGACCGTAGCAAACAGGAGGCCCGTTAGTGAGACCTGTTTCCGATTGGCAAAAGTGCCAGGCGATCCTATTGGATGCCTAGTGCTCTGGAAGAGGAGACATGCTGGAGCCAGAGCCGCCACTGACATCACACCACAGCAGCCCGTACAGAACCAGGGAAGAGGAGAGCACACCGCCACTGCCACTAAGTGACGGACCTCCTGCGGGAGGGGAGTGGGGTAAAGGCCGCAATCCGAGCGCCGTGGCTGGGGGGGATAAGTGCTGCAATCCCCATGCCAGGGGTTGGGGGGTATAAGTGCTGCGATACCCGCACTGGGGGTGGGGGGTGCTGTCAGTGCCGCAAGCCCTGCGCCGGGGGCTCTATATACACTTATCTGGGATACTGGGCTGTACATCCTATCTGTGCTGATCTATATACCATACCTGTGATGCTGGGCAATATACCCTATCTGTGCTGACCTATATACACCTATCTGTGATGCTGGGCTGTATACTGTATCTGTGCTGACCTATATACCCTATCTGTGATGCTGGGCTGTATAACCTATCTGTGCTGACCTATATACCCTATCTGTGATGCTGACCTATATACCCTATCTGTGATGCTGGGCTATATACTCCTGACACTATGGGTGGAATACAGGGAAGTGGGTGGTTTCTATAAGGGGTGGGGCTTATGAGAATTGAGATGGGTCAAAAAGGAAGGGCGGAGTCTGGCGGCCCCCATTTGAAAACTTCACCAGCCGCCACTGATGTTCCATAACCCTGTAAAGCAACTTAAAGCCCACTGCACGTTTAAAAAGCACAAAAACAGCTTTAATCTCACTCTACCTAAAAATTACAAAGCATTAAGCCATAATGGTGACATTTTTCTGTATTTTGATTGGTGAAATTACAATTCTCAATCTCACTCATCCCTGATTGAGGAATAAGGCTACCCGTGTGGGAGATGGACATTGGGAAATCTGATACAGTGTGAATGAGCAAAGGGCATGTTCAGCTTTAGAAATTCTGTAATTTTCTAATTCTGTAAGTCTGTAATTTTTAGTTTATTAGCACTTGTATGCAAAAGGAACATTGGCTTGGCCATCTGAGTTAGAGCAGAAGGTGTGCAATGAACTAATTTTGAAATATCCAAAGATTTCATGACAAGTCAATAAACAGTGACGTTCTTTGGCAGTGGATCTGTAGAACACTTTAGGAGCCCTGGGCAAAATCTAATCCCGGAAGAAAATGCAATGTATACAATATTCAGCAAAGTGAATTTTGAGGTGATGCAAAGTTTTCTTTCCTTCCTTGTGCTTCTGCAAAAATGGTGAAGTCTGAAATTATTGTTTACCTTTGTAAACAATGGAAAGGAACCAACCTCAGGGATGAGAGGTTCAGCAGACTAAAATTGAGACATTTGTTTTCAGCTTGGCACATTGAGAGCAAGTGTTAATTTCCAAAGAAAAGAACATTGTAACTTTAAACATCAACGCGGGTCCAAGTTTCTAGGAGGTTTGTTCAACAGGCTTCATTAATCACCAGAAAATTTCATACAGGTGACAGAAACTGTCCTTGTCATGGGTCAGATAACTGGCCAAACAGGCAAAAAAGTAGGGAATTAAATATTAAGGGGTGTAGTATACGATGAAAATGTATATCATTGCTCTTTGGACATCATATGAAACATGACTTCTCTCTAGGAGCACACTGCAAAAGGACATTTACACATCTAGCCAACTTCAAAGAGGGCTAGGCCTTAGATAAATGCATGAGTTCATTAACTCTTGACTAGTAGGACACCTGCTCCAAACCTCGACAGTATGGGTTACTGAAGGGGGAGGGACGAGATGGACATTCTCAATACCAGGACCCCTGCAGGGGTTTCCTGCCCAGATCTGGATAAAATGACAGCTTACCTTCTGGGCTGAGAGATTATGTGGACAGCTGATGTGGTGATCAAGAAGTCAACTGTAAGCCTGGGACAGGAATGCACTTTTATAACCTTTTGTTTAAAATATCTTCACTGACTTGGATGTCACCTGTTGAAATGTTTACAGAGTGATAAGTCCCACAATGCCTGGTTGACCTCTATGTATTCAGGAGGTCCCGGTGCTCTGGTAAGAGTACATCTTTTTTGGGTGTCGCTGTCGGCTTTCATGGTGGAGGGAAGGATTTCACTTAATTGGATTGGTTGAGAATCACTCATATTTTTCACCTAAACGTTAATGGATTAATTCACTTTGGACACTTGCACCAGTATTTGAATATATTCAACTATATGGACACTAAGAATTATAATTGAATTCATTTTTGTTTTTTGCACATATATGGACATTTGATGATTTTTTGAGCGCGACACGTTGTATTGATTATAATGTTGGGTGAAATATTATCTCACTTTAGTGTTCACAGCTTTGAGTCACACACAAGCGCAGTTTTTTTCTTGGTTTACCATCTTCACTAACAGCAATTACCAACCTCCCAAGTGGATGGTATGAATGCGTGTATGCGTATGTTAGATTAGTGGAGATCCCCTTCCCCTATTACCTCATCCCCTTTTCCCCTCTCCTTATTTATAACTGTAATGTATTTGTATTCCTATTGTAAGAAAATCCAAGTCTTATATTAAGAATTAGTCATCCTTTATTGAAAGCCAGACACCCCAAACAGAGCACATTTTACAGGAGTCATGGCCATAACATGGTCATACTGATGCTTTAAAAAGTTTTATTAAAGTGAAGGAGATTTTCCAGGTCACGGAAGCACCCCTTGGACTGAGTGATCCCTGATGTAGGGCTTATGAAGTTTGCTTTGCTGGGTTGCTTTGCTATTTATTTTACAGGATTTATATAGCGCCAACAGTTTGCGCAGCGCTTTACAACATGAGGACAGACAGTACACTTACAATACAAATCAATACAGGAGGGATCAGAGGGCCCTGCTTGTTAGAGCTTACAATCTAGAAGGGAGGGTCAAGTGGAAACAAAAAGGTAATAACTGTAGGGAATAAGCTGATGGAAAAAATGAAAATAGAGTTGTTAGGTGTGGGTAGGGTAGGCTTCTCTGAAGAGAAGTGTTTTCAGGGATCGTCTAAAAGCTAATAAAGTAGGAGACAAGCGGACAGATTGGGGTAGGGCATTCCATAGGTTTGAAGAGGCTTTGGAAAAGTCCTGGAGGCGAGCATGGGAGGAGGTGACGAGGGAGCTAGAGAGCAGGAGGTCTTGAGAGGAACGACGAGAACGAGTAGGTTAGTATTTAGAGACTAAGCTAGTGATGTAGCTGGGCGTGAAATTGTGGATGGCTTTGTACGTAGTTGTTAGAATTTTGAATTTGATTCTTTGGCCGAGCGGAAGCTAGTGGAGGGATTGACAGAGAGGAGTGGCAGACACAGAGCGATTGGTAATGTGGATGAGTCTGGCAGCAGCATTCATGATGGATTGAAGAGGTGACAGACTATGTAGAGGTAAGCCAATGAGAAGGGAGTTGCAGTAGTTGAGGCGAGAGATGACCAGCGAGTGAATTAAGAGCTTTGTTGTGTCAATGGTTAATAAGGGGTGTATTTTGGTGATGTTGCAGAGGTTGAGGCAGCAGGATTTGGACAGTGATTGGATGTGTTGCTTGAAGGAGAGTTCAGAGTCCAGAACTACACCTAGAACCTTGGCATGTGGGGATGGGCTTATAGTTGTGCCATCGATTTTGCCAGAGAGATCAGGGGAAGGGGCATATGGGGGAGGAAAAATTATAAGTTCAGTTTTGGATAGATTGAGTTTGAGGAAGTGGTGTGACATCCAGACTGATATATTTGATAGTAAATTAGTGATACGTGAGGAGACAGAGGGCGTGAGCTGAGGGGTAGAGAAATAGATTTGGGTGTCGTCAGCATAGAGGTGGTATTGGAAGCCATGGGAGGCTATCAGTTGACCCAGGGATGCAGTGTAGATTGAAAATAGGAGAACAGAACCCTGGGGGACCCCAACAGAGAAAGGAAGAGGGGAGGAGGAAGTAGAGTTGTAAGAAATGCTAAAGGTGCAGTTGGATAAGAAGAAAGAGAACCAGTGAAGAGTACAGTCACAGAGACCAAAGGCGTGGAGTTTTTTGAGGAGGAGGGGGTGGTCAACCGTATCAAAGGCAGCAGAGAGGTTCAGGAGTAGGAGTACAGAATAGTGTCGATTGGTTTTGGCCGTTAGTAGATCATTTGTTAGTTTTAGGAGAGCAGTTTCTGTGGAGTGCAACTTTGTCTGTAGTGGTGGGGTTGAAAGAGGGAAGTAATTATTGTGCCTGTGGGCATGAAGTGTAAAGCGTGAAGGGTATCGGAACAGTAGAGATCTCTGCGCGAATTGTATCAATCTTCTGTTTGAAGTGATTGGTGATCTCCTGGGCAGTGAGTGAGTTGGCGGGTGGAGGCGGTGGAGGACGAAGTAGAGAGTTGAAGGTGGAGAAGAGTTCATGGGGACAGGATGATAAGTTGCTAATGAGAGTGGTAAAATAGGCAGAGAGGAGGCTGGAATTGTATTTTTGGAGGGAAGATTTATATTAGTTGAAATCTCTCTGAGACTTGATCTTACGCCACAGGCGCTCAAGAGCACGACTACGTTTTTTCAGACTTCTAGTATCATCTGTTTGCCAAGGTTGAAGGGGCTTGATTCTGTGTGTAGTGAGGGGGGCCAGTGAGTCCAGTGAGGCTAGAAGTGAAGCGTTGTAGACAGAACTGGCTAGGTTGATGCAGGATAGGGGTGAGATTTGTTGTAGAGGTTGTTGATAGCAGAGTAGAGAAGAGAAGGGTTGAGATGACATAGGTTTCTGCGGGTAACTTTAAGGCGGTTGGAGGGAGAGGAGGTGAAAGAGAAGGAGAGAGTGAAACTAATAAGGTGGTGATCAGAGAGAGGGAATGGATAGTTAGAGAGGTTGCATGGACTGCAAAGGTGAGAGAAAACAAGGTCAAGGATATTGCCTTCAGAGTGAGTAGGAGCATGTATCCACTGCTTCAGGTCAAAGGAGGAGGTTAGGCTGAGAAGTTTGGAAGGGGCAGGAGCAGGGGCGGACTGACAACTCATGGGGCCCCCGGGCAATAGGAGATCCTGGGGCCCCCTGTCCCCGCTCATGTGTTCCCACCCACAATCAAGCCACACCCACACAAATTCCCACCTACATTTTGCACTGCCCACACTGCATGCGTTCTTCACAGAATTACATTAAAGAAAGTGCAACAACGGTACATTTCCAAAATTAAAGTGATTGTAAAGGCTCTTTTTTTTTTAAATAACAAACATATCATACTTCCCTCCACTGTGCAGCTCATTTTGCACAGAGTGGCCCCGAACCTGGTCTTCTGGGGGTGGCTCTCGCGGCTCCTCCCCACATCAGATAACTCCCTAGGAGAAGCGCTCTCCCGGGGGGGGTTAACTTTCAGGTGCGCTCCCATGTCCAGCATTTGCGTCTATAGACACATGTTTACATACATGTGCTCATCCTACATAAAGCTTTTCATATAGAGCATGTGCGGGGATCATGGGGGTGCTTTACATTTTTTTTTAATTATTATTATTTACTTTATATAATTTTCACTGACCACCAATGTAAGGAACATTCTTCCCACTGATCACCAATGTAAGGAACATTCTTCTCACTGATCACCAATGTAAGGAACATTCTTCTCACTGATCACCAATGTAAGGAACATTCTTCTCACTGATCACCAATGTAAGGAACATTCTTCTCACTGACCACCAATGTAAGGAACATTCTTCCCACTGACCACCAATGTAAGGAACATTCTTCCCACTGACCACCAATGTAAGGAACATTCTTCCCACTGATCACCAATGTAAGGAACATTCTTCTCACTGATCACCAATGTAAGGGACATTCTTCTCACTGATCACCAATGTAAGGAACATTCTTCTCACTGATCACCAATGTAAGGAACATTCTTCCCACTGACCACCAATGGAAGGAAAAATCTTCCCACTATTTATTGAATCCATATTGAGCACTATATTTGATTGGCTGCTTCTGCTTGGCACACACGCATAATCACAATCACGCACATAATGATGAAGTCATCATCATGTGCGATTGTGCGTGTGTGCCAGGCCTAAGCAGAAGCAAACAGCCAATCAAATATAGTGCTCAATATGGATTCAATAAATATGCATAGCCATAGATATCATAAATGACTACAGGAGATAACCAGAGACTGCGAATGCAACTACAGGACTGTGAATGCGACTATAGGAGATGACCAGACTGTGAATGCGACTACAGGAAATAACCAGACTGCGAATGCGACTACAGGAGACAACCAGACTGCGAATGCAACTACAGGACTGCAAATGCGACTATAGGAGATGACCAGACTGTGAATGCGACTAAAGGAAGTAACCAGAGACTGCAAATGCGACTACAGGAAATAACCAGACTGCGAATGCGACTACAGGAAATAACCAGAGACTGCGAATGCAACTACAGGAGATAACCAGACTGCGAATGCAACTACAGGACTGCAAATGCGACTATAGGAGATGACCAGACGGTGAATGCGACTAAAGGAAGTAACCAGAGACTGCGAATGCGACTACAGGAAATAACCAGACTGCGAATGCGACTACAGGAAATAACCAGAGACTGCGAATGCAACTACAGGACTGCGAATGCGACTATAGGAGATGACCAGACTGTGAATGCGACTAAAGGAAGTAACCAGAGACTGCGAATGCGACTATAGGAAATAATCAGAGACTGGGGATGCGACTACAGGAAATAACCAGAGACTGCGAATGCGACTACAGGAAATAACCAGACTGCGAATGCGACTACAGGAAATAACCAGACTGCGAATGCGACTACAGGAGATAACCAGAGACTGCGAATGCGACTACAGGAAATAACCAGACTGCGAATGCGACTACAGAAGATAACCAGAGACTGCGAATGCAACTACAGGAAATAACCAGACTGCGAATGCGACTACAGGAGATAACCAGAGACTGCGAATGCAACTACAGGAAATAACCAGACTGCGAATGCGACTACAGAAGATAACCAGAGACTGCGAATGCGACTACAGGAAGTAACCAGAGACTGTGAATGCGACTACAGGAAATAACCGGACTGCGAATGCGACTACAGGAAGTAACCAGAGACTGGGGATGCGACTACAGGAAATAACCAGACTGCGAATGCGACTACAGGAGATAACCAGAGACTGCGAATGCAACTACAGGACTGTGAATGCGACTATAGGAGATGACCAGACTGTGAATGCGACTAAAGGAAGTAACCAGAGACTGCGAATGCGACTACAGGAAATAACCAGACTGCGAATGCGACTACAGGAAATAACCAGAGACTGCGAATGCAACTACAGGAGATAACCAGACTGCGAATGCAACTACAGGACTGCAAATGCGACTATAGGAGATGACCAGACTGTGAATGCGACTAAAGGAAGTAACCAGAGACTGCGAATGCGACTACAGGAAATAACCAGACTGCGAATGCGACTACAGGAAATAACCAGAGACTGCGAATGCAACTACAGGACTGCGAATGCGACTATAGGAGATGACCAGACTGTGAATGCGACTAAAGGAAGTAACCAGAGACTGCGAATGCGACTACAGGAAATAATCAGAGACTGCGAATGCGACTACAGGAACTAACCAGACTGCGAATGCGACTACAGGAAATAACCAGACTGCGAATGCGACTACAGGAAATAACCAGAGACTGCGAATGCGACTACAGGAAGTAACCAGACTGCGAATGCGACTACAGGAAATAACCAGAGACTGCGAATGCAACTACAGGACTGCGAATGCGACTATAGGAGATGACCAGACTGTGAATGCGACTAAAGGAAGTAACCAGAGACTGCGAATGCGACTACAGGAAATAATCAGAGACTGCGAATGCGACTACAGGAACTAACCAGACTGCGAATGCGACTACAGGAAATAACAAGAGACTGCGAATGCGACTACAGGAAATAATCAGAGACTGGGGATGCGACTATAGGAAATAACCAGGTAGCCAGTTTTAAATTTTAAACTTTCAGCAATGCACAGCTTTACAGGGGGGTAAACAACATTTCCAGGGATGGTTTAGCAAAAAAAAGGGGTCTACAGTCCAGGTATATACGGTAGGCAGAAGGACCTACCTGACCAGTCGGGCTCACCTCCCGCTCTCAGAGGTCCGGGGGCGGGGCTTTCGGCGGTAGGGGGCGGAGCTTTCGGCAGTAGGGGGCGGAGCTTTCGGCGGTAGGGGGCGGAGCTTTTGATGTTAAGGGGGCGGGGCTTTTTGTGGTCCAGAGCGGAGCTCTCAAAAGTGCAGGAGAGACGCTCTAATTAGATACAGACTACTACATGGGGAGGGGCGTGGCAGGGCAGGGTCAGAGCGTCAGTGGAGCTCCCTGCCCCGCCCCTCCCTGCTGACAGAGCCTCTCTCAGCCTAAGCCGAGCCCTGCTCGGCAGCGGCGCTGGGAGCAGTAATAATCCAGGACAGGAGAACGGGGTTTTCGTGCGGTGCGGCAGGCGGCTTTTTTCTGCTGCTGACTGAGCTACTCATGGGGCCCCTCCTGACGGCGGGCCCTCGGTCGGCGACCGAGTGACCGAATGGTCAGTCCGCCCCTGGGCAGGAGTGTTAGTATTAATAGGGATGTTGAAGTCCCCGAGAATGATTGTGGGGATTTCAGAGGAAAGAAAGTAGGGTAGCCAGGCAGAGAAGTCATCAAGAAAGGTTGATACTGGTTCAGGGGGCCTGTAGATCACGGCTATCCTTAGAGAAATTGGAGTGAAAAGACAAATACAGTGTGCTTCGAAAGAGGAGAGTGACAGAGAGGGAGGTGGCTGAAGTACCTGAAATGTGAGGCTAGAAGGATTCCGACACCTCCTCCCTTTACGTCCACTGGATCTGGGGGAGTGAGTCCAGAGAAGACCACCATGGGATAGGGCAGCAGAAGACTTAGTGTCAGATTTGTGGATCCAGGTTTTGGTAATAGCGAGTAGGTTAAATGAGTTGGCGATAAAGAGGTCATGGAGAGAGGTGAGTTTGTTGCAGACAGAGCGGGAGTTCCAAAGGGCACAAGACAAAGGGAGTCTGGTCTTGGGAAGAATGGAAATGGGAACTAAATTGTGTTGATTGCGGCTGCTGCCAGAGGGTGCAGGGTGATGGGTGCATGGGGTAAAGTTAAATGATGGAGGCCCAGGGTTTGGGGATCTCCAGATCTCCAGAGGTTAGAAGAAGCAAGAGGGTGAGTGAGGTAATATGGGAGTGGGATTTATATGAAGGGACATGGCCCAGGGTCTTGGAGATTTTTAGTGTGTGTGGATTTAGAATTAGCAGGAGTTGATGGGTGCAGTAATAAGGAGAGGACAGAAGTGAAGGTGATATATATATGCTGTGGGGGGGGGGAGAAGAGGGGTGAAGGAGAGATAGTTTTAGGATAGAGGACAGACATGTCAAAAGGAGTGGTAGAGTATGCATGTTACAAGGAGAAAGAGCTAAAGGGGTAAACTAGGTCACCTGATGTCTGTGTGGTGTTGTCTTGTGTTCCTTCGTTTTGTGCATTCGCTGAAGTGCAGAGTCAGAAGTGCTTCCACTTATAGAAATCACCACTTTGAGAAAGAGCCCAGTTGCAAATGTGTGCCCCCTGCAAAGCTTCCCCAAGAGAAGCTTATATTTATACTGATAGGGGTGGGGTGTGGGTGGATTTCAATTATCACTCAGGAGGTAATAAAGCTTGGCTGGTTAACAGGGCAAAATTCCTAATTCAGAAACAGACTAGCAAGAGGGCACTAAAGTTAAACGGGCCATAATTTTGGGTAAGACAAGGGAGATAATAAAGCATTGTAATATGGACAGGTCTACAGACGATATTGACCAATACATCAGAGAGAAAATATGCAGTACAAATCTAGCCCAAGTGATACTACATATACAACAGACTAGTGGTGCGCCTGCTGGGTCTTTGAGGGGAACCTCCTTCAAGGCAAACTACTAGTGTAATCATGTCCATTACATATTAATGGGCCACTATTGTAAAAACAGTGTGCCAAGACTGAGGCTGGATTTGTGCACAGCTGACTATGGCCTGGGGAAGTTTGGCTGCCAATGTCAGCACATAGCCATTATTAAATCGTGTTCCTGGATAAACAGCATCTGCCTTGACAAGTTTCATAGTGATTGAATTAAATTGAATGGGCTACATTTATAGTTATAAGTGTTGGGGTATGTTCCTGACACTTATTAGAGCTGAAGAGCCTACTTAGCTAAGTAGTGAAAAGTCTTCATCAATTCAGAACAAGTCCAGTTAAGTGTGACTAACTACTACTATGTTCTCTGTGGTCCCTTCTTCTCCCTCATAACTTCCCCTTTGTCTTTCCCCACATTTTCAGTCCACTACGTAACTTGGCCGTCACCTCCGGTTCCCGCCTCCATTCAACTGCATCATAAGACTCAATGGAAAAAAGGGTAAAGACCGCCCCACATCGTATATAAAGTCTAATTTAAATGCTTTATTTAAAAAGTAATGCACATATTAAAAACCCATGCACATGAAAAATAAACAAGCTGGCATACAGATCCAAACATCTCTGGGTTGACGCTACAGCGTGATGACGTCAGCAGTTGGCTGACTTTCTTTAGTTAGAGGGTCATGTTCATCTGGTAAACATATACCTTATCACTTCAGGTGAAGGTAATGTTCACCAAACCTAACTTGAACCAAATGCAGGTTTAATTAGCTCCCTATCCAAAAAAGAAATTGATTTCAAAATTGTAAACGGCCTTCTGATTACTTTTAACATCTTCTAACATCACCTTTTACTATTTTTTTTCTGAATTTAGTCACATATGTCCACAGACTGACAAAAGAGGCAAAGAAAATAGGGCATGAGTTATCACAAATTTTAAATGATAAAAATGATAGTAAGTGTAGCACCCTCCTAGGTAGGTGCTAGAAGAGAGTATTGTTTTTGGTCTTTCTGCTTACCAGGAAGATGGTCAGGTAAAACTTAGAGTGCTCTCTGCCTACCAGGGAGCAGGATCTATTGGTTAGGTCTGCTCATTGTGCTCAAGTGCAGTTAAGCTTGTTTGACTGTCCCACACTGGTCCAATAGGGAGGCATATTGGACAGTGGGACGGGACCTGGCAAGTGAGTGCACAGGCATTGTTACAGTCCTGGCTATTGGCAGAGGAAAAGTGCTGCATTGCATGCTGGGATACTGTATAAATGCCAGGGGCACATGTGCTCTGGAGTGGAGTTGGATAGCAGGGTCCAGGAGGGAGGGGGCGGCTGCCCCTCCTCTGTGGAGGCTGTCGTGCGGCCTTGGATGGTCGATCCAAGGGCCTGAAGTCAGAGAGAGAGGAACTGAACCCAGAGGTCCTGCAGGGCTGACTGGAAGGGGGGACACCAGGAAGGATCTGATTCTGCCTACAGTGAGTACTGATCTGCGTCTTTGGGCCTGTCCTGTGAGGGCCTCTCCCTTCAGCTATAAGAGTCAGTGCATGGGTGTCAGTAAAAGGGATGCTAGAGAGTATCCTGAAGATAAGGTAGTGCATCAAGTCTGCTGCTGGTGAGAGCAAGAAGACTTAATTCTTCCAAACATGCGGCAATATTGCTAAAGCAGTGTGTCTGCTTCCACAAATCTTCTGGTGAGGCCAAGTGAGAGTTGTCCTTATCCACTGTAATAGTTCAAGTTGGAGTATCCCATTAATCCCTTCTTCCATCCAAGTTCCAAAATAAATATACAAAACACAAATACCCTGGGGACTGGTCATTGAGTAACGAGCAAGCGGGAGTAAGAGGGGGGGCTGAGCCAGGAGCACCAGCTCCCCAGAAGAGGAGGATCAGGGCTACTCTGTGCATACCATTTCACAGAAGAGGTAAGTATAACATGTTTATTATTTTAATTAAAAAAATTTAAAAGAAGCCTTATTGTTACTTTAACCACTTCCCGACCGGCTCCTGTATATACGGTGGCAGAATGGCTCTGCTGAGCGAATCACCATATATATACTGCAGCTCCTTTAAGAGCCATAGCAGGCGCGTGTGCTGCACAGCAGGGGGACCCGATGCGCGTGGCCAGGCGGGTGCGATCCCCGCCGGCCATCCGCTATTGCGGGCACGAGAGCAGGAATGGGGATTTGTGTGTGTAAACATACAAATCCCTGTCCTGTCAGGGGAGGAGAAACAGATTGTCTGTTCCAACTAAGTAGGAACAACGATCTGTCTCCTCCCCCAGTCAGTCACATCCCTCTCACAGTTAGAACACACCTAGGGAACACACAGTTAACCCCTTGATCCCCACTAGTGTTAACCCCTTCCCTGCCAGTGACATTTAAACAGTAATCAGTGGCTATTTTTAGCTCTGATCGCTGTATAAATATCAATGGTCCAAAAAAAGTGTCTGATCTGTCCGCCGCAATATCACAGTCCAAATAAAAATTGCTGATCATCGCCATTACTAGTAAAAAAAAAAAAAAATGCCATAAATCTATCCCCTATTTTGCAGACGCTATAACTTTTGTGCACACCACTAAATATACGCTTACTGCAATTTTTTTTACCAAAAATATGTAGAAGAATACATATTGGCCTAAACTGATGGAATTTTTTTTTTTTTATTGTGATATTTATTATAGCAGAAAGTAAAAAAAAAAAATAGTTTTTTTTCAAAGTTGTCGCTCCTCTTTTGTTTATAGCGCAAAAAATAAAAACCGCAGCGGTGACCAAATACCACCAAAAGAAAGCTTTATTTCTGGGGAAAAAAAGGACGTAAATTTTGTTTGGGTACAGCTTTGCATGACCACTCAATTGTCAGTTAAAGCGACGCAGTGCCGAATCGCAAAAAATGGCCTGGTCAGGAAGGGGGTAAATCCTTCCGGGGCTGAAGTGGTTAATGGAACCAAACCAACAGTCACAGTTTTACAGAGCACACCATGCTCCTAGCTGGTTTGTTGCAAACATTTTTCTATTTCAAATATTAAAAGTATTTTGGACTCCTTTATGAATTTGGTCTGGTGCTCCTTCTGTTGGTTAGGAAAAGTCCAATGTTACGAGTGACGTTTTCTAGAGAGCTGCTTAATCAGTGCCATTGATATCTCCAAATGACTGTTTTTACCTTAACCGCTCTGCAAGAATAAGCATTACAGTCCCAGCACCTTCTGGATGTATCCCATTAGAAGCTTCATACTTTTGAGATTTTTATTACTGTCTATCTGTCCGGTTGGCCATTGGTACAAGCACTAAAAGTCAACCAAAATCCAACATCTTTAGTTGTCACTAGAACAGAAAGTGAGAATAAATCTTCCAATGTGGACACTCGCTGCAGTGACAATTGTCTTATGCCACGTACACACGATCAGAATTTCCGTCGGGAAATGTTCGATGTGAGCTTGTTGTCGGAAAGTCTGACCGTGTGTATGCTCCATCGAACATTTGCTGTCGGAATTTCCGCACACAAATGTTTAAGAGCAGGTTCTCAAATTTTCCCACAACAAAACTTGTCGTCGGAAAGTCCGATCGTGTGTACACAAGTCGGTCGCACAAAAGTTCATACATGCTCCGAATCATGCAGAAGGCTATTGAACTGGCTATTGAACTTCCTTTTTCTTGGCACGTCATACGTGTTGTACGTCACCGCGTTCTTGGCGGTCGAAATCTCCAACAACATTTGTGTGACTGTGTGTATGCAAGGCAAGTTTGAGCCAACATCCTTCGGAAAAAAATCCACGGTTTTGTTGTCGGAAAATCCTATCATGTGTACAGGGCATAAGAGTAGATTCATCTCACTTTGGAGACTCTTCATCTTCTGTTGTGTCAATGGGACAGAAAATGAGGGGAAAGCTCTCAAATGGGACACACAATACCAACTCTATTCAAAACGTAAAAAAAAAATTGGGTTTTAGATATACTTAATTGAAATGTCCATGAATCAAGCTGGATACACTGATAAAAAAAAATCAGATTCCTTCAATCTTATTGTACTACATGGCCAGAAGATTCTCACAATGAGGTTATTATATACTGGGTTATTAATAAATGGTTTATTGAAAGATATTTTACTACAATAAAAAGATATTTTACGGGGGGCGTGACCGGAAGCCGAGCTAGATGGAAGCCTGATCTCCCTGCTCTCTGAGCCCACAGCGTGAAAGGCAATCTTGGGGACGATTAACTTCATCTTTATGGGCAAATCAAGAACCACCCGCTCCTCTAAACCCAGGGGATCATCTCAACCCCCTCCGGGTGCTTCCACAGACCTCTGCTCTTTCTTTATCCAGCCCGGCATGTCTCAGGGCAGAGAGGCCAACATAGTGCCGGTCACTTCCGCGCCTACACACCAGAGCTCCGGTCAGACTCCACAGCCTGCTCCTGCCCAGCACCAGACCTCCGAAGGCCCTCCGCTGGACGTAGCGATTCCCCAGGAGACCATCCGACACACTGGAGCGGTGAGTCCTTCCCATCACCCAGTCTCACAGACTGAACAGCCACGTGGGTCGCCATCAGCCATGCTGCCCATCCCCACCCCACACTACACACAGTGTTCAGCAGCATTTCCGAGACTGCTGAGAATGGCCTCGGACCCTCATTTACAGAGCCTGGATTCTGCATCCCTGGCTTCCTCAGATCTCTCCCAGGACTATCCACCTCTGCCATGCCCTGCAGGTCCCCATGCTAGAGCATATCAGACTCCTGCGGGGATACAGGAGGGATCCTGGGCCATGACTATCACATCCCCTCCTCCCAAAGCACAGAGACTGTCTCGCTCCAGAGACCCCAGTGCCTCCAGACCACACTCAGCCTCCATACCCTCTTATGCACAGAAGGCAGGTGCTCTGGTCCCTCTCCCAGCGGGGGCATGCTCTGCCGGACCTCCCTAGCAACCACTAACTGGGACGTGGTCAGACCCATGGGACTCCCCAGCAACTGGAGCACAACTATACCCTGAGGCAGGCGTTTTAAGCCCACGCACCCCACCGCCTGGCCCATCCTCACCCCATCAGCACCACGGTACTACACAGGATCCACCTCTGCCTCCTCAATGGCACACATATTTGCAAGCCATACCTACAAAAGAGGATTTTAGACAATTAATTGAGGATGTGAATTCCACCTGTCGCACAGAAATCCAAGTACTCCAGACGGGCCTCAAACACCTGGCAGATAGAGTGGAGATGGCTGAAGAAGAAATCCAGGAAACCAAATTGGTGGTCCATAGAACACAACTCCAGGGGGCAGACCATAGAGTAATGCTTAGAGACATGCAAAGGCATGTAGAAGATTTGGACAATAGGGGGCGCCGTAACAGCATTCGCGTGAGAGGCATCCCGGAAACAGAGGGCGCCGAGGACCTGCAAACAACTCTGCAATCCATCTTTAACAATCTAATCGGGGAGCCACCTACAAAACGCATAGAGATGGACAGAGCCCATCGGGCACTTCGCCCAAAAGGAGCTGCCCCCAAACCGAGAGACATCATATGCAGAATTAGCTCCTATCCTCTAAAAGAAGAAATCATGAAGCAGGCACGCTTGGCATGTAAGGTGACTTTAGATGACGTCCAAATACAACTATATCCTGACCTTTCATGGATCACCCTGCAAATACGCAGACTCCTCCAACCTCTACTACACATACTGCAGAAAGAAGCCATCACCTATCGCTGGGGCTTTCCTTTTAGCCTCACCGCGAAACACCAAGGCAAATCTGCTATACTGAGGTATCCAGAAGACCTTCGTACATTTTGCGACATCCTGGAAATACCGGCTCCACAACTGCCAGATTGGGATATAGTTGCTACACCACCACCACCACCTACAATCTGGCAGGGAGTGCCCACCTCCAATCGGCCCCGGAACTCTGATGCACATCGCAAGCCCACCAAACACAAGAACCGCTGAACCGCAATTACTGCGATCTCAAGCAACTACAGGACTTGAGCACTTAGGCTCAGTAAATATACCAGCCCAGACCATATTTAGTCTAATATAATTCTAGCTTAGAGTCCCCAAGATTCCCCCTACGCCAAATTTTAGCTTACTACAAAGGGCATGTTTCGGATGAGCTACGAGAGTGTAGGCATAGAATCCATCACCTATCACCCCCCCCCCCCTAGTTAGATATTAATGCATGGTTTCAGGCTATGTACAGCTCACTTGTTATCCCTAACTGGTTATGGGCTCCCGGGTGTCCCTCTCCGTCCATTCCAGTTGGGGTGGGGGTGGAGGGCTACGAGGGAATCCGTCCTGACCTTGGCCTGTTGGCCTTTCAAGGTTTAATAGTAATGTTTGTTTTTTACTATCATTGTATATTAACTGTACTCCTCTCTCTCTCTCTCCCAGTCCTTCCTCTTTCTTCTCCCCTCTAGCCATCACCAAGCATGCATAGAAAAATGCACAAAAATTTCTGGTCTCCTCCCGGAGAGTGCCTGCCCTGAACCTAGGATCTCAAAATCTAGCACCCACTACCATGGCTAAGATCCTATCACTAAATGTACATGGACTAAACTCCAACAAAAAAAGACATCTGGCACTGAGGGAGTTCAGACAGTCAGGAGCTGATATTATTATGGTCCAGGAGACCCACTATGATAGAGGGGGCTCATTCGCATTCACCTCCAGATACTATCCCCAGATCTATATAGCATCGGGCACCCGTAAAATGGCTGGAGTGGCCATTCTTATTAAGCGGGGAGCTCCCTTCACTTGCGTGACCCAGCATTGCGATCCTCATGGCCATTATGTCATATTACAAGGATTGTGGCAATTGTGTGCATCATATGCCCCAAATACTAAACAACACAGCTTCTTATCCAGGGTATATGCCCGTATTGTTAGATCTACTCCTAAGGTTCTCATAGTGGGAGGCTATTTCAATCTCACTCAATCAGCTACTGCGGTTTGTCAGATGGTGGGCCCCCAGGCTTCCTCACCTAGGGTCCTTAGGGACTCGAGACTATTCAGACAAATCTCTAGACGATATGCTCTCTTTGATGCGTGGAGGGCTCTCCGTCCAGGTGATCGGCAGTATACATTTTATTCGGCCCCTCACCGTACCCACTTCCAAATAAATTACTTTTTTGTCAATAATCATACTCTCAAGCTTACACGCGCGGCTCAAATACTCCCGATCTCATGGTCGGACCATGCCCCTATCTTACTTACACTGGACTTAGGCACCCCCATTCGTAGACCTTATAACTGGAGGCTGAATACATTCCTCCTCCAACACCAACCTACCCAAGCAGAATTAAATTCCACTCTTAAACTCTATTTTTTAGAGAACAACAACCAGGAAGTTTCACTGGGAAGCCCATAAGTCGGTTCTACGGGGTAAATGTATGGCGCTATCATCAGCGCTAAAAAAGGATGCTTCAGCTGCAAAAGTGAATGCGGAAAGAGAACTTCGAGCACTTGAACACAAGCTCCAAACCAATCCCACAATACCTCCTTAAAAAAATAACTAATCTTCGTACAACCCTTAGAGACCTGGCCTTAGGCCACGTAGAAAAGGCTTTAACTAGATTGAAACAAATGTTCTATGACAAAGGAAATAAGGCACACTCCCTCTTAGCCAACAAATTACGTGAACGATCCCACATGCTATCCCCGAATCAGATTAAAAACAAATCGGGACAACTGATATCCCACCCCGCGGAAATTGCCCGTACCTTCGCAGACTTCTGCAAAGACCTTTACAACAACCCTGACATACCCAGTAATCCTCTCTCTCCAGACTTGACCCAAACTATGTGACACTATCTGGAACAAAGCGGAATTCCCCATCACCAACCATCTGATCTGTTGTCGCTTAACGCGCAGATTACTGATGAGGAAATAGAATTGACTATCAAATCCCTACCATATCACAAAGCCCCAGGCCCAGATGGTTTCCCCTATGAATATTATAAAACATTTCTCCCTCTTTTGCTTCCCCATATACGCAAACTGTTTAATGCCTTTCTTCAAGATACTCCCTGTCAAGACTATACTCACCGAGGCCAAGATGCTGAGAGCGGCTCGCCCTTACGACCACGCGCACCAGAACCCCTGGAAGTGATACAGGGAGTTGGGGGCACGCGGAGGCATGGGCTTCCGGTAGTAGCAGGATCCCCAAAGGGCCTGAGGGAGGTCCGGGTTGCCGTTGGGTACTGAGGAACTGCAAGGACAAGAAGTTAGATCCGAACCGGGGTATCAGGCAGAGCAGAGTCCGTAAATCAGGCAGAGGTCAGAACCGGGGTATCAGACAGAGCAGAGTCCGTTAATCAGGCAGAGGTCAGAACCAGGGTATCAGGCAGAGCAGAGTCTGTTAATCAGGCAGAGGTCAGGGGTATCAGGCAGGCAGAGTATCCGTGGTACAGGCAGAGGTCAGGGGTATCAGGCAGGCAGAGTATCCGTGGTACAAGCAGAGGTCAGGGGTATCAGGCAGGCAGAGTATCCGTGGTACAGGCAGAGGTCAGGGGTATCAGGCAGGCAGAGTATAGTCCGTGGTACAGGCAAGGTTCAGCACAGGGTCAATGGGTTTAACAAAGAACAGTAGCAAGTACAGGGAACAGGGCACAGCTGACGACAAACCAGCAACCCGACTGGGTGCTGGAGCCGTCAGATGTAGCCCTCCGGCGAGCGCGCCAGCGTGACGCACTGCCGGGCACCCGCACGGCCACGGCGCGCACACGGGGACCGCCGTGCACCCGCGCGCGCCGCACCATCGGGCCGCGAACGAGTGTACGGCATAGCGCGAGTTCACCGCGCACGCGCCCTGGAGCCCGGCGGACGGAGGCGGCCTGTGCCTCCTGACAGTGCCCCCCTCCTAAGGGCAGACACTGGACGCCCAGGCTGGACATCAATTCCGGATGGTCTCGATGGAAAGCTTGAATTAAGCGTGGTGCATGCAGATTCTTTGCGGGTTCCCAAGAATTGTCCTCAGGTGGGTATCCCTTCCACTGGATCAAATACTGCAGTTGCCTGCCCTTCTTCCTACAATTAAGGATGGACTCCACCTCAAACTCATTCTCCCCATCCACCCTAATTGGTGGAGGAGGAAGTTCTCCTCTTTCTGGAAAAGTGCTGTCCACCACGGGCTTCAGCAAGGACACATGGAAGACAGGATGGACCCTGTACGTTCTTGGTAACGCTAGCTCCATAGCCACAGGGTTGATAATCATCTTGATGGGAAAAGGACCAATGAACTTGGGCCCCAATTTCCGAGATGGCACGGATAGTTTTACGGTTGGTGGTGGACAACCAGACCTCCTCTCCTATATTAAAGGTTGGGTTCTCCCTCCTGCCCCGGTCATACTGTTCCTTGTAATCCGCTTGAGCTTTTTGCAACATGTCTTGAATCCTCTGGAAATTAGCTTGTAAAGAGGCTATTCTGTCATGCACTGCAGGGACTGCTATCTCAGGAACATCGTTGGACAGAAACGTGGGGTGGAATCCGCAATTTGCCCAGAAAGGCGTTTGGTTGGTAGCAGCGGAATTGTTATAAGCGAACTCCGCATATGGGAGAAGACTTGCCCAATCATCCTGGGATTCTGAGCAGAAACACCGCAGGTATTGCTCTAGGGTCTGGTTCGTCCTCTCCGTTTGGCCGTTGCTCTGAGGGTGGTAATCTGATGAGAGGCAGACCTTGATATCTAGGGCTTTGCAGAGCTCCCTCCAGAATTTGGACGTAAATTGTACACCCCTGTCTGACACAATACTCTTTGGTACACCATGGAGCCTGATGATTTCTTTCAGAAAAATATTGGCCGTCTCCATGGCCGAAGGAGTGCCCTTTATGGGCAGAAAATGGGCCATCTTGGAGAGACGGTCGACCACGACAAAAATAGTGGTAAAACCCCCCGAGGCTGGCAAGTCCACTATGAAATCCATGGATACGTCAGACCATGGCCGTTCTGGAATGGGCAGGGGTTTTAGTAGACCCCAAGACTTGGCGTTTTGACCTTTGTTCCGCTGGCATAGAGGACAAGAAGCCACATATTCCTTGCAATCCCGTCTCCACCCAGGCCACCAGAAAGAGCGAGAGACCAGCTCGGACGTCTTCCTTATCCCAAAGTGCCCTGCGAGTTTATGGTCATGGCACATTTTAAGGGTTAGTGACCGTGTCTCCCGAGGTACAAAATTTTCCCACGGATCCAAAAAAAATTCCCATTTCTTTTCAAGGATTGTATCTCTGGTTCCATACAAGAGTTAGACGATGATTTGATGGATGACATCAAGTCCACCTGTGCCATCCCAAGGAAGTTTTGAGAAGAGAGGATTGTACTAGGTTCTGGAGTCTGGGAATCTGCCGAGAACATCCGCGAGAGTGCGTCTGCCTTTCCATTCTTTGCGCCAGGTCTGTAAGATATGTGAAAGTTGAAGCGAGAGAAAAAGAGAGCCCAACGGGCTTGTCTAGGTTTTAGCCGTTTTGCTGTCCGTAAGTACTCAAGGTTCTTATGATCTGTAAAAATCATCACTGGGTGTAATGCGCCTTCAAGCAAATACCTCCATTCTTCTAGAGCGAATTTTATGGCCACACATCGTAGTTTAACTCCGGCGGGCTGAGTCTCCGGGATGCAAATGCAACGGGGTGAAGGATGGCTTTGGGCCCTTGTCTTTGGGAAAGAATTGCTCCTGTTGCAATTTCCGAGGCGTCCACCTCCAGTACAAATGGCTGAGAAGGATCGGGATGGCGAAGAATTGGAGCAGAACTGAACAGGGTTTTCAATTTCAGAAAGGCCTCTTGTGCGGCTTCGGACCACCGGAAGGAACCGTGCTGGCAGGTTAGCTGGGTGATGGGTGCCACTATGGCCGAGAATCTGATAATGAATTTCCGGTAAAAGTTGGCGAATCCTATGAACCGTTGGACCCCTCTTTTATCGGACGGAGCTGGCCACTCCTGAATGGCTTGTATCTTTTGGAGATCCATTGCGATCCCATCTGCTGATATGATGAACCCCAGGAATTGTACCACTGATCTTTCGAATTCACACTTCTCCACTTTCAAATAAAGCTTGTGCTGCTTCAATATGGTAAGGACCTTTTTGACGTGCCCCTTGTGTAGCTCAATCGTGGAGGAGAAAATGAGTATTTCGTCTAGATAGACAACAAGGAAGTCATCCAGGTATTCTCGGAATATATCATTGACTAAGTGCTGAAAAGTGGCTGGAGCATTACACAGCACGAATGGCATCACCAAGTACTTGAAGTGTCCAAACCTGGACCTGAAGGCCGTCTTCCATTCATCCCCGGCTCTGATTCTAACAAGGTTATAGGCACCCCGGAGGTCTAATTTGGAAAAGACCTTGACGGATCGGAATCGTTGGAAAAGCTCCGGGATAAGCGGCAGTGGATACCTGTTCTTGATGGTGATATTATTAAGCTGCCGGTAGTCCACACATGGTCTAAGGGATCCATCCTTCTTCCCAACAAAGAATATCCCTGCTCCGGCAGGTGAGGACGAGGGACGGATAAAACCTTTTTCCAGGTTCTCATTGATGTATTGTTTGAGAGCCTCCAGTTCGGTCTCTGAGAGGGGAAATATACGACCGAACGGGATCACTGATCCCAGCAGCAGATCGATCGGACAGTCATAAGGCCGATGAGGTGGTAGGCGGTCGGCCATCTGTTTATTGAAGACCTCTTGGAACTCAAGATATTCGGGGGGAATCTTCTGGAGATTATCTGACGGAACAGTAACCGTAGCACAAACTTTTGGGATCGAAGGGAGGCAATGCACAGAGCAATACGGAGAGGAGAAGGATGCCGCCTTAGTGCTCCATTGGATCTGTGGATCATGAGCCTGTAACCAGGGCAGGCCTAAGATGACTGGAAAAATGGGAGAGTGAATGAGGTCAAGCCGTAGGAGCTCTTGATGCCCGGAGTCAGTGGTTACTAAAATAGGCCGAGTTTCCTGGGTGATTGGACCCGAACTAGGAAGAGACCCATCAGCCAGATGCACTTGTAGACCTTGAGCTTTAGTTTGCAAGGGAATACGTAGGCTGCGGGCCAGGGCTGCATCCATGAAGCAGCTACAAGCTCCCGAATCAATGATGGCGGGTAGGCGAGACTCCCCTTCCGGTAGCTGCAGAGAAACAAACAACATCACGTAAGATTTTGGAGCATTGTTGTCTTGGCAATTCATCAATTTTGGCTGAAGAAACTTACTGGGCCTTATTGGACAGCTGCGCAGGAAGTGTCTGGCTCCCCCGCAATAAAGACACAAGTTGGACTGCCATCTGCGTTGCCTCTCTTCTGAGGTTAGTGGAGCTCGGACCAGGCCAAGCTGCATGGGCTTGGCCTCGGGAGGTGTCGTAGACACGGCTGCCGTAGGAGATGGTGACTGCATGGATGAGGCTCTGAATGGCGTCCACGTAGGGCGTGGACCCTGGAACCGCTCTGAGCGACGTTCTTGCAGGCGCCTGTCCAGTTTCGTAGCTGCCTGAATTAACTCTTCCAAGGAAGCGGGAGTCTCCATTCTGGCTAGTTCATCCTTGAGGAGTTCGGACAAGCCTTGACGGTACTGATAGCGCAGAGCCGGCTCGTTCCAATTTGTGTCGGCCGCCCATTTACGGAATTCTACCGTATAGTCAATTGGTCTCTTCCCTTGGGACATGTGCTGTAAGATGGCTTCAGCTGTAGCCATCCGCTGTGGGTCATCATAGAGTTTGGACATACTCTCGAAGAAGGTATCTATGGTGTTTAACACAGGACTTCCCTGTTCCATTAAGCCGTGGGCCCAGGCCTGAGGTTCTTCTGACAGCAGTGAGATCGCAAATTCCACCTTGACGATCTCTGATGCGAACGTCCGGGGCTGAAGGGCAAAGTAAAGAGAGCATGCGTTCTTAAAAGCCCTGAATTTCTTACAGTCCCCTGAGAACCGTTCAGGTGTAGGGACCCTAGGTTCGGGAAGCGCCATGACAACTGTGGGGTTGGTGGTGGCCTGGGGAAGTGGACCTTCACTGCTGGGTGCGGGAGCTGCAGCGGCAGGAGGGAGTACCCCGGTAATTTGTTGGGGGCGGTTGTCAATCTGAGTATACCCCTCCTGTAGTTTCTGAACGGAGTCGGCCAGAGTGGAAACCTGCTGACACAGGATCTCCAAAGGAGAGCGCGCTCTGTCGGCCTCGGACATCTGGCTGGTTTGTACTGTCAAGACTATACTCACCGAGGCCAAGATGCCGAGAGCGGCTCGCCCTT
Organism: Lithobates clamitans; assembly: GCA_037952925.1. Classification (NCBI taxonomy): domain Eukaryota; kingdom Metazoa; phylum Chordata; class Amphibia; order Anura; family Ranidae; genus Lithobates; species Lithobates clamitans. Next base: position 641,925 of record JBBGZY010000808.1, read on the forward strand.
GCAACCACACGCACCCGAACCCCTGGAAGTGATACAGGGAGTTGGGGGCACGCGGAGGCACGGGCTTCCGGTAGTAGCAGGATCCCCGAAGGGCCTGAGGGAGGTCCGGGTTGCCGTTGGGTACTGAGGAACTGCAAGGACAAGAAGTTAGATCCGAACTGGGGTATCAGGCAGAGCAGAGTCCGTAAATCAGGCAGAGGTCAGAACCGGGGTATCAGGCAGAGCAGAGTCCGTTAATCAGGCAGAGGTCAGAACCGGGGTATCAGGCAGAGCAGAGTCCGTTAATCAGGCAGAGGTCAGGGGTATCAGGCAGGCAGAGTATCCGTGGTACAGGCAGAGGTCAGGGGTATCAGGCAGGCAGAGTATCCGTGGTACAAGCAGAGGTCAGGGGTATCAGGCAGGCAGAGTATCCGCGGTACAGGCAGAGGTCAGGGGTATCAGGCAGGCAGAGTATAGTCCGTGTTACAGGCAAGGTTCAGCACAGGGTCAATGGGTTTAACAAAGAACAGTAGCAGGTACAGGGAACAGGGCACAGCTGAAGACAAACCAGCAACCCGACTGGGTGCTGGAGCCGTCAGATGTAGCCCTCCGGCCACGGCGCACACACGGGGACCGCCGTGCACCCGCGCGCACCGCACCAACGGGCCGCGAACGAGTGTACGGCGTAGCGCGAGTCCACCGCGCATGCGCCCTGGAGCCCGGCGGACGGAGGCGGCCTGTGCCTCCTGACACTCCCATTCCCCTAGAAATGCAGCGATCCTTTATCACCCTGATTCCCAAACCAGATAAGGACCCTTCACTTTGCGCCAATTATAGACCCATCGCATTACTGAATTCTGACCTAAAAATTTTCACTAAACTTCTCTCCAATCGCCTGAACATGATCCTCCCATCATTGGTCCACAAAGACCAGGTGGGGTTTGTCCTATTACGGCAAGCAAGTGACAATACCTGAAGGGTGATCGACTTGGTGGACGTGGCGAACGGGGAGGGCTCTGCGTCACTGCTGCTTGGTCTAGATGCCGAGAAGGCTTTTGACCGCTTGGGGTGGCCCTTCCTGTTCGCCATGTTGAGCAACATGGGCTTTCAGGGACCCTTTTTGCGGGCGATCAAACATCTCTACTCCAACCCCTCCTCTCAGGTCAGGACCCCCTTTGCACTTTCCACACCCTTCTCGGTAACAAATGGTACCAGACAGGGGTGCCCACTGTCACCCCTGTTATTTGCACTTTGTGTGGAGCCCCTGGTCGCCTCTATCCGGAACAACCCGGATATACGGGGGATAGCAGTTAGAGACAAGGAGTTTAAAATCTCCCTTTTTGCCGACGACATTATTCTTACACTAACTCGACCCCACATTACCCTCCCGATTTTACATGCGTTTCCGCGCTCTCTCGGGATGTAAAATCAATGCCTCAAAATCAGAAGCATTACCCATTAATATCCCTGAAGCTGAGGTTACACTTTTTTTTTTTTTAAATTGTTTGTTTATTGAAAGTTTACCATGTTATACAATGATATAACAATATACACACATATTAAATGGAATAACATAAGAAAGAAGTCCATCTCAAGGAAACCACTTCATCACATTCTATGAATAAACAAGGGTAGGAATAGTATAACTAGTGATTGACATATAAAATATACACATCTGGTGTAGGAGAGAAAAAAAAGACCAGCATTAAATTATTCTAGGTATTGGTTAGCTACATGAACATCATGTCTGATTGAGTTTCTCCAAATTATATTCAGAAGCATCCCACGGTTCCCATGTTTTATCGAAACTAGGAAGGGTTTCTTCAATAATAGCCGTAAGATGTTCCATCCTACGAATATCACCTGTGTTATTTAGAAATTGAGCAAAAGTAGGGGGAGCTTTGGTCAACCAGCATTGGGGAATGGCCCGTTTAGCTGCTAGTAAGACGAAAGCCATCAACTTCCTATGGTGTTTGGACATTTTTGGGATCGGAAGGCCTAGCAGAAGGTGTATTGGGTGAAAGGGGATAGAGATGTTCAAGATCTTCTCTAATGATATGTGGATCTGTGTCCAAAAAGGCAATAGAACGGGGCAATCCCAAAATATATGATAATGTGTGCCTATGGACACACCACATCTCCAGCATAAGCCTGAAGTTGTCAGTTTATGCTTCAACAAGAAATCTGGAGTCCTATACCAAAACATACAGACTTTGTAGGCTGTTTCTTTGTGGGTCACACATCTGGATACTTTTGAAGTAGCTTCCCAAATCTCCCTCCATTCTTGTAGAGCAATAGGCCGATCTAAGATGTGGGACCATTTACGCATGTATGCGTGGGTGTGTTCTGTAAGGGGGGGAGTTTCTTGCAGTATTTTGTATATAGTGGAGATCAGGCTGGGTTCATGAGGACCTCTGGAGCACGTCAATTCAAATTGTGTGGGTATAGAAAGTGTCAGTTGTGGTAGTTTTTTGGAGAGAAAATGTTGAATTTGAAGAAATGAGTAAAAGAGATTCCGCGGAATTCCATGTTTAGATTGTAGTTCTGAAAAGGTAAGTATTTTGCGTGTTATCGGATGAACTATATGGCGTAGCTGGAATATACCTGCTTTTGTCCAGGGCAACATGGCTTCTTAGGATAGGCTATCCAGAATGTCTGGATTAAAGGTGATGTTTATTAAAGGGGAACAATGGGATGTGAGTGAAAATTTGCCCGAACATTTTTTCCAAATTGAGAGGGTAAAGAGCATTGGATTTAGGCATATCTTGCGTAGTTGGGCGAAGGATTTAACCGTGGATGGCCATAATAAACTGCATGGATGAGCTGGGATTGTAATGCTCATCTCAATTTCGGACCAGCGGTTAGGAGCAAACCTAGATGTCCAAGAGGCTATAGCCCTCAAATGTGTAGCATAATAATATTTGATTATATCTGGTGCTCCTAGGCCCCCTCTATTTTGGGAAGTTAGAAGTACTGAGCTGGCCACTCTATGTGATTTATTATCCCATATAAAATTTAGAAAACTTCTCTGTAGGATTTTGAGCTGAGACAACGGAATCATCACTGGCAAGGTTTCGAAAAGGTATAAAAGTTTCGGGAGGATCGACATTTTAAGGACATTCATCCTTCCTAAGAGGGAGAGAGGGAATTTCGTCCAGGTTTTCAATAAGTTGTTGATTTCAGTGAACATAGATGGAAAATTAGCTTGGAAAAGGGTAGAATACGAAGGGGTCAAATAGACTCCAAGGTATTTTAGTGACTTAGGACACCATCGGTAGTTAAAATTACCTTGTAGGGTCGAGAGTGCATCTTCTGAGATATTAATAGGGAGTGCTTCTGTTTTGGTTGAATTGATTTTATAACCGGAAATATCCCCAAATAAGGCTAAAGTTGTGTGAAGTGAGGGAAGTGATATGTGAGGATGGGTTAAAGTTAAGAGGATATCGTCTGCGAAGAGTGATAATTTGTATTCCCGTTGTCTCAACCGGACTCCACTTATGTCTGGATGGGATCTAATGGCCTCTGCCAGGGGCTCTAAGCTAGGGATAAAAAGAAGGGGAGATAGGGGACAGCCTTGGCGAGTACCATTAGTTAGAGTAAATGAAGGAGATACATGGGAAGCCATCTGCACTTGGGACGAAGGAGAAGAATAAAGTGCTTTTAACGCTTGTACAAAGGGACCGGAGAAGCCATATTTACGTAAGATAGCAAACATGAATGACCAATTCAAGCGGTCAAACGCTTTCTGAGCATCTAGGCTAAGAATCAAGGCAGGTTTCTTAGTTTTCGTCAGGAGATCGATAAGATCGATCGTTCTCCTAGTGTTGTCTCCTGCCTGTCTAGAGGGGACAAACCCGACCTGGTCCCCATGTACAAGCGACGGGAGGAGCAAAGAGAGTCTGTTGGCCAAAATTTTAGTGAAGATTTTATAGTCAGAATTAAGAAGGGCAATGGGTCTATAGTTATCAGGTAAGGGTCTTTCCCTGGCTTTGGAATGACTGTAATGAAGGCGTGGAGGAATTGGGAGTGGGGTATTGTACCTGACATTAGCGAGGAGAATAAATTAGCCATGTGGGGTAATAGAACTGGCAGAAAACCTTTAAAGTAAGGGTAGGAGAGTCCATCAGGGCCAGGCGCTTTATGATTAGGGAGTTGTTTCACTACTTCAGTGATTTCTTCCACAGAAATGGGGGCATATAGGCCTATGCGATCTTCAGTGGAGATCGTGGGGAGCCTCAAGGATTCTACGAAGGAGTCAAATTTATTCTGGGTGAATTGAAAATTCGGGTCCGTTGATAAACAATTGTATAAGCCTTGGTACAATTCACCAAAGACCCTTGACATATTATGAGGGCAGTATGTGGGAACACCGTTAGACTGTATTAAATGGTCAGGAGTGGAAGTGTATGCTCTAGGTCTTAGTTTGTTAACCAACATTCTATGAGGCTTGTTGGCAAACTCATAAAACTTTTGCTTGGACCATAAATTGGATTTAGTAAACTTAGTCAGATCCAAGGATTTGATGCGGTTGCGCAGAGAGACCACTGCCCTGAGGCGGGTCACCGTAGGGAGGCTGAGTAGGCGTTTCTCTGCTTCAGACAGATTGTCTAAGAGGGACGTTCTCTAAAGTTCTAGGTCACGTTTGTAACGAGAGCCTGCAGAGATGCATTCTCCTCTGAAAAAGGCCTTATGGGCCTCCCATAGGGTGGACGCCCCAGAGACTGAACCCTCATTAAGTTCAAAGAATTCCTTCAACTTTCCCTGTAAGTGGAGATGTATTTCAGGTACCTTGAGAAGAGACTCATTAAGGCGCCAATGGCATGTTCTAGGTGTAGGTTTTGACAGAAGGATATCTAGAGCGATGGGTGCATGATCAGACCATGTTATAGGGTGTATTTTGGAATTCACCACATAGGGTAAAAGGGGGGCTGAGACAAAGAAATGATCTAGTCTGGTATATAATTTATGAGGTGGAGAATAAAAGGTAAATTGTTTGGCTAGTGGATGTTTTATCCTCCACGTGTCAAACAGATTGTGGGATCTTATCAATTTCCGGAATGCCGTGGAAAGCCGCTGAACCTGAGGGGATGGAGCATGTGAAAAAAGGGCGAGTCTATCCTTAGTAGGTGACATACACATATTAAAGTCTCCTCCAATAATTAAATATGGTTGACAATAAGACTGGAGTTGATCAAAGAAAATATCCCTGAACCCAATCTGACCTGTATTGGGTGCATAAACATTGGCCAGGGTGAAGGAGACGTTATTGTGATCACAATTCAGGAGGATAAATCTGCCCTGGGGGTCAGCGTAAGAGGATTTCACCTGAATAGATGAGGAGCGTTTTAACAAAATAGCTACCCCAGCCTTCCCAGAAGGGTCAGAGGCTGTAAAGGCGGTAGGAAATTGTTTGGAAGCAAATTTAAATGTACCATTTGTCTTAAAATGCGTCTCCTGAACCATGATCACATCAGCCTTTGAAGATTTGAACTCCCTCAGCGCCAGCCAACGCTTGCGTATAGAGCCTAAACCCTTAACGTTACAGGAAAAAACACTTACAGCCATTTTTTAAATATGAGCACAAAGCAGTGGGAGCAATCACAATAGGGCGAAGATGTGTATACTATGATAAGTGGGAAGTTGAAACATAGACAATATATGCATTCAGATGGACATGTATAAAAAATGACAAAGGAGCCTCTGTTTACCAATATTGGATCAAAAAAAAGATCCCTTACAAAAGTTTTTGGAAAAAGAAAGCCAGAGAGAAAAAAAAAAATAGAAAAAAATGTAAAAATAAAAAATAAAACTAGAACCTGAATAGGATCAAAAAGGATCCGTAGTAAAAAGAAAAAAAAAACTGAAAATTTTTTTTTTTCCCCAAGGGGGTCACCATTTTGGGTCGTGACCATGATGGAAAAAATGGAAAAAATGGAAAAAAGGGGGGGCATGTCAACCTACGAAACCAGATACGTAGGCTTGGCCCCAACCGAACATCAATTAACAGAACAATCCACCTGTAACATATAGATGGCTATAGAGTCGAGGATTATATGAATTGTAAGGCAACCAAGGTAAAACTGTGGACTTTGAACAGGGAGTCCGAGGCCGTGTAAGATAAAAGAGGAACGTGGCCCAGCAAGGCAAAGGTAAAACCAGATTTGAGTCAAATAGGAACCTCAGGTGGGACCCTTTGATGATGTTGCTCCTAGAGGAGTGACAGGTGTTTTCCGCGATCTTTGACGAACTGGGGTCCAGATCTTCGCAGGTGTGGACAGAATCCGGGAAGGTGGGAGTTGGGGCTGAAAATCTTCATCCGGGATCGGGGGTAGTCCTAGGTTCCTGACAAAGGACTCACATTCCTGCAAGTCCCTCATTGAATGTTGAGTCCCATCTTTGTTGACTGACAAGCGAAAGGGGAAACCCCATCTATAGGGGATTTGATGTTGTTGTAGGTGAGATGTAACTGGTCTTAGAGCTCGACGTTTTCCCAGGGTAATAGGAGACAAGTCGTTAAAAATTTGAATCTTCGCACCTTTAAACTCCACTCGGGATCTATTATGGGTAGCTACGGTCAGAGCCTCCTTGCTCTCATAGAAATGAAAGCGAGCAATGATGTCCCTGGGATTGGCACCTGGAGGGGGCTTAGGAGCCAGTGATCTGTGGGCCCTGTCGAGTCACCAGTCTATGTCAGGGATGTGGGGAGCAAGCGTTACAAAGAGGTCCAAGAGATAGGGACGAATTTCCTTGTCAGGGACATTTTCGGGAACCCCTCGAATCCGTAGATTTTGACGTCTCTCCCTGTTTTCGAGATCCTCTTGTTGCGTCTGTAGTTGTGTAACTGAATTTTTTAAAGTGACGTTTTCTTCTTCTAGTGCATGTATATAGTGGACCATGTCGTCAAACTTGGACTCCAGCGTATCTGTGCGCTCCCCCAATTGGTCTATCTCACCCCTAAGTTCATGAGCAAGTTTGCTGACTTCTTTGGTGATGGTCTGGGTGATGCTGTGGAGCAAAGCTTGCAGCTTGGTGTCCAACACGTCTACTGTCACAGGTTGAGACATATTGGTGGGGGGGACGGGTAGGTGGGTAGATCCTGAATGATGGGGCTGGTCTGTGGTGGGCGAAGGGGAACTAGCCAATGTGATCGTATTAGTCGCGATCGTATCAGTTAGGACCGCAGCGTATGATGGGATATTTGGAGCTGGGGATTGCGGCTTACGGAGAAAGCGATCCATAGACTGGTTGGGCTTGGTTGCGTCCTGTGAATTGTGACCTCGATATACGTGCCTCTGATCACCGATCTTCCCCATAAACCGGTCGGGATGTAGCTAAGTGAATCCCCGAACAGTGGATATAACTCCCGGGTCTGTGGTTGCTAAAGTAGCATAGCGGGATGTTTTGATGTACGGATGGCGGCCAGAGCCTAGGTCTTAGGTGTCCGCCATCTTAATAGGCTATGGTTGCAACTGTCCACCTATCCAATAGAGGTGGCTTTTGTGAAGGTTGCTTTAGCAGATCCGCTGAAGGGAGAGGTGGCTGGGTGAGATTGTGCTATGCCCATGTTCACACACCGTTCTGGAAGAGTGATGAAAGAGAAAATGATGAGGTGTAGAAGGGGTCCCAATATGGCCGCCGGCTTCCTGGTGTAGGCCGAAGCCGCAGTCTTTCCTACAAGGCTGCCGCCTGAGTGGGTGCCGCTCCTATCGGGGCTTCGTGTGATCTACTGGGCACAGGGGATGAATCAGCAAGTGGACGCTGTCAGGGGCTTCTGCTATACAGGGAGGTGGTAGGAAGATTGTTGTTACTCACTGTGGCCACTGATGAGCCCGGGAGCTGGAACGACAGGCCGCAGGCTTCGGCGCGGTGTTAGGCCGTATGGCGAGCGGAGCTCAGATACCCTCCGGTGGATCCCAGATAGCCGATTGCCGCTGCGGAGACAGCCGATGTCCGCCGAGGGTGAGGCGGATATGTTCTTTGGGATGGCTATTGAATTCCCTGCAGGATGTAGAGTGCCAGGGAGAAGGGACCGCAGGCCTCAAGATGGCAGCGGGCCTCGAGGCCGGATAGCAAAGGACAGTCACAGGGTAAGCTCGTCCGAGCCAGATATGCTCCCAATAGGCAGTTGAAATTGTTGCCTTCAATGTCCTGAAGGATATGCCAGAGCAAGTAGTGTAAGCCGGGGTGTAGCAGTGGCAGGATGGCGGTGGATTGATGACAGCTTTTCTATATATTGCTGCACCTGGGTGAGGAGGATGAGGCTGGCCCTGTAGGCCTCAAGATGGCGGTGTCCGCGGAGATGTGGAGTAGGCCGTCAGGGATCCCCAGATGGGTTCTCAGCTGATCGGTCCCCTCCAGAGATGGAGTCACAGGTGGATGAGGACGGGCGGCCTTTCGTCCCGCGGATCGTGGCACTCTAGGCCGGAGGATGCTGGAGGCTCTGTAGGCCTCAAGATGGCGGCAGGCCGCGGCTGTGTGAAGCAGGTCGTGGGCCGGGTGGAGGCCTAATCAGCTGGCCAGGCTCCTCGATACAGGCTGGAGCTAAGGTAAGGGATGCCCAGGGACAGATGGGTGGATATTGGAGGCTCTGTGGGCTTAGGATGGCGGCGGGCCGTGGCTTGTGCAGATTGGGCCGGGTGGAGATCCCACCGTCCAGCCGAGCTCCTCAATACAGACTGGGGATGAGAGAGGGGATGCCCAGGGACAGGTAGGGTAGATTTGGCAGCTCACCAAGGTTGTCTGTGGCAAGGATGGCGATGGATTGTGGCAGGATTTGCGGAGCTCTACACCAGCACGTCCTCCTCTGTTCACATCGGGACACGCCCCCCTGAGGTTACACTTTTAAAATCCAACTTTCATTATAATTGGAAAACGACTGCCCTGAAGTATTTGGGGACCTATATTACCCCAAAATTGAATACCTTATACCAGGAAAACTCCCCCCCCCCCTTTTCTGCTCAATTAGATCCCTACTATTTCAGTGGAAAAAACATCATATCTCCCTTCTCGGACGTATCGCCTCTATTAAAATGACCATTCTCCCGAAGCTCCTATATCTTTTCCAAACACTCTCCATACCCATTCCACTCAAACACCTGAAAAAGCTTCAGTCAGACCTACTCCATTTTGTAAGGAATTATAAAAGGCATAGGATACCGGGATCAGTGTTGATGGCGTCACGTGGTGAGGGGGGCCTTGCTTTCTCTGATATCATCAAATATTATCAAGCTGCACAATTGAGAGCTGTGGCTTCATGGTTTACTCAAAAATCATATAATAAATGGACAGGAATTGAAAAGCTATGGCTAGCTCCAATACACCCGAATAATCTTCTATGGAGTGCGAATGCGGAAGTAGCCCCCGACCGTCTGCTGGGCCCCATGTCCTTGCTACGGCGGACTTGGCGTACACTGGCTCAGTCCCACAAACTGACCTCGGAAAAGTCGCCACTGACCTCTTTTGTCTGTAACCCTAGAGTGCCAGATAGCCTCACACACCAGATGTCACACCCTTGGTCCTCTAGGAACTTATTCCATTTCAGGAGTATAGTTGATCCCAGAACACGTAAATTACTGTCTTTTTCTGATTTACAGACCAAACACGAATTGCCGAAACAGGCATTCTATGGGTACCTACAAATTCGACATTATGCATTAACTATAACCCCGAACTTGCAATTCTCTCCCCCATCCCCGTTTGAAACTATAATCTTAGCAGGTAACGCACAGAAAGGTCTCATATTGGGAATCTATAAGATTCTAAATGCCATCTCCCTAGAAGAGCAAGGCAAACATTCTTATATGATTAAATGGGAGAAAGTCCTTAATGAGGAACTCCCATTGGCACAATGGCAGGCGATATGGCCCCAGGCAGCAAAGAGCTCAATGTGTACACTTTATAAAGAAAATTCATATAAAATTCTTTTCTTCAGGTACCTGACCCCAGATGTGCTCCATACAATTTTCCCTACTAGCTCAGATAAGTGCTGGCAATGCCAGGGAGCAAAGGGCACCTTCATACATATCTACTGGACTTGCCCAATACTTACCCCATATTGGGAAATGGTCCAACGCCTACTATCCCACCTTCTGGAAATGCAAGTTCAAGCGTCCCCAAAGTTCTTCCTATTAGGATTATCACCACTAAAGCTCCGTAAACCGTATAAGAAACTAGTACGGCACGTACTCACAGCAGCATGCTGCCTCATAGCCTTAAACTGGAAATGCCGTACTCCACCCTCTGCTGAAGATCTTTACTCTAAAGTTAAAGATGTTGAACTTATGGAGAAAATGACGGCTAGAATACAAGACAGATTGGAGGCACTTAACGGGGTCTGGGAGCTGTGGCATCTCCGGGAGGACCCACCATGACCAGGTAATAACCCTACCCAGATGGCTTATTTCCTCTTTTATCCCCTTTCTTTTCCTTCTCCTTACCCCCTTCTATCCCCTTATACTACAGGCTCTTATGACTTTTTCAGTCACAGATATTGATTTACAACTACGTAACCGAATTAACGTTTCTTATCTACCAAAGGAACTGCTAAAAGTTGAATGTTAACATACCACTGAAATTTAGCATAACTTCAATATCCTTCTTCTCTTGAGTATACGTTTGACATCACAGATGGATATGCTAGATATAATTTGTGATTTTCTATGTTCCTTTATTCTGTATCGCTAACACGAATAATAATAAAAATTGTTATTTGGGGAAAAAAAAAAAAAAGATATTTTACTACAATAATTAAGAAACCGCAGAAAACAAAGCAGTGTAACAATTTTAAGGAGCAAGGCTAAACCCAAGTTCATTACGGATAAAGAGCACTGGTTACTACAAAATATCAGATACCGCGTTGGGTACAGCAGCTACATTTATCTTTCAAATGATGCCACAGAGTACTGCAAACAAAAGGCATCTCCAAGAACAGATGATTAGTAACAAGTGAATATTCCGCCTTAATCTCCCCAGACATAAAAAAGAGAGACTGTAGTAACATAAAATTAAAAATAAACATAAAAAAAAACAAAAAAAACCACCAATACCACTCCTGTAGGCTCGCAAAAAAAAACAAAAAACATTATAGTTGAAAATAATAGCGCAATTATCAAAAAATACACTTGGCATAAGCCTTTTTAAATGGAAGCCTTTCAACAAATAATGGATGCGTGAGTTTGCGCAAGCAAGATATATACCCATGTACAGCTAGCATACAGTCATCAATTGTTATGGGCAGCTGTATGCTGCATCTGTCTCTCTCAGGTGTGGAAATTTACAATTTAAGTCAGATGCCTGAAAGTTTTGGTGTGCATAATGTCATTTCCTTATGGACATAATATGGTTCTAAAGGCTGACAGTTTTTTACCTTCATGTATTCTATGCATTAAGGTAAAAAAGCCTTCAGTGTGCAGCTCCCCTTCCAACACTTACCTGAACCTGATCTCGATCCAGTGATGTACACAAGAGCAGCATCTCTCCCAGGTCTATCCCACCTCATAGGCTGAGACACAGTAGTGGGAGCCTCCCACTGCTGTCAATCACAGCCAGTGAGGGGGGAGCAGGAGCCGGGGTGTGGGTGGGGCAGAGCCGTACTTTGTATGTCCATAAGATTTCACTCAGAAGTCAGCATGTACAAGTGCCACCAGAGCAAGCAGCTTGCTCGGGGGACACTCAACAGGGGGGGATGAGCCAGGAGTGCTGGCAGGAGACCCAAGAAGATGAGGATTGGGGCTGCTCTGTGCAAAAACCATTGCATATGACATTTTTGTTATTAAAAAAAAAAAGAAATAAAAGCTGAACATTTAGTATCACTTTAAAGTCCAGTCTGGGTGGCAACCATGGTTCCTTTCATAGATACAGTGAAATGAGTAAGCATAGCACCTATTGACAGAAAGTGTGCTACTCATAGGATTACAAGGGGAAAAAAATGGGAGGAAAAAACTAAAAGGTTCTAACTCATGCAGCCTTGAAGGTATTGATAGGCCACATGCACATTCCATTAGCTAATGCATGTTGCCAGAATTCAAGCCAAATCAGCTTTCTAGATAAAGTTCTTAATAAACTGAAAGCCTTCACACATGGATTGATGGTGTTAGGTGGAGGCTTCAACTTGCCACTAGACTTAAATTGGACTTTTCAAATAGAAAGTTCTCTTTGTCTTATAAAACCTTAAACACATCAAGAAACAAGTCCAATCCTTACATCTTATTAATAATTGAAACCTCCACTCTAATGACGGAGCTATAACTTCTATTCTTTTCACCACAATAAGTACAAAAGTTCTGAATACTTTTTTCTTCTCTTAAGGTCTATTAAGTCTTTTAAATGCTTCCATTCATCCAGAAACATTTTCTGTTCATATTATTGCATCAATGCTTTTAACCCCGAGAAGACAACATGCCAAATATTAGAACTGGAGACTCGTTATTGCTCTCCTCAGAGGGAAAAATTCACTGAACTGACAACAACTTCACCGAAACTTACTTGACATTCTGGAAATCCAAACTAGGCGGATAGTCTTCTAAGGTATTTTACAAAGTAGCAAAAGCAGCAAATATCTAGCAAGGGACTCAAAAGAAAACATTGCTAAAATCAAATATATTGGATATCAAATATCCCCAAGGTTACATCATTACAGCCCCAAAAATTACACAATTATTTGTGGATTGCTGAAATAGTGATCAATAAATTGCTACAACATACCCTTTTTTTTAATTAGACCTTCGTGAAGCAGGCATTACACCTGACAGAGAGGTGAGGGAGACCCCTATAAAGACCCTTTCAATGTTGATTTCATGAGACGGAAGAATATTGGGGGCATTACTGTCAGAAACCATGAAATCAGACCAAGACAGAAGTACAGTTAAATCACACTTGTTTAATAAGAAAATTAAAACAAACAAACGTATTCAAAACATAACCAAAGTTCAGTAATCGGAACGGATAGTCAGTCAAGCCAGAAGCCAGGGATCAAAGTAGTGGAACAGCAAGCAGGATCTGGAGCCAGAAGGGATGTCAGCAAAGCCAGTCTTTAAACAGGAACGCAGGAGATTCTTGTGATGTGCCCAAGGCGAAGGCAGAGCTCCTCTAGACTGGACGGCTTAAGTAGGCAGGACTGACTTGCAGGATCATCAACAGCTGAGTAACTGTGGAGAGAGATGGAAGCTGGCAATTAGCCGACAGCTGAGCGTCCAGCTCAGAGAAGGAAAGGCTGAGCCAAGCCCTGACAATTACTCTGCCTATGGACATGGAAAAGACCTTTGACAGGGTTGTCTGGAATTTGCTAAACTGCAAGATTTGCCTTCTAGGTCTTCTACCATACATACTCTAAACCTTCTACCAGAATGAAAACAAATTACTTCCTGTTTTAAGAATTTGCTATTATTTTTTGGACATGATGAGGTTTCCCTCTGCCCCTCCTTGTTTTCATTTTAAATATTGAACCTTTCATTAGAACTATCAACTCTTCCAGTATTAGAGTTGTTAGATGGGGCTTTAATGACTAACATGTGTTATTCCCAGATGACTTGATTTTTTATATAAAACAACCTTTAACCACTGCCCCTAATCTTCTAAAGTTGTTTGAAGAATATGGCTGCCTTTCCAATTTTAAAATCAATTTTCTAAGCCAGAGGTCCTGAACATAACTAACCTACTAGCAACACCAGATACCCTTATATTCTCCCCCTTTCCCTTCAAGTGGACATCCTCCAATTTACAATATGTAGGTGCAAATATCAAAACCAAACTTTACAATTTGGTGGCAGCTAACTTTATACCATTACTTCAATGTACTGTATTGCTCAAAATCTCAAGAAAATTGGACATTACACATTTCGTATGCTTTGGTAGGATGGCAACAATTAAAATAAATGTCTTTCTCTGTTTTTCTATATCTAATGCAAATGCTCCTATCAGCCTACCTTCCTCATCTCCAAAAATAGCCCAATCCATTATCAGTTGTGTGGCATGGAAGACAGTGAAGACCAAGCTACCTCTTACTTGTCTTACCATATTATACCACTTGATCTCTGCCTAGGTGTTACTCCTCTTTTCCTTTTCATGCATCCTTTTGCATGCATGTCTCATGAAGTGTTGATGTATGTTAAATAAAAATCTAATTTATTAAAACAAAAAATAAATACATAGGAATGTAATGCCAGACTGAAACCGGATGAAAGAGTCCTAGATCATTTTAATTGTTGGTAACAACATAAGAGCAGCAACAACATAAGTTGTTGAGTAGCAATGGTCTCCACTGGTTCTAATATAGATTTGTGAAGTCACTGTCCACCCAGGTTTTATCCTGGGTTGAGCTCTGATGTTGCCCCTGAAATATGTTGACTGTATTTTGTATGACTTTTTTTTTTTTTACCAAAAATTAAAATTAACTTGAACTTTGATCCAATTTTGGTCTGGTGATCCTTTCTGTATTTATATATTTTGATTTACTGTTTGGTCCCCATCTAGGGAAGTCTTTCTGTGTGGTATCTACCTTGCCAGAAGGTTGGAGTTTGTCTGACATTTTTCCCCATCTGACTACACTTGCGAGTCTAAAAGTTCCCAGCTCATCTTTGAGTATATTTTTCTAGATTTACAGTAGCTACCCATGGCATCCATACTTTAGTGTATTAAGCGTTCCTGTCTGAAAATATGGCGTAAATCTTTTTATGTATCATTGCTTGGGTGATCTTGTTTTTGCTCTTGCTGAGGCAAGAATATGGGGTTTTTCCATGCCTTGGCTATTTTGTTTTTTGGCTGCCATGATTCCTTTTAATTGGAATTTATTCACAAATTATTTCACAAGATTTCGCACAGGTGTTTAAATATTTTAGATAATTGGTTGAGTAAACAAGGCTATAAAATGTAATTTAAAGACTACTAAAAGGAAGAGGAACTGTTTGCGCCTTGGCATAGTATGACACTCAAAAAAGTATAAATATCTATTCTTTCAGCTTAACTAATCACTCAAAGCTAGTCTCAGACAAGTGACTACAAGACAGGACTAGCAACTCAACTATCAGCCTTCAAACCTGAATCGGGGCTTCCATAACCATGAACAAAATCTTCATCCTTTTGATCTTGAGGTGTTTGGAAATTACAGGTAAGAAATGCTTAAAATTGTATTTTATTATTTATTTTGTGCCAACATACTAAGCAGAGTATCCTTTCACATTAGAGCTTGTCTTTTGTAGGAAAACTTAAGTTTAGTCCCTCCACTTACTCATAGGCTCTCTAAAGGTAGCCAGTTATAGTACATGTAGACCCTAACAATTAACTTCTCTTATTTGCTCCTACATTGCCTGTTAAAGTGGAACTAAACTCTCTCAATCAACATTAACTATTTTAATCCGTATGCTTCTAGCATTCATAAATATATAGAAAGTTCATTTATACTTACTTGTTTTAAACTTTTTCATTTTACTTTTCTTCAGTTGCTTCCTGGTTTCTGTCCGAGGCCAAAATATTGTCATACATCCCAAGAGCTTCTTTTTCTTTCATCTGGAAGAGGGGCTTTCTCAGCTGAGCACACCCTCCTGTCTGCATGCCTGACCTAAGGGCAGATGGATTCCAAGAAGTAAATGCTAAATGAATCATCTGCCCTTACTCAAGATGGCAGCTGCTAGAAATAATAGGGGGATGTTTTTCAAAGTGATTTCTCAACAAAATAAAGCATGGACACATGGATGAATGGGCAAGCTTGCTTTGAATATTAAATAGCTTTTTCAGTTTGTGGTGCTCAGACAGTTAGGTTATAAATATACTAAAGTCTCAGTTTTTTTTCACATTATTCTAACCTTCTCTGTGCAGTGGTTTTGTACAGAGCAGCCCCGATCCTCCTCTTCTCGGGTCCCTCACTGGCACTTCTGGCCCCTCCCCCCTACTGAGTGCCCCCATTGCAAGCAGCTTGCTATGGGGGCACCTGAGCCGAGCCGCTGCTCTGCCTGTCCATTCAGAAGACACAAAGCCGGCCTTGCCCCCTCTCTCTCTCTCTCCTCATTGGCTCATTGACTTTGATTCACAACAGCGGGAGTGAAAAGTGAATGTATTGAAAGTGAATGTAAAAGAAAATCACAAATTTTGGGTTGTCCCCCAGAAAAGTGATAGAGGGAAACTCTTCCAATGGGGACACTAGTTCTGGTGACCTGGGAGGGCCCCAGAAAATTCCCTTAATTTGCAGGGATTTCCTCTCACTTCCTGTTTGGCTATGGAAAGGAAGTGAAGGTAAATCTCCCCAGTGGGAAAAAAAAAATCTGACGGGTTATAACCCTCCTTTACTCTATCCAAAATGAAAAAAAAAAAAAAACCCAAAAATTGTTTCATACTTACCATAATTACAGGTACCCTACATTAACCACCAACGTAACTGGGGACAGTACACTGATCCCCTGTGTAATAGGGGACCATCACTCACTGTAACTGGGGACACTTCACTAGACCAATGTAACTGGTGGTACTACATTGACCACCAATATTATGGGAAGCCTACACAATACACGATATTGAACCGTAAAGTAATAGGGACACTACACTAACTGTAAGCAGGGGTACTACAGTGCCCATCAATGCATCTGGGGGTACTAACCTGACAATCGATGTACCGGGGCACTACATTGACCACCGATATTATGGGGACCCTACATTGACCACTGATATTATGGGGACCCTACATTGACCACCGATATTATGGGGACCCTACATTGACCACCAATATTATGGGGACCCTACATTGACCACCAATGTAACTGGGGACAGTACACTGACCCCCAATGTAATAGGGGACCGTCCCTCACTGTAACTGGGGACACTTCACTAGACCAATGTAACTGTAAACTGACCACCAATGTAACTGGGGGGGCTATATTGACCCGTAAAGTAATAGGGGCAATCAGGGACTACCAATTTAACTGGGGCACTATATTGATCACCAATATTACAGGGACACTACATTGTCCACCATTGTAACTAGGACACTTCACTGACCCCTAGTGTAATTCGGGAACTGCACTGACTGCAACAGGGTACACTTCACTGTACTAATGTAACTGGTGGCACTAAACTGACCGCTAATGTAACTGGAGGGGCTACCCTGACTCCCCCCCATGTAATGGGGCAGTACCCTAACCATAGGTGTGTGTAGCCTATTGCATTAGGGTGTGCATCCAAAAGCTCCAACACACATGCGTGTGTGTGTGTGTGTATATGTAACACAGTTTACTAAGCTTCAGTTATATATGAACACAATGAGTGATCGATACTGATCAATCACTGTGTTCATTCAGAAAAGTTTAGGGTGTGCCCAGGCACATCCAGCACACCCTGTGCACACGCCTATGACCCTAACTGTAATTGAGGGCACTACACTGACCGTCAATGTAATTGGGGATACTAAACTAAACCAATGTAACTGGGGCACTACACTGACCAATAACATTACAGCAACACTTATCAGCAATGCAACTGGGGGAATTTGATTGAACATCAATAAATTGGAGTCACTACATTGACCATTTCCTCTACGGTACATAATGGTATTTCTGTTCCTGCTAACTATTTCATATGATTACATTTGGGTTGTTAATCCCTATGTCTTACCTTTTCCTATTTCAGGCCAGCTGACCACCACATGCAATCGGTGCTGGAATATTGGCTCAACCGAATGCTGTGACGAAGACGAGCTTCAATGTGATGGATCAGGTTGTATGACCTCGTTGGAGCACTGCCAAATCAGTAAGTGGGATTGTGTCTTCTCAGCCGTGGCTCTAGAACCAGTAGAAGTCATGGACACATCTTCCCTTGTTTAAAGGGTGAAATGTATTTAAAGGAAAACTATGCTGGCATTTGGTCAATTTAGAATTTCTAGAACGTTTCAAATATATAAATGTACATTCTATTCCATTCTATTACATTTTTTTAAAATTAATTTTATAACATTTATTTTAGCAAAAAAGGGTGCTTTCATGGTGCTTCCATGACAACCAACCATACTAGCCAAGGGGTGAACAAGAAGAAATGAAATAGACTCCTCCATCCATGCTGTTTACATACCTTGGACTGTCTACTTTCCAAAAAGGGGTGATCTGGGGGGTATTTGTACTGTTCTGGCATTTTAGGGGCTCATGAAATGAGGCCATCAGTACATCAGAATCGATTGCTTTTCAAATACACTGTACATCCCATAGTTTTTAGACATTTATAGCTTTCCTACAGACTAAATAATAAACACTGAATTGGGTTATTTTTACCAAAGAAATGGAGCAGAATACATTTTGGCATAAATTTATGAAGAAAGATTATTTATTTTCAAAAGCTTATAACAGAATTTTTGGGTCTTTTTAAATGTATTTCGTTTAAAAAAAAAACAGGGGTTGATTAACTGCTTCAGCCCCGGAAGATTTGGCTGCTTAATGACCAGGCCATTTTTTGCGATTCGGCACTGCGTCGCTTTTACTGACAGGTGCGCAGTTGTGCGGCGCTGTACCCAAACAGAATTGACGTCCTTTTTTCCCACTAATAGAGCTTTCTTTTGGTGGTATTTGATCACCTCTGCGTTTATTTTTTGCGCTATAAACAAAAAAGAGCGACAATTTTGAAAAAAAAAACACAATATTTTGAACTTTTTGCTATAATAAATATCCCCATTTTTTTTTAAAAAAGCTATTTTTTTCTCAGTTTACACTGATATGTATTTTTCTAGGTATTTTTGGTAATAAAAATCGCAATAAGCTTATATTGATTGGTTTGCGCAAAACTTTTAGTGTCTAGGGGATAGATTTATAGCATTTTTATTATTATTTTTTTTTTTACTAGTAATGGCGACGATCTGCGATTTTTATCGGGACTGCGACACTATGGCGGACACTTTTGACACATTTTTGGGACCATTGTCATTTATATTTTTATTTATTTTTATCATTTTATTTAAAATTGATGTCCTTTTTTTCCCACAAATTGAGCTTTCTTTTGGTAGTATTTGATCACCTCTGCGTTTTTTTTTTTTTTTGCGCTATAAACAAAAAAAGACCAACAATTTTGAAAAAAAAAGAAAACAATATTTTTTTACTTTCTGCTATAAAACACATAAAAAACAAAAAAACAAAAACAAATTTCTTCATCAATTTAGGCCAATATGTATTCTTCTTCATATTTTTGGTAAAAAAAATCCCAATAAGCCCCCTTTCATACTTATAGGACTTGTCTCATGATTTTGTACTGCAAAATCGTATGACAAGTCATTCTCCATGATTTTGAATGACTACCATTCATATTGGCACGACTTAAAGTTGTCCCTGCACTACTTTGGTCCAACTTCCATGCCAGTTGATGTCCATAGACCTCAATGTTAAACCCTCAAGTAGCATGCAAATCGTACCTGAATAATATAGACACGATTTCAGTACGACTTTGTAAGCACAATTAGTAAGCACAAGTAGCTTTTGTAAACCCCAACCCTGTAAAGTCGTACAAAGTAGTACTGATCCCAAATCGCGGCAAAATCGCGGTGAAGTCGCACAAGTGTGAAAGGGGCCTAAGCGTATATTGATTGGTTTACACAAATGTTATAGTGTTTACAAACTACGGGATATATTTATGGACATTTAATTTATTTTTTTATTTTTTACTAGTAATGGCGGTTATCAGCGATTTTTTTAGCGGGACTGCGACATTGCGGCAGACAAATCTGACCCTGAGTGATACTTTTTGGGGACCAGTGACACCAATAAAGTGATCTGTGCTAAAAAAAAAAAAATGCACTGATCACTGTATAAATGACACTGACATAAAGGGCAATCAAAGGGTTAAATGTGTTCCCTGTTTCTAATCACTAGGAACAGCAGATCTCCATGTTGTCCCCTGTCAGAATGGGGATCTGCCTTGTTTACATAGGCAGATCCCCGTTCTGCCTCTCTGGGAAGCGATCGTGGGTGGCGCGCATCGGCTCCCCCTCCGTGCAGTGGGGCGCATGCGCCCACACTATCTATTGCATGAAACGATGTACAGGTACAGTACATTGATTCGCACAATAGCAGCACCCTGCTGCAGTGTATATGCGGTGGGCGGTTTTTAAGTGGTTAATGGCAGAGCTGGAAAAATACAAAAAATGACCGCACTTCACAAACACAAAAAATGAATAAGCTGCAGTCCCAATTTGTGAGGCATACACAAATAAACAAGTCAAAAAATAAAAAATGAACTGTGCTAAACCAGAAATGAAGTAAAATACTTTGAAATATATATCAAACAATATCAAACAACAAATCTGACAGTATTAAATAAATATAATCCTGAGGAATCAGATAAGGTGATATAATAAAAATAATGACGTGAATGGCAATGTAGGAAAAAAAGTCCCAAAAAAACAAAATGGTATCCAATGGTATCCACTGGGTGTCATCAAATGACACCCAGTGACGGATCCACCACCTGTAGTAATACGCGCTTACCAGAGGCAAGCTACAAGACAGCTTGTGTATGAATAGGATATCCGTTCAATGGAGGCATCCCAATCCGACCTCACCAAGAGAGGAAGACAAGGCAGGAAGGCTCCGTCCAGTGGGTAGAGGTACTCAACAAGGGGGACCCAGGAATAAAAAATAGGATCTCCATAGTGTAAATCAGTAGATAAGAGTTTATTAAATAAGGGGGGTTTACACTTACATAAACTGCATGAATATGGGCATAAACGAAGATTAAAACAGCCGGCCGGCCTGCAGACACTCGTTTGGGACGAGATGACACCGATGACGTCAGCGCGTCAACCATCCGACGTACGTTTCGTCCTAGAAGACGTCGTCATGGGAGAACTGGTCAGAGGGCGATATTTCCCATCTCCCCGCGGACACACAGAGCGATAATGCTAATGTGCACAGGGTGATTAGGGTGTGCCCAGGCACACCTGGCACACCCCCCCTGCGCATGCCTATAACCTCTATGTATTGGAGATGCATGGAGGGTAAGGCGTGTGTAGTTTAAATCAGGAGCAATCTGCTTAAGGTGACAATGGGGCTCCTCCATAGACACAGTACACCGAAGGACAACAACTTTGTTACTGGCAGGACCAGAACCATCAGGTAAAAATAAAAAAACAGAAAAAAATATATATAAAGGCTGGTAAGCTGATATATACATTTTTTGTTTTCAAGTTACATTTTAATGTTTATTTTCTTTTTTTTTTTTCCTTCCATCAGGCGGTGTGGACTATCATACAATACAGAAAGGCTGTTCATATCCAGAATTATGTGATCAATGCTTTTCTGTAACAACCAATGACAACTTTCTAGTCCGTGTGAGCAATAATTGTGGGGAATGGAATGACAGCAATGCAGAATTGAACTATGACAGTAAGTTAATGTATCCTGTTCTATGAAAATAATAAAAATGTTATAATAGAAAAATGACTTTGACATACTTATCCAAACCAAATATGCCGATAAAGTCAGAGGGATAGTCAGAATTCCTGATTGGAAATTTTTGAAAGGTGTATCTAACAACTGCTGTTACGTGGTTAGTTCAATACTGGTTCTAATACACTGTAGATCGGTGAAGTCCATCCAGGTTTTATCCTTGAGCCCTGATGAAGGGGGTTTGTGGCTACAAAACATGTTGGGTGTTTTTATATAACTGCTTTTTACCGACCATAAAAATTATTTTGGACTCTTTTGTCTGGTTTTAGTCTGGTGCTTTTTTTCTGTAATTTTATGGTTTGAGCTAGTTTTGAATTCCTATCAGGGAAGCCTCGTTGTGCGGGAACTACCTCTCCAGAGCTATTGATCTTGTTTGAAGTTTTCCTTCATCTGGCTACACAGTCTAATGCCGCGTACACACGACTGGTCTTTCTGTCGGACTGAAGTCTGACGGTCTTTCCAACGGAGTTCCGACGGACTTCCGCTGAAACGGACTTGCCTACACACGATCACACCAAAGTCCATTCGTTTAGAGCGTGATGACATACAACGGCACAAGAAAAAGGAAGTTCAATAGCCAGTAGCCAATAGCTGCCCTTGCGTCGTTCTTGGTCCGTCGGACTAGCATACAGACGAGCGGTTTTCCCGATAGGAACTAGTTCGTCAGAAAGATTTGAAACTTGTTCTATTTCTAGGTTCGTCGGAATTTTCGGAAAAAAAAGGTCCGATGAAGCCCACACACGATCGGAATGTCCGACGGAATGGTTCTGTTGGACCTTTTCTGCCGGAAAGTCCGGTCGTGTGTACGTGGCATAAGGCACCTTTCACACGGGCGCCTCCGTTTGCTGGACTCCGCTTGCTCAGTGGGGGATCGCTCTACTGATCCCCGCTAAGCAGGTGGATGACAGGTTCATCTTTGCTTACTGAGCAGAGCGGAGATGGACCCAGCCTGTCTATGGGAAGATCGGATGAAAATGGACCGCCTGTCCGTTTTCATCCACTCATATCCGATCCGCCAGATGGATGGAAAATAGGACCACCATCCATTTGGATTTTGCGGACAGGATCGGATTGGATAATGGCAGATGTCAGCGGACTACCGCCACTCCATAGGAGTGAATGAAGGGTCCGATCAGATCCACCTGAAAAACTGACAGGTGAACCTGATCGGACAACCCGTTTGAAAGGGGCCTAACAGTTTCCCAGGGTCTCTTTGAATATGTTGTTTTCTTATCCTCTGTTGAACCCTGATGAAGGGGGCGTGTTGTGCCGAAATGACTTGGGTGTTACATTACTTTTTTTTTTACAAAGCATTAAAATAATTTTGGTCCTACTAATCCCTAATTGCGGCACACATGTAAGATATTGTGGCAAACCTTGGAGTGAAAGCAAAAATTCTAGGAACAGTAGTTGGCTGGTTAACTCTAAACCAGCTTTTTTCAACTAGACACCCTGGGGTGCCTTGAGGTTTCTTTTGGGGTGCCTTGGCAAAATGCCTTAAAACTGCCCAAAAATTGTATACAAGCTGACATATGGATGAAGCCTGCCTTTTAGTTACACAAAGCCACAGGTTTTCATTGTGCACCATTACAACCTTCTAGCTGTCGATGTCCTATGACCAATGGCATCATCCGTTGATATGGAAGATGTCAGTCTTCTGCACAGCATCCTTGTATCCCCCTCTCCTGCCCCTCTCCATTAGCTGAGTAATGGAGAAAAACCAAGGGAGAAGAGAAACATTGGAATACTAGTCAGTACCAGTTTGCGAAGGTGTATTTGCTTTGCATGCATAAATCACCTGTAATGTTGCGTGTCCTACTTTTTGTGGCTGTTGCTGCATTATGTAGAACTATTAGGATGGTTTTTACATTTTAGAATGGAGTGCCTCGAGACTGCCCATAAAGGGTGCCTTGAGATTGTCCATAATTTGTAAAGGGTTCCTTGACTAAAAAAAGGTTAATAAACACTGCTCTAAACTGATAACCTATAAAGAATTTTTAAGCCTCGTCTTTCAAATTTTGGGCACCAGAGTTTTTTTTGCGATGTGCACAATTGCCCAGCCAGGACAGAGGCTTTTGGAGGCCTGCAAGGTGGCCTCTTCCCCACTGACTATGGGCCCTGGCATTTAAGGGAACATTACTCTTTGGGAGGTGGTTGTGTTTTTGATTCAAGGTCATGTCTCCACAAAATACACAGACTCTGGGAATCTAGGCCCGGGATCTATGTTTAGGGCCTAGATACCCGATTACCAACAATGACTTCTTCAGACCGTGAGACTCAAAACAGATGTTAATATCATCAGCTCAAAGTAAACTGATTCTGCGGTATCCTGATATAATCTGTTTAAGGTGTTATGTGTCAAGTGTATTTCTCCCATTGTTAACCGAGTCACCTATTGTGTCTGTCAGTCTGCTAGTATTGTGTGCATTCCACCTAGGCTGATTTAAATGACTAGTTAATTAGCTCAAGTTAATGATATCACGGTCAGCTATTAGTTGCTAGAGGTGGATTAGCATATAGTATATGTTGGTTATTCCATAGTTATGTTAATTATATTCCTGTATTCAGTTTCCTTTGCATACAATGATGTGATCAGGCTCACCTAACCTGGTGTACTATAAATTCTGTATGAATTTTCAATAAACAGTTCCAGTTCTCATACAAGCTATGGTCGGCTAGTCTTGTATGCTCAGCTATAATATCTGGTTCCAGACTGGAGGATGCTATATCTTGACGGAAGCAGGCAAGCTGGGTGCTGAACGGTTCCATCAAAGTATTTTCTTACTTGAAGCAACCTAACTTTTATATATTAACAAAAAATAGCTTCGAATACTCTGTTTTCACTAAAATTCATTTTAGTGGATTTTTTTTCCTGAATATGTGGTTGACAACTGGGCAGATATCATGCATCTACCATTATTTTATTCCCCAGGATCTTGCCTTTCAGAATTTTTTTTTTTTGGGGGGGGGGATATAGTAATTCCTATATGTCACATGATGTGAAGGGCCGCTAGGCCAACAATTCCTTATAGTGGTGACATCATCTACTGGCTCTCTTTGCTCTAGGTGTTGTTGGAGGGGAAGACAGTCTCCTCACCCTCTCTTCAAGCAAAAAAGCACCTTATACCTGGGGGCAGTGGGGGTATCTGCATTTAAAAGATAGAGCTTAATCTTTGTCACTAACACTAAGGTATAACTAAAGGGAAACTTTTTTTTTAGTTTTGGATAGAGTAGAGATGAATTAGAATGCTTGTTGGTTTTTATTGCTATCTGTTCCCCCTATTGGTGAGATTCACCCTCTCTATTTGTCTTGTTTACCATTATCATTGAAAGTGAAAGAGAAAGAAAATCCAAAATTTTGGGTTGTCCCTAGAAAAGGAAAAGAGGGGAAATCTTCGGATGGTGACACTAGTTCTGGTGACCTGGGGGGCCCCAGGGAATTCCCTTAATTCACAGGGATTTCCTCTAACTTCCTGTTTGGCTATGGGACAGGAAGAGATGGGAAATCTCTGCAATGGAACACAGGTGGCAAAAAAAAAGTCTGGCATGGGTTATAACCCTCCCATGCTCTATCCAAAATGAAAAAAAAAAAAGTTTTGCCTATAGTTCTACTTTAACTCTTAATGAAAATCTGCCATAAGAAAATAATGAAGGCATTGCTGAACTTTCCTTTTAAGAATGCTTGTTCCCTGGCTGGAGTTTTTCTTCGGTGTGTTCTGAGATTACGACCCAGAAAAAGTACAAGAAGATTCTGACTCTTTTCTGCAACCCATTTATATCACATAGAACACTTTTCTAATGACAGGGTCACTTTATATGTAACACACTGAAATTAGTCATCAACCAAATACTTACGGGTCTTTAAGGTATATAAAACATCCCTTAAATGTCAGAAACATTAGTGCAAGCTGAATGAAATGTCAACCATATGTTTTCTAATAGATGAATTCTTGTATCATCAGCTCCATCTAGTGGTCAATATGCGGTATAGTTTTCTGAAATAATTCAATAAGAATTTATACCACATTCTGGCCACTAGTTGGATCTGATGATATAGGGATTATTCTATTAAAAAACATAAAGTGAAATTTTGTTCTGCTTGCAAATGTTTTTTAAATAGGCCCGTTAATTATGAATAGTTAATTATTTTCCATTTTTTTCCCCCTCTAGCCAACATTTGTGACAAGTTAGAAAAAAACACCTATCAGTGTCCAAGCTGCTTCATAGATGGCAGCACCGATGTCTGCATGAGCACAGGATTTGTGGACTGCCTTGGATTTGAAACGGAATGCGTGGATTTTGGTGGACGTGTTATTTTTTCTGGTAAGTACCTATTCCTACTATCAATGTTTGCTAAAAGTCAAATTAAATCCTCAGTTTTATGCATCCTTAGCAGCTAATTCAACTTACTGAATATGCAGCTTCTTTATCTTTTAATCCTGATATACCCTATATTGTCAAAAGTTTTGGGACACCTGCCTTTACACGCGCATGAACTTTAATGGCATCCCAGTCTTATGGCCCGTACACACGGTCGGATTTTCCGATGGAAAATGTCCGATCGGAGCGTGTTGTCGGAAATTCCAACCGTGTGTGGGCTCCATCGGACATTTTCCATCGGATTTTCCGACACACAAAGTTGGAGAGCAGGAGATAAAATTTTCCGACAACAAAATCCGTTGTCGGAAATTCCAATCGTGTGTACACAAATCCGACGGACAGTGCCACGCATGCTCAGAATAAATAGAGAGATGAAAGCTATTGGCCTCTGCCCCGTTTATAGTCCCGACGTACGTGTTTTACGTCACCGCGTTCAGAACGATCGGATTTTCCGACAACTTTGTGTGACCGTGTGTATGCAAGACAAGTTTGAGCCAACACCCGTCGGAAAAAATCCTAGGATTTTGTTGTCGGAATGTCCGAACAAAGTCCGACCGTGTGTACGCCCTATTAGTCCGTAGGGTTCAATATTGAGTTGGCCCACCCTTTGCAGCTATAACAGCTTCAACTCTTCTGGGAAGGTCGTCCACAAGGTTTAGGAGTGTGTCTATGGGAATGTTTGACCATTCTTCCAGAAAAGCATTTGTGAGGTCAGACACTGATGTTGGACGAGAAGGCCTGGCTCGCAGTCTCCACTCTAATTCATCCCAAAGGTGTTCTATCGGGTTGGGGTCAGGAGTCTGTATAGACCAGTCAAGTTCCTCCCCCTCAAACTCACTGAACCATTTCTTTATGGACCTTGCTTTGTACACTGGTGTGCAGTCATGTTGGAACAGGAAAGGGATGAGTTAAACACCAGAAGACCAGTGACAGCTTCCTCTTACGCCTCCACCATACAGCCCGAGACCCCGGAAACCACTGGCGCCATCTGGCGTGATGACACTGTGCTTTCCATATTATATCACGGACCTCTGCTCCCCACTTGGCTGTCAACCATTACTGTGCCTACACTTACCTGCCTTCTAGTAAGTGCATTACCTGTCATTAAAAAAGCAGGTTGTTTTATGGCCTCAAATAGACTCTGCCTGACCCAAGATGACTGTCAGTCATATGGGGCTGCAACATCCAATCAGATAGCTTTTCTAGTGACCCAGGAAACCATAGAAGAACCAAGTTCCCCCTGACTTCCCCTCCAACTGCAATGTTGCAGCAGTCGAGCGCCACCTATAGTGGAAAAAATAAATTGAACCTGCCTACGCACATGCTTGCCTCCTCCCTCTTTCCTTGCCTGCCAGACTTCATGTTCAGGTCCAGGTAAGGGTCTAGTATGGAATTTAGTGGGCACTCCAGGGAAAAAAAAATTGTGATGTCCCCTTTAGAATTCATACCAAACCTAAAGGGACTGGAATGAACTGTGGGGGGGGGGGGGGGGGGGCACAATTTTAATTTTATTTTTTGTGGGGTCCACAAATAACTTCTAGATAAGGGTCTGGTATAGATGAAGGAAGCAGCTGAAGCTGTCATAAGCTGCATTTTTTTCTTTGTAAATGCCAGGATTTTGTTAGTAGGTTGTATGCATTGTACAGATGTGCAACTTCACAGACAGGTTAAGGGCATCCCTTTGCATGTTTTTGAAAGGAATCTTTAATATTGCCCTTTACTTGCCGACCGCCTAACTGTAAATGTACGTCATCACTTTGACGTTAAATACCGGGCTAATAGCAGCAGCTAACTGCCATAATCCAGGTATCTTTTTTTCAGTCAGGCGTTCGGCTTTCATATAAAAGTGGTTCCAGCAACGGATCCACCACAGGATCACTTTTATAGGCAGTGGGAGAGGTGCCCCCCCCCCCACCTTCCCGCAGCTTCCTGGTTGTCTCCGAGCTTACTGGAGCCGTCGGT
Source organism: Lithobates clamitans (assembly GCA_037952925.1). NCBI lineage: Eukaryota > Metazoa > Chordata > Amphibia > Anura > Ranidae > Lithobates > Lithobates clamitans. The sequence goes on from JBBGZY010000808.1 coordinate 669,650, forward strand.
AAGCCCAAAACCAATCTGATCCTACTGATGCCTGGGCAGGGAACAAGATGGCCCTTACTCGGCTCTATGTCCTTGGAGGACCAGAGCGATGCCTGACCTCACTTCCACCTCTCGGCCTTAAAGGTTTTTTTTACCCCCATCTTAACCACTTCCATACCGGGCCTATTCTTGTAAAAATCCAAATTTTTTGCTAGAAAATTACTCAGAACCCCCAAACATTCTATATATTTTTTTAGCAGACACCCTAGGGAATAAAATGGCAGTCATTGTAACTTTTTATCTGGCACGGTATTTGCGCAACAATTTTTCAAATGTGTTTTTCTTTCTGAAAACAGTTTCATGATTTAAAAAATAACAAAACAGTAAAGTTAGCCCAATTTTTTTATATAATGTGAAAGATGATGTTACGCCGAGTAAATAATAATATAGAAGATTTCGCGCAATATTTACTTGAGTGATGTGAATAGGGTGGGGTAGGCAAAAGTGATTGAGGTAATAGTAACTGTGATAGTGTTAATAAGGATCTACAATCTCTATATTAAAACATAAATCTAATTACCACTGATTAACAGTAGAGTGATAATGCTGTGTTTAAAAGTGCATCAGTGCAAATGGTTAAAATAACCAAACACCCATATAGTGACAGCTAGCTCCGATACCATAAATACATTGATGCAAATAAATATTAAATATTAGTGAATAAATATCATAAATTAAAAAATAATAGTAATTTCCGACTGTGAATAATTAATAAAGTGCAACCCATCTACAGGATGAATAAAATATATACAAAAAATGACAAGAATTAATTGTAGTTAATGCCATCAGCATCCAGATGCATGTGTCTTAAAACAATGGTGACAGCATTGTAGAATTGAGGAAAAACAGTTCATAAATTTATAAATAGGTGGCGCTGTTGTAGAGGTAGAAAAGTCCTTCTATTAAGATCTGTGTATGTCTTTATGTGTTTAATAAGTAGTTCCTTTAGTGGTGCCTCCTAGTTCAGTCTCTCAGAACTCTCACCTTAAAGTAGTAGAAATCAAGCTGTGGTAATATGTCTTTTGAAGTGTAGAAGTACTGTCTGGTAACTTCTCCTTTTTGCTGCTCAGCTCTCCTTATTATCTCCTTATTTCCTCCGCTCTAGTGTAGCTCAGACCCAGGGGAAAAAGAGGGGGGAGAGGGAGGGGGGGAGACAAAGAGAAGGGAGAGGGAGAGAGAAGAAGGCTCCACTAGTGTATTATTGTTTATAAGTAAAGGGAGATATTTATTTAATCTATGCTCTTACATTTACAAGCATATAAATAGGCAGAGTAAAAAACGTATGAGAAGCCTGGCGTTCTCAGCGCCCTCTCACTTGTGTAGACAGCTGTGTGCCGCTCCAGCCAATCCCTACGCGTTACGACACGTCACGTGTCTTCATCTGGGGGACCCCCCAGATGAAGACACGTGACGTGTCGTAACGCGTAGGGATTGGCTGGAGCGGCACACAGCTGTCTACACAAGTGAGAGGGCGCTGAGAACGCCAGGCTTCTCATACGTTTTTTACTCTGCCTATTTATATGCTTGTAAATGTAAGAGCATAGATTAAATAAATATCTCCCTTTACTTATAAACAATAATACACTAGTGGAGCCTTCTTCTCTCTCCCTCTCCCTTCTCTTTGTCTCCCCCCCTCCCTCTCCCCCCTCTTTTTCCCCTGGGTCTGAGCTACACTAGAGCGGAGGAAATAAGGAGATAATAAGGAGAGCTGAGCAGCAAAAAGGAGAAGTTACCAGACAGTACTTCTACACTTCAAAAGACATATTACCACAGCTTGATTTCTACTACTTTAAGGTGAGAGTTCTGAGAGACTGAACTAGGAGGCACCACTAAAGGAACTACTTATTTAACACATAAAGACATACACAGATCTTAATAGAAGGACTTTTCTACCTCTACAACAGCGCCACCTATTTATAAATTTATGAACTGTTTTTCCTCAATTCTACAATGCTGTCACCATTGTTTTAAGACACATGCATCTGGATGCTGATGGCATTAACTACAATTAATTCTTGTCATTTTTTGTATATATTTTATTCATCCTGTAGATGGGTTGCACTTTATTAATTATTCACAGTCGGAAATTACTATTATTTTTTAATTTATGATATTTATTCACTAATATTTAATATTTATTTGCATCAATGTATTTATGGTATCGGAGCTAGCTGTCACTATATGGGTGTTTGGTTATTTTAACCATTTGCACTGATGCACTTTTAAACACAGCATTATCACTCTACTGTTAATCAGTGGTAATTAGATTTATGTTTTAATATAGAGATCGTAGATCCTTATTAACACTATCACAGTTACTATTACCTCAATCACTTTTGCCTACCCCACCCTATTCACATCACTCAAGTAAATATTGCGCGAAATCTTCTATATTATCATTTCATTAAGTGGTTGTGTGAGCACTTTTATTTTGCAGCAATATTTTTATTTTTATTTTTATCCTTATTTTTATTTTACTTATATTTTTTTTATTCATTTATTAACCTATACTATCGTGTTATTAGTAATTGTCACATCCACTAGCGCGAAGGAAATTTTACTATTCACGCCGAGTAAATAGATACCCAACATGTCACACTCATGGAATGACGCCAAACTTCAGTACTTAAAAATCTCCATAGGCGACGCTTTAAATTTTTTTACAGGTTACATGTTTAGAGTTACAGAGGAGGTCTAGTGCTAGAATTGTTGCTCGTGCTTTAACGCATGCGGTGATACCTCACATATGTGGTTTTAACGGCGTTTACGTATGTGGGCGGGACTAACGTGTGCGTTTGCTTCCGGGGACAGGGGCATTTTAAATTTTTTTATTTTTTATTTTACTTTATTTTTTTTGTTTTGGTCCTCTTTATGGAGAGATGCGGGGTCCAGAAGACCCAACATCTCTCCTCCAGGCTGGAAAATATGAGATCAGGAAAAAAAAATCCACGATCTCATGCTTACCAGCCGCAATCGCGGCTTTGTTTGCATCCGCGGCCAGACGTGACGTCATAACGTCGCACGCGGGCCTCCAACGCTCATAGAGATGACTGGTGACCGTGTGGTCACCGGAAATCTCTATGGTCGTCATCCGTCGGCGGTCGATTCTTTCTTCGGGTCCCCGATGGCACAGGAGAGCCCAGAGAAGCACCGGATGACGACTGGAGGGGGGGATGTCCTCTCCCGTCCCCTGTAAGAATGATCAAGTGGCAGAACTGCCGCTATGATCGTTCTTATGGTGCACAGAATCGTCGGTTGAAAACGAGGATATCTGAATGTTGCCTGTAGCTGCACCCGTCATTCAGATATTCCCACTGAAAGTCAAGGACGTCATATGATGTTCTTGGGCGGGAAGTGGTTAAAGTCAAAATTACTTTTTTTTTTTTGGTAAATGAGAGATCTGGGATTTCTCAATAAAGAGGACCTGTCTGCTTATTTCTATTACAGTGGATGTTTAAATTCTTGTAATAGGAATAAAAGTGTCCAAAAAAAACAAAAATTAAGGGACAGTGTAAAAATAAAAAATAAAGCTAAATAAATAGTAAAAAAAAAATGTAAAGCACTCCATCGCTCCGAGCTCTCGCGCAGAAGTGAACGCATACGTAAGTCGCGCCAGCATAAGTAAACAGTGTTTAAACCACACATGTGAGGTATCGCCAGGAATGGTAGAGCGAGAGCAATAATAATTCTAGCCCTAGACCTCCTCTGTAACTCTAAACAGAAAACCAGAAAAAAAAATGTAAACGTTGCCTATGGACATTTTTAAGTACCGTAGTTTGTCGCCAATCCACAAGCGTGCGCAATTTTAAAGCGTGACATGTTAGGTATCTGTTTACTCAGCGTAACATCATCTTTCACATTTTACAAAAAAATTAGGCTAACTTTAGTGTTATTTTTTAAATTCATTAAAATTGATTTTTTTCCCAAAAAAATGCGTTTAAAAGACTGCTGTGCAAATTCAGTGTGAATATTGCAACGACCACCATTTTCTGTTCTAGGGTCTCTGCTATAAAAAATAAATAAATAAATAAATAAATAAAATATATATATATATATATATATATATATATATATATATATATATATATATATATATATAGATAGATAGATAGATAGATAATGTTTAGGGTTTCTAAGTCATTTTCTAGCAAAAAAAAAATACAGATTCTTACTTCTTACTAATTCTCAATTGCTGCTCACTATCAAACTAATTTTTTTTTCACTTTTTTTTTCTTTTGCTTTGCTACATATTTCCCAGGATATTGCCCAATCCCCCCAAAAAAAAATCTTTTCTATGTTATTTGTCCCATTTTATTTGTTCCAAAAATCTTCCTCCATAAATCTTCTACACCTTTTTCTAGTTTTCTTGCTGAATTTAATCACATACAGTAATCTCAATGGTTGACAAAAGAGACCAACAAAAAAAAAAATAAGGAATATATTATCACTAATTGTAAATAATAAAAATTGTATTAATACATTTTTTTTCTGGCAAATTATAAACAAAAAGATTGCTGTTTGAGTAGTGTTATGCCGAGACAAGTAGTTTTATTCATACTTTAGGTATTATGGAAAATAAAGCTTTATTTCAATATCTGAAATTTGACTTGCAGATGGAATAGCAAGGGATGTGTCAGTTAAAGGATGCGTTACCAAGGGTGGTTGTAGCACGGGGTTTACAGCAATACCTGGAGGCAAGGAAGTGGCTAGGAAACGTTTGGTTTGTACAGATGCACTACCAAAAGTATAGAATGTGGTACATCACCATGCAAGAAATGCACATCAGACCCTGCATCATTTAGGAATAGCAAACCTGCATAAGAGATGAAATGTAGAAAAAATACGCTTTGCATAAGAACGCTGTCAATTAAATCCATCACTGAAAAGGAAATCGTCAATCTGCTTAATAAATATTAACAAAATCTTGGACTCTTTGTGTCATTTTTCTTTCACATGTTTTTGCTCAGTATTGTACACTATATTACCAAAAGTATTGGGACGCCTACTTTACACGCACATGAACTTTAATGGCATCCCAGTCTTAGTCCGTAGGGTTCAAAATTGAGTTGGCCCACCCTTAGCAGCTATAAGAGCTTCAACTCTTCTGGGAAGGCTGTCCACAAGGTTTAACATAGCTCCCAACTGTCCCTGATTTCGAGGGACTGTCCCTGATTTGGAGCAATGTCCCTCTGTCCCTCATTCTTCCTCATTTGTCCCTCATTTTGGTCTGATCTATATAGATGTATATAAAATTCACTTTTTATCTATCAAAAAGTGTTTTCCAGCACTAAACCTTTCATCTGATTCCTAAATTGCTGCATTTGTAAATTCCAAAAGCCAATATAAAGGAATAGTAGTGGTAATTGGGTGGCACAGTGGTGTAGTGGGTAGCACTCTTGCCTAGCAGTAAAAAGGGTCGCTGGTGTGAATGCCAACCACGACACTACCTGCCTGGAGTTTGCATGTTCTCCCTGTGCCTGCGCGGGTTTCCTCCCACACTCCAAAGACATGCTGGTAGGTTAATTGGCTTCTGTCAAAAATTGACCCCAGTATATGAATGTAAGTTGGAGACCTTGGATTGTGGGCTCCTTGAGGGTAGGGACCGATGTCAGTGTGCGATGTATGTGTGGAGCACTATATGGGTACCTTAAATAAATAATAATACAATAAATGAGCATCTTAATGAGATACAATGTTCAAGGATAGGGACAATTGTAGACATGCACCCACACTCACACTAGATGGACTGGTGTCTTTATTCAACCTTACTAACTATGTAAAAAAGCACTTATGGGTTTAACCAATCTTGTTTTATTTGTAAAATTCTCCTTTAAGGGGGAGTGGCAAGGGGTGTGTCCTATGCCTGTATACTTTGGCTGATAGGTGTCCCTCATTCCCATCTCAAAAAGTTGGGAGATATGGTTTAGGAGTGTGTCTATGGGAATGTTTGACCATTCTTCCGGAAGCTCATTTGTGAGGTCAGACGCTAATGATGGACAAGAAGGCCTGGCTCACAGTCTGCACTCTAATTCATCCCAAAGGAGCCGGCCACAATAGTGGCTTATGTATGACAGTCACCGGGATTATGGAGGACTGGCAATCATGCAGTAGAGTGGTGTGCATCTGAAGGAGGCTGTGCGGGTTGGAAATAGTTTGAGGTAATGGCTACATTTGGTCCGCAGGCCATGGGTTAAGCATGCCTGCCATAAGAAAGATATGGAGATAAAGGGCTTGATTTACTAAAGGCAAATAGATTGTGCACTTTGCAAAGTGCAGTTGCTCCAGAGCTTAGTAAATGGGGTAAAGCTTCCCTATGCAAAGAATAACCAATCACATGCAAGGAAAAAAAACCTGCATGTTTTGTTTGCACGTGATTGGATAATGGAAGCCAACAGAGCTTCTGCTCATTTACTAAGCTCTGGAGCAACTCTTTTCAAAGTGCACATTCTCTTTGCCTTTAGTAAATCAACCCCACAGTATCCAAGAGTGATGAAAAACCATAGCATTGATTCTCGATACATCGTGGCTTTGATTGTTCCCCAGGATAGTCGCAGTTAATTCAAAAATGTATCAGTGGAAATACTGGGGACAGAGTGAATCCATTTTCTGAGGCCAACTACTGGCTGAGACTAAACCCCAGGTCAGTCTGTACCCCAGTACATTCCCCCAGGTCAGTCTGTCCTCCAGTATAATCCCTCCTTGATCAGTCTGTCCCCCAGTACATCCCCCCCGGTCCATCTGTACCCCAGTACATTCCCCCAGGTCAGTCTGTCCCCCAGTATAATCCCTCCTTGATCAGTCTGTCCCCCAGTACATCCCCCCAGGTCCGTCTGTACCCAAGTACATTTCCCCAGGTCAGTCTGTCCCCCAGTATAATCCCTCCTTGGTCAGTCTGTCCCCCAGTATAACCCCCCAGGTCAGTCTGTCCCTCAGTATAACCCCCAGGTCAGTCTGTCCCCCAGTATAACCCCCCAGGTCTGTCTGTCCCCCAGTATAATCTCCCCAGGTCAGTCTGTCCCCCAGTATAACCCCCCAGGTCTGTCTGTCCCTCAGTATAACCCCCCCAGATCAGTCTGTCCCCCAGTATAATCCCCCTAGGCCAGTCTGTACCCCAGTATAATCCCTCAGGCCAGTAAAAAGGAGGACTGGTGCTGCAGGGCTGCCACTGATGTGTTCGGGTTTCAGGTAGACTGAAACTCGAACACAAGGTCTTAAACCCGGACTGTCCGGGTGAATCCCGGACAGGTGGCAACCCTACTCTGCCTGCGGGAGTCATGCTTGTAACTGTCAGCCTTGCAATGCCTCATGGGACTTGTACTTTCGCAACAGCTGGAGGGCCACCAGTTTGAGACCCCTGATTTAGAGGATTCAACCAATCCATCTGAGCTAAATTTCTTATTATAGAGGTGATGTAGGATCTAACTTGCTTAACAACTTCAGCCGCAGATTGCTTAGATTTTACCCCCTTCCTGACCAGAGCACTTTTTACAATTTGGCACTGCATCGCTTTAACTGACAATTGCGCGGTTGTGCACTGCTGTACCCAAATGAAATTTGCGTCCTTTTTTTCCCACAGATAGAGCTTTCTTTTGGTGGTACTGTATTTGATCACCTCTGCGTTTTTTATTTTTTGCTCTATAAACAAAAAAGGAGAGACGATTGTGGAAAGAAAAAACAATATTTTTTACTTTTTGCTATTATTAATATCCCCAAAAATGTTTTTAAAAAACAAATTTCTTCATCAGTTTAGGCCAATATATTTTCTTCTGCATATTTTTGGCAAAAAAAAATCACAATACGCGTATATTGATTGGTTTGCGCAAAAGTTATAGTGTCTGCAAACTATGGTAAAGATTTATGTCATTTTTATTATTATTATTTTTTTTTTACTAGTAATGGCGGTTTTAGCGGTACTGTGACATTGCGGCGGACAGATCAGATACTTTTGACACATGTTTGGGACCGTTGACATTTATACAGCGATCATTGCTATAAAAATGTACTGATTACTGTGTAAATGTCACTCTCAGGGAAAGGGCTAACACTAGGGGTGATCAAGGGGTTAAATGTGCTCCCTCAGTGTGTGTTCTTACTGTACGGGGATAGGACTGACAAGGAGAGGAGACATATCACTGTTCCTACTTACTAGGAACAAATGACGTCTCCTCTCCTCTGACCGCCCAGGGATTTGTGTGTTTACACACATAAATCCCAGTGCTGGCTCTCGTGCCCGCGATCGTAGGTGGCCCGCCATGCAGCAGGCGCACGTGCCTCAATTGGCTCTTAAAGGGAACAATGTACCTATACGTTGTTTTGCGCAGCTGTGCCATTCTGCCAAAGTATATCGGCATCGGCAAGTGGTTAAGGTCCATTTAAGATAGATTTTTTATTATAAGGTTGATGTAAGATCTTATTTGCTTAAAACGTTCTTATTATTCACCATCTGGAATACATACACTTTATATAGCAGCAGTGTAGCAATTTTTACAGCAGTTTGGTAAGGATGCTGGGCTCCAAGTCTGAATGGACACAGGGAGCTGTGACTCGGCTTGGGTGCCCCCATAGCAAGCTGTCGGATGGCTGAGATACTGAGATACTTGTGGACATCACTGGACGGAGAGGGACCTTAGATAAGTGTTAAACGGGCTGAGGGGGGCTGCTGCACACAAAAGGCTTTTTATCTTAACGCATAGAATGCATTAAGATAAAAAAAACCTAAACCCACCAGTGGCTCATCGTCTAGGATGCCTGCTCATTTTGGCCCCTTTGGAAGAGGTGACCAAAATGGGGCACTGCAATAAGATGGGGGTAAGACTAAAAGCACACATTGAATGGCCTATTTGATGGGTATACTCATATAGCAAGGTCCCAGGCTCCCTTCACTTTAATGAGAACCTCCAGGGCCATTGATAGCTGACATCTTTATGTATATGGTGGTAACACGTTGCTAAAGCTGAAGATACTAGCTCACAGCATCATACTCCACATTATACCAAGCTAATCCCCCCCCCCCTTTTCAAAGAAATCAACCGTTTATTGACCCATTGGACTGCTCTTCCCCTCTCCCTTATGGGCCGAATAAACATCCTCAAAATGTCAATACTTCCTATACTGTTGTATTTATTCGAGACATTCCCAGTTGTGGTCCCTATGTCACAGCTGAAAGCTCTCCAAAGGAAAAGTCGCCATTTTATATGGAACAACGCCTCCCATCGGCTGGCGGGATCAGTGGTCATGGCTCGTAAAAGAAAGGGAGGTTTAGGAGCCCCTGACTTCATTAAATATTATTACGCCTCACACTTAAGAGTTCTCACTTCCTGGACTTACAGGAAAGCTCCAAATAGATGGGCCGAGATCCACATGAGTGTTACCTCACCGGTGCACCCATGTTACATGATATGGCCATACAGTGACAAACATATGCCCCAGCTGAGAAGTCTATGCCTGGCTCCGATGCTCTTCACCCTATCGATTTGGAAGAGATGCTCTGAACATTATTGTCTATCTTCCCTATGCCCACCACTTACAAATGTCCTCTTTAACCTGGACATCCCAGATAGTTTGTCTTATGAACGTATGCTACATTGGACCCGGGCGGGGATTTTTCAGTTGCGGCAACTAGTCAATCCAGCTACAAGACACCTCTTATCTTTCTCTAACCTGCAAAAACAACACCAAATCCCTAAAACACTTTACTAGTCTTACTTGCAGTTCAGACATTTTTTCAACACTAGGTCTCCTTCCCTGTCCCTAGACAAACCATCAGATTTCGAAATGTTATGCGCCAAGGGGCCCTACGAGCCTCAATTATTCTCCACCATATATAAAATGTTACATGAGGCCACCCCCTTAAGGGTGGACAGTCACCATTACATGAGGAGATGGTCTCAGATACTCCAACATGACATCTCCCTGTTAGATTGGGAAAGTATCTGTCGAATCCACTTCCAAAATTTCTCGCTGTGTTACACATAAGGAATCCGCGCATAAAATCCTATTATTTTGGTACAGAACCCCAGACGTCTACACGCCTATAACCCGGCAATCTCAAAAATATGCTGGAGATGTAATAAAGTGGTGGGCTCACACTTTCATATTTTCTAGTAATGCCCTATAGTTATCCACGTTTGGCTTCAGATCCAAACACTTTTGGAGAAGCTGCTAGAGACCCCCATCCCTTTAAACCCCATGCACTATTTACTAGGTCTACCTTTCCCAGGTATCCACAAAACCAAACGCAGACTGATGTCCTTTATATTACTAGCCGCTAAAAGAGCTATCCCTTGGCTCTGGCTCTCCACTTCTCCCCCCACACTCTTACAAACCATCTCCATTTTAGCAGATATACGTAGAATGGAACATCTAACTGCCGTTCTTGATGACTCAATACAGAAGTTTTCACAAATATGGCAGACATGGGACGAATCTGTATATAGTCCTGAGATAAACAGTTCCAACTGAATGGTAACTGACATATACATTATGTGACAGAACCCACTGTCACTGTGTGTTTTGGAAGGGACTGTGGGCTGGCCTCCTTCCCACAGACTGGCCCAGGAGACTGAGAGACTTGGGGACAAAATGGCATTGAGATAATGTAATGTAATGTAATGCTACATCCCTTCTCCCCCCCCCCCCCCCTGTTGCTGTGTTTAATTGTGAAGACGGCTACAGCGCGGTCGGCTTATTCTGGGTGCACGTTCGTGGGATGTCCTTCCAGAATGTTGCTCCCCCGTGCCCACGCGCCTTCTGGGGAGTGCACCCGGGAACATCCGTGACCACCGGGTCTGGAGGACCCGGCACATCACGGATCACGGTAAATAGTGATCTTCCGTCAAATGACGGAGCAATCACTTGTAAACAAACCGGCGTCACGTCATGACGCCGGTTCCTACCTCCCCTCTCTGTACTGATGGGTACAGTGCGAGGGGAGAGGGGGAGAGGGGGAGAGGGGGAGAGATTGCAGCAGCGCTGTGGGCTGGATATTTAGTTCCTCTGTTTGAGGCACGGTGATCGGAAGACACTTGGAAGGTACATTTTATGGACTGATTTTATGTTCTTTTGATTCTTCACAGTTATAGATTTTTTTGGGTTAAATATGTTTATTATATGCAAGTAGCGCCATTCCTTCATTTATATATGTTTTTTATGACGTTCCTTGAACTACGGTTATTTGACTTCCAATTTAATGATGCACGAAGAGTCCCAGGGCCAACGCCACTTGGCAGAAATAGCTACAGGACACCAATGATCTTTTTAGTTGTCTGTAAGGGTGGCATTCTGGCCACCACTGTACATGGGAGCATTATTTACACTGGCCACCAACGTAAGGGGAGTTTTTCCCACTCACTCCAAATGAATTGGTTTTAGCAGGGGTTCCTTGAGACCTACGAAAGACAAAACCAGAGAAATTGCCAGCTCAACTCACCAACTATTCTGCTTACCAACCGAATTAACCTGTCACACATTTGCAAACGCATGCATAAGCTGCAAGGCCTCGTCACGGCGCCCTGTATTACCTGCAGTCCTAACTCCTGTAAATTTATGAGAGTCTCCACAGTGGAAGCACATGCATTCTAATGGATAGATAGGGGGCAGGTGGGCCTGGGGGTAGCCCAATCCTCCTTAAAGGAACAGGGGCGCACTAAACACCCAGCATATAGCACAATGGCAGCAAAGATGTCCAGTGTGTCCCCTCACCAATATTACATGAGTAACAAACAAAATGGCTACTGCCCTCACCTATAACTGGCCTTCACACCAAGGGGCATATGGAAGGTCAATGCATGAAAGTCAAAATCAGAGAAATTCCCAACTCAACTCACCAACAAGTCTGCTTACCAACCAAATTAACCTGTCTAACAGTATGTGTTAAAAACAGGGGTTTAGTTAGAACATATTTGAAAATGTATGCATAAGCTGCAGCGCCTCTTCAAGGCATCCAGTATTACCTGCAGTCCTAACTGCTGTAAATTTATGAGAGTCTCCACAGTGGAAGCACATGCATTCTAATGGATAGATAGGGGGCAGGTGGGCCTGGAGGTAGCCCAATCCTCCTTAAAGGCACAGGGGCGCACTGAACACCTAGCATATAGCACAATGGCAGCAAAGATCAATATTCCTTGTGACATAAACTGATTTCAAGGGTTCTTCCAGGGTAAAAAGGTTGAGAAAGGCTACTGCAGGAATTTATTCTTGATGACACATCATTGAGGCAATGACATTGTGCAGTGTTTTGCATATACTAATTACTGTGTGTAAGTAATAATGACAAATGCAAATTGTCTTTGAAAAAACAAAGTAACACCCATGAGTAGTTAAAGATTTTATTAACATGCATTTAGTGCATCTACTTTTTGATACAGGTCAATGCTTTTTTCAGCTGTCATTGTTTCTAAAGCAAACAAAGCTTATGACATTTTACACATGCATCAATGTCCTAACAAAGACGCAGGCTTGGCTTGCAGCTGCTTTGGTTGGTTAGTTATTTCCAGCAGAATTAACTTGTATTGCAGTGGTACACGTCATCTCCTTTGTTTCTATTTCCTTTGCTCCGGGTACACCTCTAATCCCAATTTTACAACCACCTTTTGTAATGCAGCCTTGAACTGACATTGGTACTATCTTACCATCTGCAAATCAAGATAAGATTTTATTTTTACCAAATAATACTTCTAAATAGGGTACAGTGAATAATGTTGCAACAAATGTTGGATGTGAGCTTGTTGGCTGAAAGTCCGACCGTGTGTATGCTCCATCGGACAATTGTTGTCGGACTTTCCGCCAACAAATGTTGGCTAGCAGGTTCTCAAACTTTCCGACAACAAATGTTTGTTGTCGGACTTTCCGATCGTGTGTACACAAGTCCGACGTGCAAAAGTTCACGCATGCTCGGAATCAAGCAGAAGGAGCCGCACTGGCTATTGAACTTCCTTTCTCTGGGCTCGTCGTACGTCTTGTACATCACCGCGTTCCCACGTTCGTAATTGTTGGCCAACATTTGTGTGACCGTGTGTATGCAAGACAAGTTGGAGCCAACAACCTTCGAAAAAAAATCCACAGTTTTGTTGTCGGAAAGTCCGATCGTGTGTACGGGGCATAAGACAAAGGTTGTTACTGGAAGCACCCCCCGGGTAAAAATAAAGGGAAAAAAATGCCTAAAAAAGGTAGAATAATGCAGCCACCACATCTAAAGTTTGGTAAGCTGCAATATTTTTCTTTTTTGTTTTTTGGATTTGGTTGTTCCAAGCTGGAACTACATTAGGGTGGACAGGGGCAGATCCTGAAATTATAGTAAGGAGATCTGACTGATGGACTCTTCATTGGGTGAAACTATATCGAGTGAATCAACCCACTAGATTTTGCTTCTAATCAAAATATTACTTTGGGGGGATTTGTACCTAAAACATGCGGAATTCCTTACATGATTGGACAGTTCAAGTGACTTGGGACAGAAGAGACAGGAGGGCTCATTCTCTTTCCCTATCACATACAGTATGTATAGTCCTCAAATTTAGATCGAGATAAAAGAGGATGAAAACGGAAGGCTCATTTGTTTGATGTTTAATAATAGCAAAAATGTGTTATTATTGATTGATTTTTATTAAAAAAGAAACAAAACAAAAAAAACGGTTGACTGTTATGCTCTAGTTTCTATGTAAAATATTGTAAATATGCTCTAAACTATATAAACGGTTCACTTAATATTTATTTCATTTAAATAGGCGAAGGGACTCTGTGTTGCACCTTAAAGTAAAGGGGATCTTTGGAGCCTTATACCATTCTTATGGTCAGTGAACCTCAAAGCCAAACAAAATGTCTTCAAAATGTATGGCAGGGAGTACATCACTCCATATATATTTGGTAATCACAATAGAATTATAATTGAGATAGATACATACCAGACAGCTGAATAATTGACCTTAGCTTCAAACACTCAAATTCGTTCCCACGGCACAATACCATTTCATTGCTTTCACAGCCATCAGTAGATGTATTCACATAGCAGCTTGGACACATAAAGTTATTGAGGGGCATTTTATCATGACATAGTTCTGAAAAAAAATAAAAATAAATAAATAATACATTTACATCTATCTATCTATCTATCTATCTATCTATCTATCTATCTATCTATCTATCTATCTATCTATCTATCTATCTATCTATCTATCTATCTATCTATCTATCTATCTATCTATCTATCTATCCTCAAGACTGGGGCAGAGTGAGGGTGGAGCAAGGGGAGGGACTAATAATGGCGAATTTTACTTACTGCGGCATAGTGGCAGCAACAGTTCAATAGCAAGCACATAGGACAAGCTACTTGGGATGGCCACGACACATACAATATATTACTAAATGTATTGGGGCGCCTGCCTTTACACGCACAGGAACTTTAATGGGATACCAGTCTTAGTCCGTAGGGTTCAATATTGAGTTGGCCCACCCTTTGCCTCTATAACAGCTTCAACTCTTCTGGGAAGGCTGTCTACAAGGTTTAGGAGTGTGTCCATGGGAATGTTTGACCATTCTTCCAGAAGCACATTTGTGAGGTCAGGCTCCACTCTAATTCATTCCAAAGGTGTTCTATCGGGTTGAGATCAGAACTGTGCAGGCCAGTCAAGTTCCTCCACTCCAAACTAATGCATCCGTGTCTCTAAGGACCCGGTCCAAATCATTTGGTGGAGGGGGATTAGGGTGTGGGGTTGTTTTTCAGGGGTTAGGTTTGGCCCCTTAGTTAAGGCGTCAGCATACAAAGACATTTTGGACAATTTCATGCTCCCAACTAGGGATGAGCCGAACACCCCCCTGTTCGGTTCGCACCAGAACATGCGAACAGGAAAAAAATTCGTTCGAACACGCGAACGCCGTTAAAGTCTATGGGACACGAACATGAATAATCAAAAGTGCTAATTTTAAAGGCTAATATGCAAGTTATTGTCATAAAAAGTGTTTGGGGACCCGGGTCCTCCCCCAGGGGACATGAATCAATGCAAAAAAAAGTTTTAAAAACGGCCGTTTTTTCAGGAGCAGTGATTTTAATAATGCTTAAAGTCAAACAATAAAAGTGTAATATCCCTTTAAATTTCATACCTGGGGGGTGTCTATAGTATGCCTGTAAAAGGGCGCATGTTTCCTGTGTTTAGAACAGTCTGACAGCAAAGTGACATTTTGAAGGAAAAAACACATTTAAAACTACCGCGGCTATTGCATTGCCGACAATACACATAGAAGTTCATTGATAAAAACGGCATGGGAATTCCCCACAGGGGAACCCCGAACCAAAAAAAAAAAAAAAAAAATGATGTGGGAGTCCCCCTAAATTCCATACAAGGCCCTTCAGGTCTGGTATGGATATTAAGGGGAACCCCAGCCAAAATTTTAAAAAAAAATTGACGTGGGGTTCCCCCTAAATTCCATACCAGACCCTTCAGGTCTGGTATGGATTTTAAGGGGAACCCCGCGCCAAAAAAAAAAAAAAAAACACCTTGTCCCCATGTTGATGAGGACAAGGGCCTCATCCTCACAACCGTGGCCGGTGGTTGTGAGGGTCTGCGGGCGGGGGGCTTATCGGAATCTGGAAGCCCCCTTTAACAAGGGGACCCCCAGATCCCGGCCCCCCCCCTGTGTGAAATGGTAAGGGGGTACTTACCCCTACCATTTCACTAAAAAACTGTCAAAAATGTTAAAAATGACAAGAGACAGTTTTTGACAATTCCTTTATTTAAATGCTTCTTCTTTCTTCTTTCTTCCTTCATCTTCTTCTGGTTCTTCTGGCTCTTCTGGTTCTTCCTCCGGCGTTCTCGTCCAGCATCTTCTCCGCGGCGTCTTCTATCTTCTTCTCCTCGGGCCGCTCCGCACCCATGGCATGAGGGGGGAGGCTCCCGCTCTTCTCTTCATCTTCTTCTCTTCTTCATCTTCTTCTTCATCTTCTTCTTCTTCTTCTTCTTCCTTCTTCTCTTCTTCTCTTCTTCCTGTCTTCTCCGGGCCGCTCCGCAATCCATGCTGTGGCATGGAGGGAGGCTCCCGCTGTGTGACGGCGTCTCTTCGTCTGACGGTTCTTAAATAACGGGGGGCGGGGCCATCCGGTGACCCCGCCCCCCTCTGACGCACGGTGACTTGAGGGACTTCCCTGTGACGTCACGGGGAATGCCACAGGGAAGTCCCGTCATGTCACCGTGCGTCAGAGGGGGGCGGGGTCACCGGGTGGCCCCGCCCCCCGTTATTTAAGAACCGTCAGACGAAGAGACGCCGTCACACAGCGGGAGCCTCCCTCCATGCCACAGCATGGATTGCGGAGCGGCCCGGAGAAGACAGGAAGAAGAGAAGAAGAGAAGAAGGAAGAAGAGAAGAAGAAGAAGAAGATGAAGAAGAAGATGAAGAAGAGAAGAAGATGAAGAGAAGAGCGGGAGCCTCCCCCCTCATGCCATGGGTGCGGAGCGGCCCGAGGAGAAGAAGATAGAAGACGCCGCGGAGAAGATGCTGGACGAGAACGCCGGAGGAAGAACCAGAAGAGCCAGAAGAACCAGAAGAAGAAGAAGATGAAGGAAGAAAGAAGAAAGAAGAAGCATTTAAATAAAGGAATTGTCAAAAACTGTCTCTTGTCATTTTTAACATTTTTGACAGTTTTTTAGTGAAATGGTAGGGGTAAGTACCCCCTTACCATTTCACACAGGGGGGGGGCCGGGATCTGGGGGTCCCCTTGTTAAAGGGGGCTTCCAGATTCCGATAAGCCCCCCGCCCGCAGACCCTCACAACCACCGGCCACGGTTGTGAGGATGAGGCCCTTGTCCTCATCAACATGGGGACAAGGTGTTTTGGGGGGCTACCCCAAAGCACCCTCCCAATGTTGAGGGCATGTGGCCTGGTACGGTTCAGGAGGGGGGGGGGCCGCACTCTCGTCCCCCCCTCTTTTCCTGCGGCCTGCCAGGTTGTGTGCTCGGATAAGGGTCTGGTATGGATTTTTAGGGGGACCCCACGCCGTTTTTTTTTTTTTTTTTGGCGCGGGGTTCCCCTTAAAATCCATACCAGACCTGAAGGGTCTGGTATGGAATTTAGGGGGAACCCCACGTCAATTTTTTTTTTAAATTTTGGCTGGGGTTCCCCTTAATATCCATACCAGACCTGAAGGGCCTTGTATGGAATTTAGGGGGACCCCCACATCATTTTTTTTTTTTTGGTTCGGGGTTCCCCTATGGGGAATTCCCATGCCGTTTTTATCAATGAACTTCTATGTGTATTGTCGGCAATGCAATAGCCGCGGGTAGTTTTAAATGAGTTTTTTCCTTCCAAATGTCATTTTGCTGTCAGACTGTTCTAAACACGGGAAACATGCGCCCCTTTACAGGCATACTATAGACACCCCCCAGGTACGAAATTTAAAGGGATATTACACTTTTATTGTTTGACTTTAAGCATTAATAAAATCACTGCTCCTTAAAAAACGTCCGTTTTTAAAACTTTTTTTTGCATTGATCCATGTCCCCTGGGGCAGGACCCGGGTCCCCAAACACTTTTTATGACAATAACTTGCATATAAGCCTTTAAAATTAGCACTTTTGATTTCTCCCATAGACTTTTAAAGGGTGTTCCGCGGCATTCGAATTTGCCGCGAACACCCCAAATTGTTCGCTGTTCGGCGAACTTGCGAACAGCCAATGTTCGAGTAGAACATGAGTTCGACTCGAACTCGAAGCTCATCCCTACTCCCAACTTTGTGGGAACAGTTTGAGGATGGCCTCTTCCTGATCCAACATGACTGTGCACAAACCAAAGTCCGTAAAGACATGGATGAGTGAGTTTGGGGTGGAGGAACTTGACTGGCTTGCCCGCAACCCAGTAGAACACCTTTGGAATGAATTACAGTGGAGACTGCAAGCCAGGCCTTTTCGTCCAACATCAGTGCCTGACCTGACAAATGCGCTTCTGGAAGGATGGTCAAACATTCCCATAGACACACTCCTAAACCTTGTGGACAGCCTTTTTAGAAGACTTGAAGCTGTTATAGCTGCAAAGGGTGGGCCAACTCAATATTGAACCCTACGGACTAAGACTGGGATGCAATTAAAGTTGATGTGCGTGTAAAGGCAGGCGTCTCAATACTTTTGGTAATATAGTGTGTTTATATATATATATATATATATATATATATATATATATATATATATATATATATATATATATATACATATATATATAAATTATATTTTATAGGCAGAACTTCCATGACTTGCCTTGTGCTCACCTTTAACTGCTGTCACTTTCAAACACAGAAGCCAGTAGAGGAAGTTTTCTGCAATAATCACTTCCTCTACCGGCTTCTGTGTTCACAAGTGACAGAGCACCTTTTCTGGTGGTGCACATGGAACCCTCCCTGCCCTGCACATCCATATAATATCAGAGGAGGAGGTGAGGGGATTTACACAGCCATACCATTCTCACAGAAGTGGATCTCTCCACTCCTTCTCAGAAATTTGGGGGTAAGGGGATTCGCTCTGTGGGGAAGGTGATTGTGGTTGTACAGTTGCCTGTGTGTTACCTACTTCCTGTATGATGCACACCCTTGATAAGAATCTGGTATGTTTTTGGCAGTGCGGGGGTCCACCTCATTTGTTAGCAGATGCGGTTTGCTTGTCTACCACTAGATGGCTCTGTTGCAATTTTGGCATGGTAAGGGAAAATTTATAAGCAGGTGTTAGCTCCCTTTTAGAGAAATCCCTCCCTAGGGATGCCAAGATGTAGACCTACACTGAGATGAGCTAAGGGGGCCCTATGTGGGCTGAATTTCCAGGTGAAGTGGTATAGATCAGGGTTTTCAAATGGGGTGACGTGGACACCTCCCAGTCTGATCACTACTCTGTGTTAACTCCCATGCAGTACGACTCTGCGAGAAGAGAGACTGCTCCTCGGCAGTCCAATCTCTGTACCTTTTGCAAAATATCATTCTGTCCTTGATGTGTTTCCTAGAGAAAAGTAGCTTTTTGCTGCCCTTCTTGACACCAGGCCATCCTCCAATAGTCTTCTCCTCACTGTGCGTGTCGATGTCCTCACACCTGCCTGCTGCACTTCCTGAGCAAGCTCTGCACTGGTGGTGGCCCGATCCCGCAGCTGAATCAACTGTAGGAGATGGTCCTGGCGCTTGCTGGACTTTCTAGGGCACCCTGAAGCCTTCTTCACAAATGCAGTGGAAATTTTTTTTATGGGATTAGGTTAATTTTCATGAAAAAGAAGGACTTTGCAAATAATTCTTTGAGAAATTCCCAAATAAATGTGTACCTAAAAGACAGGGTGACACTATAGGTACACAAGTAGCAATGTGCCAACATCCCGATATTAAACTTATGAAACCTTATCAACCTGACCAACCACTATGAGCTGCACCTCATGTTATAGCCCTTCTGAATTAGGCTTTAGGTTCTCACCTCTTCAAGCCGTTAATTCATTGCTACTCAGGAAACTCTTTATATGAAAACTTATATACGTTTATCTGTAACTTGAGATATCTGGCTACATATGGTGCCTCCACAACGTTTTTCTATACTGCTGTTTTTTCCCTACAAACAATTAGATTTTTAGCCTACCAGCTGAGACACTATATTTATCTCATGTTTGACTACTACATGCAGAAACTTTCTTAGCTCCTGAAGAAGTGTTTTTCATACGCGCAACATTTTGAGCTTTTGAGAATACATCTACCCGGACCTACAATCTGACCCACAACCTGCTTAGTCATATCTACAATTGGAACATCTGCTCGGGAATTTGTTCCCCACTTGTTTCTGGATGCGTATTGTATCACATGAAGTGGTGTC
Organism: Lithobates clamitans; assembly: GCA_037952925.1. NCBI lineage: Eukaryota > Metazoa > Chordata > Amphibia > Anura > Ranidae > Lithobates > Lithobates clamitans. The sequence continues at coordinate 689,503 of JBBGZY010000808.1, forward strand.
CTGGTTATTTGTAGGGTAGAAAATATTAATTGTATGTTAATATATATTCTTTGTTCTATGTATCTACTTATATCAATTGTTCTTATTTTTTTGTAGACTATACTTAAATAAAACCATTTTACCTTTTATAGTTAACATACCCGTGTGCCTTTAAAGTCCATTTTTTAGTTGATAAGGTTTCATAAATTTGCAAATAATTCATCTGATCACTCTTTATAACATTCTGAAGTATATGCAAATTGCTATCATAAAAACTGAAACTGAATTATTTTGTGTCATTCTCAAAACTTTTGGCCATGGTTGTACTCAAAAAAATGGGCTTTAAATACGTTAAACCTCACAGTTGCTTGCTGAATTACTGCACTTCTATTTTGCTTCAAAAATAGGACAAAAAAAAAAACTAAACCATAATTATTTTCACAGACGGAGATAAATAAACTCACCCTTAAACTTCAGATCAGCGTTACTGTAGTCTCCTTCCCCACATTCACCACTGACAAGAAGACTGAAGCCATGGTTTGTTGAAGCAGAGAAACAAGCATTACACAATTCCTCCACTGCACACATTTTTCTCACGGTATTATAAATCTCATTGCCTGAAAAAATATCACAAAGCATGAAAGTGAACGTCTGTCTTACAAGAAATGACCAGTTCAAGACATTTGTCTGTACAATGCTTTTTGGGATCCTCAATTTTAATTAAAAGTGTTATTTTTTGCATTAGGACGGGCAAAAAAAAGTGACACTGCATAAGGTAAGTATGCTGCTAAACCGGCCTTTGGGATATAGTCACGGGTTAGGTCAATCTAAAGTTGACCGTACACTGTTGGTATTTTTGTCAGCTTGAAAGGCTGAAATAAATGTCGGGACATTGTGTTGCTGCCGAAATACACTGATCAGCTGCTGCAGCCCGAGTTTCCCAGCTTAGTGGTTAGGGTGAAGGTCAAGGTTAGGGTATATGGGGCTAAAATGGTAGATTAAATATTAGGGAGCCGGGTAAATGTTGAGTGTAAGGGTTAGTTAACGCAACGGGATTGTGTTACGAAAACTGGATAGTGCAAAATCTGGGTCAGCTTTCCCCACTATTCCTGTTCTGGTAACAACGTAAATGTTAGTTTTTTTCCCCCACTATGTACCGTTGACATTGGTCATCAAAACATTCAAAACTGGTAGTCTAACACCGCATCACTCTAACCAAAGTTGAAACAAAAAGAAAAATTGTCTTTGGATACACTTAAGGTTCTTTCACCATGCTTCTCAAATTTCACTACAGAGGACCATGTCTCTGCCCATGACTTGCTGTGTTCTGCATATGACTGAAGATAGATAGGCAGGTGCCTAGCCTGCATTCACATCTGAGCGTAGCATCTTTGAGAGTTTTTCAGGTGTTTTTTTGCGCAATTTTGGCGTGTTTTTATATGCGACTTACACGTTTTTATACAACATTATTGAGCTTTGACATTTTCTTTATTAGCCAATAGGGAAAACTATTATCGGTTGCATCACTTGTTGCTAGGTATTTCAGATTTTTTTAGCTTTTCTATTAGTTTTTATTTTTCTTTTTATTATCATTTTTTGTTTTTTTTTCTTTTTTTCCGTTAGGGTAAGGGACTAGAGTAGGGTTAGGGGTAGGAGTTGGAGTTAGGGTTAGGATTAGGGGTAGGGTTATTTATTTATTTATTTTTGTTAGGGTTAGGGCCCAGGTGACAAACTGGCGCTCCTCCAGCTGTTTTGGAACTGCAAGTCCCATGAGGCATTGCAAGGCTGACAGTTACAAGCATGACTTCCTCAGGCAGAGGCAACATGGGACTTGTAGTTCAGCAACAGCTGGAGGGACGCCAGTTTGACACTCCTGGGTTAGGGTGTTAATACTTCTACTACTATTACTACTACTAATACTACTACTACTAATGATAATAATAATAATAATAATAATAATAATAATAATAATAATAATAATAATAATAATAAATGAATAAATAAACGTAAAATAAATACAGAATGTGTAAAAATAATTATAAATAAATAATAAATTCAATATTTTTTTCGTAATAATAAATAAATGATTAACCCCTAACCCTTAAAATAAATAAATAAAATAATAGTAATAAATAACTAAACACCTTAACCCTAACTTACAATAAATAAATAATTATTAATATTTTTGGGGGGGTTGGGTGTTTATTTATTATTATTATTATTATTATTATTATTATTATTCATAATAATAATACTTTATTTAATATTTTTTAAGGTTATAGGTAAATTATTATTTATTTATGTATTATTACATATTATTAATTTATTTTATTCTTTCATGATGATCTTTAGTTATTTGTGTATTTTTTGTTTTACATTTATTCATTTCTATGTTATTACTATTTTAATTTTTAAATGTTTTAATTTGAGCAGAAAATTGTGCGAAAACATCAGGCAAAACATGTGAATGCGCACAAAAACGCACGAATGGTGCGTTTCCATTCATTCTATGGGGAAAAAATTTGCAAAAATGCTGAAATCTGCCCGCTTCAAGCTACAAAGAAAGCTCCAGAACTTTTTTGAGCTTTAGGCGTTTGGCTTCAGACGAGTTGGAGTGGAGATGTGAACCATCTCCATAGAGAATACCGGTAATTGATTTTTTTCTCCTCCAGCGTTTTGGGGCTTCGAGCGTCAAGCTACAAAACGCTCAGTCAAGCTACAAAACGCTGAGGTGTGAATGGGGCCTTAGATAAATGTGTTTTGCCAATAAAGAGTTAATGTTTGGTATGTCAGGGGTGAGCAGCGTGTGCACTCCCCTGCATGACGAATTTCCTTCTTCTGAAGGTGATATATGCAGGAGAAGATCAGACTTTCTGTCTGTGTATAGGAAAGGTGCAGACCAGTGGCAGCCCGTCCATACAGGGCACAGGGGCTCCGCCCCCCTAATCCATGCATCCAGGCCCGCTGATTAGCAATGCCAATGGGTTTTATTTTTATTTTTAGAAGCACGTGATTAGAGCCAGAGGTTCTAATTGGCTTAAAAAAGGGTGGGCTCTTGAGCACTGCACTCTGAGCTTACCCAGTTGTGTGACAATAGCAAATTAATGTTCACTACTGTCTCCCTGATTCTCCTCCCGACCAATTAAGAAGTGAGTCCTGAGTCCCGATTGGCAAGGGAGTCTTAGGACTTACTTCCTGTTCAGCCGGGAGGAGCAGCACCCAGATCCCGAACGTTACATGTCTGCAGATCGGCCCCGGCTCTTCCCTTGTCATCTGCCTCCTAAGGTAAGGAGGCCTCTGATCGTCCCTCTGGGGGGCTCTGATAGTATTATCCAGGGGGGGTGGCTTGGTTTGCCGCCCCCCAAAATATTGAGCTATAGCCACCACTGGTGCAGAGAAGATGATCTGTGTAAGGTTGTAGCCAAAGTATCGCAATGGAGTTGCAGTACCCTACAGCGGGGCCTTTTTTGGGCTCTGAGGACTGACCTATCAGTGTTACTTTGTGGGGATGCTATTAACCCCTTGAAGCTGGCGCCTGTTGGCCACTTAAGGGGTTCTACATTCCGAGGGGTGGGGCTTAAGGTTATTTGACCACCGTGATTGGCTGCCATGGCGGTCACATGATTGGAAAGCTCCCGATCGCAAGCAGCAATCGTGAGTTTTGTGGTGGGAGTCCATGGGGCGTGCGCTCTTGGAACAGCATTTTTCTTGCACCAATGCACACGAATATGCAGCCGCTCTGCGCCAAGAGGTCGCATATTTGCATTCCCATAGACTCTCATACACTCCTAAACCTTGTGAGAGCCTTCCCAGAAGAGTTGAAGCTGTTATAGTTGCAATGGGTGGGCCAACCCGATATTGAACCCTACGAACTAAGACTGGGATGCCATTAAAGTTAATGTGCATGTAAAGGCAGGCGTCTCAATACTTTTGGTAATATAGTGTATATCAGCATGCAGTTCCCCCATGCTAACAAGTGTACCTTCTTCCCAGTAAAGAGACGTGCCACTGGTAATAGATGCAACACAAGAACCTAACCCATACTTACTGACATTGCAGTATTCTGACAGCATCATGCACTTGGATCCATCACATTCAATCTCCTTTTCTGTGCAGCATTCAGTTGAGTCAATATTCCAACATCTTTTGCACATGGTTTTGAGATGCCCTAAAATACAAAAAGGCAACATGATGGAAGTAAAGTGAAAATCCAGTGATTTTCCCATTAAGGCAAAGTTATCAGTTCACCTAACTGTTGCTTCTCCTCCCCCAACTACTACCTCCCTCCTTTTGTCCCTCTGGCTGCTTTGCAAAAACTGTGTCATGGGTGCAGCTCTTAGTTGGTAAAATTAAGAGGGTCACTGAAATCAGTAAGCCATGCTGAACCCCCCTATGGAAGATGGCAGCTGGCGGTGTTCAGGGCACTGCATGGACCTGGTATAGCACAAAGTCTCAGGAGAGAGCGAGTGGCAACATGTTTCGGGAGCACAGCCCCCTTTGCCAAGCCTGCCCAAAGGAGAATATGCCAGTTTTTAAGCACAGCTTCAGGAAGAGGAACAGAGTGGGGAGAGCACTGCAAGTGGGACTTAAAGTGTCCCTAAACCCACATAATAAAAAAACTATTAATAAATGGTGTATTACATGCTGTTCATACTCACTATGGGGTTTATTTACTAAAGCTTGCTAATCAGCGGGCCGGGAAGCCGACTGATGTGTCCTTAAGAACCGATGAGTCATCAGCTGTCAGCTGAATGTAAAGAAAAAAAAATTGCCGGGAACCCCGCTGACAGCTGAAGACTCATCGCCTGCTTAGCAACCAGCTATATACAGTGTTAAAATAAAAACCGCAAAACACATCAAAAATTTCATCACAAACACAACACTTGCCTTTCTGGTGCGATTCCTTTGGAGTCTTACCCCCAAAATGCGGAAACAAAAGTCCCCCACCCTTTCCAAAAACGCACAAGCCGCAAAACGCATAGTTGTGAACTTGTACCATAGGAAACCATGTTAAATGGACTGTAGTGCGTTTCTGCAAACTGCAAAATGCACTAAAAATGCATAGGTGTGAAGCTAGGGTCTAGGAATAATAATGTAGAGTAAATAATAATACAGGGTAAAAAAAGTAAAGGTAAGATAAGTCAAAATGACAAGCATGATGTCACTGATTGTGCAGCTCAAAAAATGATTCCCCAAAATCCGCTAATAATCGACTACAATGTTCACCTTAAAAATATAATAAAATTACATGAGAGAGATGAGGAAAATAATAATACCTGATGAACTAGATATTAAATATTGACAAAAACTGATAAAATTGATATAACCTAATAATTACTGATAAAACAGTTAATGTCAAATTCAATATTGTGGCTTATCATATGAAGGATCTGCATCTCGTGTATCCAAAAAGATTCCCGCTGGCTGAGGGTGGTCATTTTATTACTTTCCCTTCAATGGGGGTAATATTTTTCAATTCCCCCAAAAATTAGGGAGGAGGGGTCTTTATTGTGATGAGTTGCATCTTGGTTTGAGATGCTATGCTTAGGGTAACCTTTTGTAATGTTTTGAAAATGTTCCCTAATTCTCTTCCACATTGGTCGTCCAATATACTGGATCTGGCATGGGCACTGGAGGGCAGAGACTACTCCCTCTGTTCTACATGTCATGTAATTCCTTATCTGAGAACAATAGCCAAAGCTTTTTTTGGCTGTTCTTCTCCTATGGATCATAGGAGTGCAGTTCATTCTAAAGCCTGCTAAAGTAGTGTTTGATTGCTCAGTTCTTGGTTCTTAGAGCTGGAGGGGGACAGATGCAGGATCAGACCAAAGCTGCATCCACTTAAGTGAATATAGATTTTTTTTTTTGTGAAACCCATACTTTTCTTTTAACATACATCTGGGTCCATGTGTCTTTATTGTTAGCCCTGGATGGACCAGTAAGACAATTTTGGTGAACTCTCTCTATAAGTTCAGAATTATATTAACAAACTTTTTTTTCAGTAACAGACATTGTGAAATATTATCAGCTCTGTATCTCTGGCAGAATCAACGGGCATTCTATTGCATTTTATAAATATTAAAATATAAATATATAATAATATATATAATATATAATATAACATAAATAAATAATAATAATAATAATAATAATAATAATAATAATAATAATAATAATAATAATAATAATACTATAATATATATATATATATATATATATACATATATACTAAGTTTTAGCAACATGCTTTCAATTATACGGGCAGCTCAGTGCTGTAGTGGTTAGAACTTTCACCTGATAGCAAAAGGGTCACTGGTTCAAATCCCAACCATGACACCATCTGCCTGGAGATTGCATGTTCTCCCTGTGTCTGCGTGGGTTTCCTCCCACACTCTAAAGACATGCTGGTAGGTTAATCAGAACCTGTCTAAATTGACCCTAGCATGTGTGTTAGGGACCTTAGATTGTAAGCTCCTTTCACCTGGTAGCAAAAGGGTCACTGGTTCAAATCCCAACCACAACACCGTCTGCCTGAAGTTTGCATGTTCTCCCTGTGCCTGTGTGGGTTTCCTCTCACACTCCGAAGACATGCTGGTAGGTTAATTGGATCCTGTCTAAATTGGCCCTAGTATGTATAAATGTGTGTTAGGGACCTTAGGTTGTAAGCTCCTTGAGGGCAGGGTCTGATGTGAATGTATAATGTATATGTGAAGTGCTGCATAAATTGATGGTGCTATCTAGGTACCTGAATTAAATAAATAGAAATTATATTTTTAACAGACACATTTGGAGTAAATAAGACCAGTTTATTGTTAGGATATACATACTCTGTAGCTTCCAATTTACAATTACACACGATCGGAAATTCGGACAGCAAAACTCCGATGAGAGCTTTTTGTCGGAAAATGTGACCGTGTATGCTCCATCGGACTTTTGCTAGCCGAATTCCAGCCAGCAAAAGATTGAGAGCAGGTTCACTAATTTTCGGTTGGAAAAAGTTCCTATCCGAAAATGCGATCGTCTGTAGCAATTCCGACACGCAAAATTCCTACGCATGCTCGGAAACAATTCGACGCATGCTCGGAAGCACTGAACTTAATTTTCTCAGCTCGTCGTAGCGTTGTATGTCACTATGTTCTTGACGGTCGGAAGTTCAGCAAACTTTTGTGTGACCGTGTGTATGCAAGGCAAGCTTGAGCGGAATCCCGTCAGAAAAGCCATCATATCTTTTTCTGACGAGAAGTCCGATCGTGTGTACGCGGTATTAGAGTACAAACGTTTAGTACAATGGAGCGACACAAATTTAAAAAAAAAATACAGTTTTATGTCATAAGTATTTCTTACCTGTAGTTACCATAGAACTCAAGATCAAAAGGACGAAGATTTTATTCATGGTTATGGAAGCCCCAGTTCAGGTTTCGAAGACCAGTAGTTGAGTTGCCTGACAGGTCTTGTATCTGAAACTAGATTTGAGTGAGGGTTTGGGATTATAGGAGAGATATTTATGCTGCTTTAAGTTTCATGTTGTGCCAAGGTTGCAAATATTTCCTCTTTGGCAAAATCCATATTTTTTAATTGAATTTTATTGTAAGCTCAAGGAAGGATTTGTAATGTTTAGACACCTGTGCAAAAACTTGGAATGGTTTGTAAATGTTACTTTGTATTCAGGAACAATTTCAAGAAAGAATTTAACCCCTGTTCTCAAACTACCAAACATACAGTGGGAAATGAGTAAAGCCCATGTACCCAGGCAGCAGGGCAACATTTACCCCGCTGCTATCCCTGAAGGGTTTTATGGGTAACCCAGGAATAAGTCTGAGGCACTGATTTGACGGCAGGAATGTGTGCCACAAAATACCTCATAAAACATATCTAAAACCAAAAATAAAAATGCAATACATTGAAAATATTTAGCTGAGGTGACTATGTGAGTTTTACTATTATTTTTTAAATGTATTTTCTCTTAATAATCATGGAAGTAACACACTTCCTCTACCCTGGTGGCTAACACCCCCATGCTATTTTTTATAATTCTTTATTCAAAGATTTTTTCAATTATAACCAATCATAAAAAAAAGAAAAATGACAAACAAAGAAATGAACCTATTACAAACCAACTTCGCTAATCATATATAACAAATAAGCCAACATTGTCACATATTAAATTTATAGACTAAAGATAGGAGGTTAATGCAGACTATAAATGAATACGCCACCCTAGTGCAAATTCACTTCAAATCAAATAGTAACCTCCAAAATAGGTCAATATGCAACAATTACTACAATTATTAACCTACCGTATTTATCGGCGTATAACACGCACCGGCGTATAACACGCACCCCAATTTAGGAGGGAATTTTAAGGAAAAAAAAAACTTTTAGGAGGGAAGTTGAAGGAAAAAAAACTTACATTTAAATGCCCATCATTGCAGCCCTCTCAGTGCAGCCTTGCCCCAGTGCAGCCTTGTCAGTGCAGCCTTGTCAGTGCAGCCTTGTCAGTGCAGCCTTGTCAGTGCAGCCTTCCCCAGTGCAGCCTTCCCCAGTGCAGCCTTCCCCAGTGCAGCCTCGCATCTCGTGATCTTTCAAAATCGCCAATCGCGATTTGAAAATGGCGCCGCTGGCGCCGAAATACACAGAGCCGGTCCTCGGCTCTTCTCGGCGGCTCTCATTTACTTTCGGCTCCACTCGTAGTCCCGAGCGGAGCTATCCGAACCTAGCCGAGTACACTCGGCTAGGTTCGGGCGGCGCTCGAGTGAAGACGAAAGTGGCCGAGAAGAGCCGAGGACCGGCACTGTGTATTTCGGCGCCATTTTCAAATCGCGGTCGGCGATTTTGAAAATCTGGCAGCTCCGGTTCGCAGGGGATCGGCGTATAACACGCACCCGCGATTTTCCCCTGACTTTAAGGGGAAAAAAGTGCGTGTTATACGCCGATAAATACGGTATATTACATATACCTTAACTTAACTACTTTTAGGCCCCTTTCACACTGGGGCGGGGCGGCGTCGGCAGTAAAGCGCCGCTATTGTAAGCGGCGCTTTACCGTTGGTATTCGGCCACTAGCGGGGGGGTTTCACCCCCCCGCTAGCGGCCGAGGAAGGGTTAAAAACCACCACAAAGCGCCTCTGGAAAGGTACTTTGCCGGCGGTAATGCCGCGGTGTCCCATTTATTTCAATGGGCAGGAGCGGTGAAGGAGCGGTGTATACTCTGCTCCTTCACCGCTCCGAAGATGCTGCTAGCAGGACTTTTTTACCCGTCCTGCTAGCACACCGCTCCAGTGTGAAAGCCCTCGGGGCTTTCACACTGGAGAGACAGCAGCGGCTGTTTTGGGTCAGTTTGCAGGCGCTATTATTAGTGCAATAGCGCCTGCAAACCGCCCCAGTGTGAAAGGGGCCTAAGATGAGAAAACCTTTCTCCTGACCCCATCAATGGGGTTTAGGAGAAATGGGACAAAATGGGACAAAATCTACTAAAAAAGAGAGAAAGAAAAGAAAAAGAAAAGGGAAACTAACTCAAACTCAAACCCTTCACTTCTTCTACCCCTCCGTCCCACCACCCTCCCGGGGTTCCCCCATCAGGGCCCGGCCTATCCTTATAGATCCACCCTCCCAACCTAGACGGAAATACAATCAACATATTGGGGAGTACCCGAAAAGGTCGGCCATTGCCGCCATGTATCCCTACACTCCTCCTCTCTACCATAGAGAGACGCTGTTAAAATTATTAGGTGTGCTGCTTTGATTTTTTTTATTGTAAAAGTTTGTTTTTACTTGATCAAATCCCACCCACTTGGCATCCCATGTTATTAGATACTGTAACAAATACACCATTCATTTGTGCTGCATTTGTACTAATTTGTGAAAAAAATAACATTTGTGCTGTTTTGGTTTTGGAGATATTGTAAATTATATTTGATCAAACCCCCTCCACATGTGAAAAAAAACTGGTATAACTTAAAAATGGAAATTTAAACAGCACAAAGGTAGCACTAAAATTATACTGATTATAAGGGGGCAAAGTGGGTGGGGTTTAATATAGTAATAGAAAAAAATGTTATAACTTCAAAACCAAAACAGCACAAATAAAAATGTTAGCTGTATAAACCAGCACAAACGTAGCACTAACCAACCAGCCAGGTTTCGTGCCATTTGGCTGTTGTAGGGGGGCTGAGTGACCTTTGGTGACCTTTAATAAATTATTAATAACGCAAAAAACGATAAAATATAGAAGAAAAATGTAAACAGCACAAATGTAGCACTAAAGAAACACACTTGAGTTTTTATTTGTGCTGATTGTAGGGGGGGCAAAGTGGGTGGGGTTTGAAAAAATAAATAAACCACTTGACAACTGGGCACTTAAACCCTCCTCCCGCCCAGACCAATTTTCAGCTTTCGGTGCTCTCGCAATTTGAATGACAATTACTCATGTAATACTGTACCCAAATGAATTTTTTGTCCTTTTTTTCATACAAATAGAGGTTTCTTTTGGTGGTATTTGATCACCTCTGGGTTTTTTATACTTTGCGCTATAAATGAAAAAAGACCGAAAAATTTGAAAAAAAATGCATTTTTCTTAGTTTCTGTGATAAAATTTCGCAAATTAATAATTTTTCTTCATAAATTTTGTCCACAATTTATACTGCTATATATCTTTGGTAAAAATAACCCAAATTAGTGGATATTATTTGGTCTGTGTGAAAGTTAGAGAGCTGTGGTGCAAATCATAAATCATCTCATTTCTTGCGACCCGAACAAGCCAGGAAAATACAAATATCCCCCAAATGACCCCTTTTTTGAAAGTAGACATTCCAAGGTATTTAGTAAGATGCATGGTGAGCTTTTTGATGTTGGCATTTTTTTCCCACAATTCTTTGCAAAATGAAGATTTTTTTTATTTCCACAAAATTGTCATTGTAATAGGTTATTTCTCTCACATGCCATGTATATACCACAAAAGACACCCCGAAATACATTCTGCTACTCCTCTTGAGTATTACGATACCACATGTGTGGGACTTTTTCGCCGCCTAGCCACTTAGAGAGTCCCAAAATGCAGGGAGCGCCATCACGTGTTATAGGAGCATAAATTACACATCTAACTTGTTGAGTACCTATTACACTTTTGAAGGCCCTGGAGCCCCAGGAAAATGACACGTGACACTGATGTAGCACTGATGACAGATAGCACTGATACGTGGCACTGATGGCACGTGACACTGATGTGGCACTGATGACAGGTGGCACTAAAGCGTGGCACTGATGACACGTGACACTGATGACAGATGGCACTAATAAGTGGCACTGATGACAGGTGGCACTAATATGTAGCACTGATGACAGATGGCACTAATATGTGGCACTGATGACACGTGACACTGATGACAGATGGCACTAATATGTGGCACTGATGACAGATGGCACTAATATGTGGCACTGATGACACGTGACACTGATGACAGATGGCACTGATACATGTCACTGATGACACGTGACACTGATAACAGATGGCACTGACAGGTGGCACTGATGACAGATAGCACTGATACATGGCACTGATGACATGTGACACTGATGACAGATGGCACTAATATGTGGCACTGATGACACGTGACACTGATGTGGCACTGATGACAGATGGCACTAATACGTGGCACTGATGCACAGTGCTAAGGTTGGAGATGGAAAGATGGGGTTGGCAAACTCAAATCATAGTTGCAGCCTGTGCTTGCCCCTACTCTTTGTGCCCCATCCCTGCTTTAAGGTAAACAAAAATGCTTTCATCCCTTTGGCTAGAGGTTTCTTATTCGAAATCTTGTATGGTGGGGGAGAGGAGGAAATGTAGAAGCTGGACAGAGGAGGAATGCATCCCTTTTGCTGCTGACTGCTAGTTTCAGGTGCTTTTTCCACTTAGCTGCATGGTGAGCATTCAAGTGCCTCTTCATAAAAGTGGTACCCAAATGACAAGTTTCAAAAAAGGCCCAAACAGCTGAGCTCTGGTAAGTGGACTTGCATAAATGTGGATTTACTATCCAGTGGCATAGAGCAGCTTCCCCCTCGACTCCCCCAAAGCATTGCCCGTGAATGACATCCTGACCTTGCTGATGTTGGACCTCTCCCTCACTTTCCTCCTTTATTATATCTGGAACCCAGATGAGGAGGAACAACAGCTGATAATGACTGAAAAATACTCTGTGCCTGGGAGACAGAGGAGGAGGATGAGGAAGGCTGTTAGCCACTCCACCACCTCTTCTGTGTGCTCTAAAAGTATAGCACATAAGGATGAGCTCCGGCATGTTCACACACCTACGTGCTGAGCCCTCCATGAAGTCGGCATTGTGCTGCGCTAATCACAGGCAGTGAGACATTGTCCCAAGGCGCGGCTGCAGAGATCGGGAAATGTCTCACTGCCTGTGATTAGCGCAGCACAATGTCGACTTCCTGGCTGGCTATGCACATGGGGTGTGCGAACACGCCGGAGCTCATCCTTAAAGTGGAGTTCCACCCACTTTTACAACTCTTCAGCATCCCTCACTAAACTGTGCACTGTAAACAAATTGGATATTTTTTAGTTTTTTTTCTCAGCACCTACTGTATATCTGCTGTATTCATTTTTCACTTCCTCCTCCCTGGCCGCGGCCCATCGCATCATTTCCTGTTTGCAATGCCTTCTGGGAAGGGGCGGCAACTTCCTCTGAAACTGCCGTTGCTATGCAAACCTGACCAGAAACCTATTACACTGCTTGTGCTGCACTGAGCATGTGCGAGATCTGCAAGGATGAGATCCAGGAAGAAATACAGTCTGGCTTCAGCTGCCCACACTTAAGATGGCCACGGCCTGCTGCAAGTTTATAAAATAACAAACTACTGCTATAAACTAACAAAACAGACCTTAGTTTACAGACTAACTTTACTAGAATACATTAAGCTTGTGTATTATAGGGGTATTTTTATTTAAAAAGTATCATTTCAGCCGGAACACCACTTTAATAGCACACGTACTGCCCAGAAAAAAAGACACAAGTACCTTGCCTCTTATTGCTGCACCCTGACCAGCACTTTGTCCTGTGGATACAGAAGCTGTTCCCACCCTGATAGAGGCATGGGAAGAACCCCTGACTCTCCCTTTGGGCCTCCCAAACATGAGGTTAATGTTGAGGTTGATCCATAGTTTTATTAACAGCAATGGAAAAAGCTGTATGAGGATGTGGTGCTTTAGTGCACTTGAAACATTGGTGCTTTAGAGCAGAGGTCTCAAAACTTTCTAAAAAAAGTTTACTGTGTTTCAGATTTTAGTGGGGCCAGACTATGGTCAGTGAGAGTAGAAAACACCCTGGCATTAGTAGGAGTAAATTATCTTTGGTATAAAGGGAATTATTAGTGCCCCAGTGCCAGTGTCAGTGAAAAGTATAGTGCCCCATTGCTGGTGTGAGTGGGAGGAATAGTGCTCATTGTTGGCGTAAATGGGAGGAATAGGGCCCCATCGTTGATGTCGGTGAGAGGAATAGTGCCCCATCATTGGTGTCAATGGGAGGAATAGTGCCCCATTGTTGGTGTCAGTGCAGAAATTATTTCCCTATTGTTGGTGACAGTGGGAGGAAGAGTGCCCCAATGGCCAGACAAAGGCAAGCAAAGGACCGCAGTTTGGCCCCCGGGCCACAGTTTGGAGACCACTATTTTAGAGGACTAAACTGCACAACAATAGTATGGGGTGCTCAAGTACAAAGAGCCGGTTTTGCAATGTCACTGACAACTTAACACTCACTGCTAACACATATAAAAAAAAAAATAAAGGACCCTTGAAAATGGAACACAAATAAAAGTTCTTTATTACCAATGTAGCACCCTATAGTTTAGGCAGGGAGCTCCTCACAAATTTACTTACCAGGAGTAGTTATCCTGGCGGATTGATCTATTGATTTCTCCCTACGTTTGGCCTTGTTGCACTTTTCTCTTCTGCCACTAGGAGGCCGGATACTTGGTGGTACTAGATATGAGAAGAACAACCCAAGGTCAAGTTATGGGGATGTGGGGTTTCTCAGCCAAAGGGCAGGGGTTTTCTTGAATCCCTTGGCCTGCTGGGAGAACCTAAATATTCAGGTAGAGTCAGGTGATCTATGTTCTGTGCCACCTGGACAGCTGTCTGGGTGGACGTGTGTCATGTGGCCCAGGCTTCTAGGCTGGAGATTGGGCCTATCCCGGGGGGAACTGGCTGCTAGTCTGTGTGAGGGCCTAACCAGAAGTAAAAGAGCAGCACAGGGTTGGGATTGCGGCTTGCAGTCCAACCAGAAGTGACGGTTCTGCCAGCCAGAGGACCTGTTAGTGGTCGGAGGTAGAAGGGAAGCTGTCACCACAAAGGAACCAACCACCTTATTACCAGGGACCACAGTGAGTAACTGAAGCAAGTACCGGAGCAACATTTTCACCGAATGGGCACGGTGGAGAATCTGGAAACCTCAGGCGGTGATCAAGTCAGGGACCCAACCAGCTGTAGTGACGCTTGTAGAGAAGCCTTGTGTGTCAAGCTAGGGAATGAGCTGATCAGCAGGGGTGAAGCTTGAGTAGTATCTGGAGGTCCAAGCTAGGGTCCCAGCAAGGAACTGAAGGTGTTGCTTGAGAGAGATACCACTGCAAAGATTAGAGGAACTCAAGAGATTCTGAGTCAGTGAATCAGAGGGTCTAGTGAGAGACTGGGAGCTTAGTGTTTAAGAACTACAAGAGGAAGTTGTAGTGAAGCTGAAGCAACTGTTACATTTGAGTTAGGAACTGTTAAAGACTGTTGCCATAGGAGACAGATGTTGGAATAGTTTTAATGTTTATTGTGTGACTATTGCATTGAAAATGGAGACTGATTTTTAAAATGGCTTCTAAGGACACGTTGTTTTAACTTATTTTGTGTCTATTGTCTCAACTAACTGCCTAAGGCTGGAAAACCACAAGCTTTGCTATATAAGGGAATAGATTGTAAAAGTAAACTGCGATTGGTAATAAAGCTGTTATGCGTCATGAGCCACCAGTGAACTTTTAGCCGATAAGATTCTGCCTGTTGATCTTATAAAAAGGTCACACATCCTGCTGTGTGTGTGACTTCTGCTTTTCTTCTCAGCATGTAAAGGATCACCCATTTGTACTGGTACATCTGAAATAAATCATCTTGCTTTCATAATACTCAGAGTTGCGACTGATCTCGGGTGAAGAGTTTTCCTGTCATCTTGGTCCTTCAAGCCAGAACCGACAACTGGATCTGGGGAAAGGGAATTCCGGTCAATAACTCGGTGAGTATTGTTTCTTGCATCGCCGATATGAAAGACCTCCGGCTAGGATTGCTGCAAACAGAGGCTGACCGCAACCGTCCCTGAGGTCCGGTGTCCGGTTCCAAACCCGCTAGATCCAGTCGCCCATGGTATCTGAAAGGTAAGATCATTTTCTTTTTCAATTTCCTTTTCTTTTCAGGTCTATGTTTGACTTTTTGATGGTTTAGAGACTGTTAATTGTTTTAATAAGTGATATAAAAATATTGAAATGCTCGTGTAAGATCCAGAGGTTTCAATAGTCAAAGACAGAGCCATTGGGGGTGTTGACTAAGGTAAATAGACGCAGCCCTTTGTCCGGGACAAATAAAAAAAACAGAGTGGAATGTACGAGTAAACGGTATACCGATCACTAGAGGAGTAAGCCTGGTGATAAAAGCGCTTGAAGAACGTAGTAAGTGATTGTATAGCGAACACGAGAACTACTTTCTCTTCTTGTATTGGTGAAGGTTTTTCTATGTCTGTTATTACTAATACTACTTTTACTATTTTAACTTTTTCTATGGTGAATTCAACCTCTGTGGATCGATGTGTGAACTGTTTTTTGTGTTTGGTCACCCCGATTATTACATTCTTGACTTTTTTTTGTTGATTGTATATCATTTTTGTTGTTAAAGACCTAGATTGGAATTACCGGTGTTCTATTCTAGAGTGAAAAGGAACTTAAAGAGGAAGTAAACCTTGATGGGTTTTACTTCCTCTTCTGCTCCCCAAAAGGCCTGCAAATTAAAAGCATAATGGGCATCGCATACTAGCCCATTATATGACACTTACCTGCAAACAAAGTCCATCTTCGCCCCCTCTTCCTTCCGGGCCCGCAGGCTCCGGGTCTGTGACTGTCTGGAGCTGCGTGACGTCACCCTCGCGTCAGTGACGGCACATGCTGGGGGAAGAAACGGCACACGCTGAACTCACTCCCCTCCTCCCCTCACAGACATCTGTATGACAGTTCTCCAACTCATTCCCTCCCACTCCTTCCTGAGCTATAGCCTGCTTGCTGATCAGTAACACAGATAAGGAACCGCAAAGGGAAGAAAGTGCAGAGAGGCAAAGCAGCCAACACCTTGCTAGCCCATGTATAAAGCAGATGAATATGTAAATTAGGGAATACCAGGTGCAACTTACCATGACAGGTAGTAGAGTTTGGTGTGAACGGTATTTGTATGAATGTAGCGATGATGTGAGTGTGGATTCTGTGTGGGTGCATGTCTTAGGCGCGGGTACAGAAGTGTCAAGATACCCAGAACTATGGAGTTCGTGGAGAACTTACAGATAAAGGTAAAAGAGAAGTTATCAATATTACAGATGAATAGTACATTTAGTTATAAACATAAGTTTCAGTCTATGGCTGTGGATTTTGAACCAGGATTGAGAATATTTATGTTTTTTTACTGATTTAAAAGAGTCAAAAGAGAAATAAAAAGTGTATAGTATTTTAAAGAGGTTGAAGTAAAAAAATAAAAATAAAAATTATTTGAAAATGCCAGAAGCTGTTCAGGATAATAATTTTAATCCTACTTTAGTAGAGTACCATCCCCAAATGTCAGTGCTCTGGGGTTTCATAGAACAATTAGTGCCATACCTCAAGGTTCTATGTTCCTTGATAAAGTGACACATCTTGAACCCCAAACTTTAGTGGATTCGGGTTACCTACATGTACAAGAGTACACCCTGTAATGAGCCAGGTACCATTACCCATCCGAGAATAGACTAATATAATGTAATAACAGATTTAAATGTGTCCATTAAATCCCTGCCTCCGAGAATAGATTAGACAAATATGGATGAATAGCTCCTGGAGAGTTTATGGGCAGACAGGAAACTTTTGTAAAGTAAAACAGCATCCTTTAAAGTGGTTGTAAACCCATTACAACCACTTTAACCTACAGGTAAGCCTAGATTAAGGCTTACCTGTAGGTGCTGGAAATATCTCCCAAACCTAAAAGATGTAGGAGATATTTGCAGGAATAGTGGCACCGATGTCTACGGCGCATACGCCATAGACATCGGGTGCAGGTGCACTCAGCATGGCGTTTCTAATGGCGATCATGCCGTTAGTGGCGGCACCAGTGCGCATGCGCGGGAGTGACGTCACCGCGGCTCCGGCCGGTCACAGCGCTGGAGCCGCGATACCCGCAAGTCACTCCGGGATAGATGGCGTCGGAGGAGGAGGCGAACAAGGGCCGATGCCGGGGCTTCGATCTCAGGTAAGTAATTCATGCTATGCTATGCATACTAGCTCATTATGACTTTGCCTTCCAGGGTGTATTGTTTTTTTTTTTTAAGAGGCTTTACTTCCTCTTTAACCAGTTGCCTACTAGGCACGAACACCCCCTTCCTGCCTTCAGCACTGTCGCATTTTGAATGCCAATTGAATGCCAATTGCACGGTCATACTACACTGTACCCAAACACATTTTTCATCATTTTCTTCACACAAATAGAGCTTTCATTTGCTTTTATGTAATCACTGCTGGGTTTTTTATTTTTTACAAAAAAAAAAAAAGACCAAAAGTTTTGAAAAAAAATTGTTTTTTTACTTTTTTCTGTCAGTAAATTTTGTAACTAAGTAATTTTTTGCCTTCATTGATGTGCACTGATGAGGCAGCACTGATGGGCACTGATAGGCTGAACTGGCGGGCATTGATGAGGTGGCACTTATGGGCACTGATGAGGTGGCACTTATGGGCACTGATGAGGTGGCACTGATGAGGAGGCACTAATATGCCACACTTATGGGCACTGATAAGTGGCACTGATATGTGGCATTGATGAGCACTGTTAGGTGGCACTGATGGGCACTGTTAGGTGGCACTGATGGGCACTAATAGGTGGCACTGGTGGGCACTGATAGGCGGCAGTGGCGGGCACTGAGAGGCGGCACTGGTGGGCATGGATAGGCAGCATGGATAGGCGGTACAGATGGGCACTGATGGGCATTGATGGGTGGCACTGATGGGCGACACTGATGGGCATTGATGGACAGCAGTGATGGGCAATGATGGGCAGCACTGATAGGCGGCACTAATTGCCAGCACTGACTAGCATGGCTAATGGGCACTGATTTGTGGAACTTGTGGGCAGTGTGGGCACTGATTGCTGCTGGTGGGCTCTGATCACTGGCATTGGTGGGCACTGTATGCTGGCATTGGTGGGCATGGCATTTTATTTATTATTGGCACTTTACAGATAAAAGCCAGTAAATTAGAATATTTTGAAAAACTTGATTTATTTCAGTAATTGCATTCAAAAGGTGTAACTTGTACATTATATTTATTCATTGCACACAGACTGATGCATTCAAATGTTTATTTCATTTAATTTTGATGATTTGAAGTGGCAACAAATGAAAATCCAAAATTCCGTGTGTCACAAAATTAGAATATTGTGTAAGGGTTAAATTTTGAAGACACCTGGTGCCACAAACTAATCAGCTGATTAACTCAAAACACCTGCAAAGGGCTTTAAATGGTCTCTCAGTCCAGTTCTGAAGCCTACACAAACATGGGGAAGACTTCAGATTTGACAGCTGTCCAAAAGGCGACCATCGACACATTGCACAAGGAGGGAAAGACACAAAAGGTTATTGCTGAAGAGGCTGGCTGTTCTCAGAGCTCTGTGTCCAAACACATTAATAGAGAGGCAAAGGGAAGGAAAAACTGTGGTCAGAAAAAGTGTACAAGCGATAGGGATCACCGCGCCCTAGTCAAGATTGTGAAAAAAAACCCCTTCAAAAATGTGGGGGAGATTCACAAGGAGTGGACAGCTGCTGGAGTCAGTGCTTCAAGATCCACCACCAAGAGACGCTTGAAAGACATGGGTTTCAACTGCCGCATACCTCGTGTCAAGCCACTGTTGACCAAGAAACAGCGCGAAAAGCGTCTCACCTGGGCTAAGGAAAAAAAGAGCTGGACTGCTGCTGAGTGGTCCAAAGTCATGTTTTCTGACGAAAGCAAATTTTGCATTTCCTTTGGAAATCGAGGTCCCAGAGTCTGGAGGAAGACAGGAGAGGCACAGGATCCACGTTGCCTGAAGTCTAGTGTAAAGTTTCCACTATCAGTGATGGTTTTGGGGTGCCATGTCATCTGCTGGTGTCGGTCCACTCTGTTTCCTGAGATCCAGGGTCAACGCAGCCGTCTACCAGCAAGTTTTAGAGCACTTCATGCTTCCTGCTGCTGACCTGCTCTATGGAGATGGAGATTTCAGGTTCCAACAGGACTTGGCGCCTGCACACAGCGCAAAATCTACCCGTGCCTGGTTTACGGACCATGGTATTTCTGTTCTAAATTGGCCAGCCAACTCCCCTGACCTTAGCCCCATAGAAAATCTGTGGGGTATTGTGAAAAGGAAGATGCAGAATGCCAGACCCAACAACGCAGAAGAGTTGAAGGCCACTATCAGAGCAACCTGGGCTCTCATAACACCTGAGCAGTGCCAGAAACTCATCGACTCCATGCCACGCCGCATTAATGCAGTAATTGAGGCAAAAGGAGCTCCAACCAAGTATTGAGTATTGTACATGCTCATATTTTTCATTTTCATACTTTTCAGTTGGCCAACATTTCTAAAAAATCCCTTTTTTGTATTAGCCTTAAGTAATATTCTAATTTTGTGACACACGGAATTTTGGATTTTCATTTGTTGCCACTTCAAATCATCAAAATTAAATGAAATAAACATTTGAATGCATCAGTCTGTGTGCAATGAATAAATATAATGTACAAGTTACACCTTTTGAATGCAATTACTGAAATAAATCAAGTTTTTCAAAATATTCTAATTTACTGGCTTTTACCTGTATTTATATTATGTAATCAGGGCACTGATGATCAGTGCCATGATTACTTCCCTAGCTGTCCCCCTATGAGGAGATGCTGCTGATCGGCTCTCCTTTCCTCGCACTCTGTCAGTGTGAGGCGAGGGGAGCCGATTTCCGACATCTCCGAGTTTACATGTGACCGGCTGTGATTGGACACAGCCGATCACATGGTTAAAGAGCCGCGGACGTGGCTCTTTACACAGATAGGTGTCGCACCGTGTCCTAGCAACACGGTGTGACCACAATCGTTGCGAAGCGCACCCCCTGCGGGCGCGCGAGAGCGACCGTTCTGTGCCGCCGTCATACGACGGCGGCCCA
The DNA here is from genome assembly GCA_037952925.1 of Lithobates clamitans. NCBI lineage: Eukaryota > Metazoa > Chordata > Amphibia > Anura > Ranidae > Lithobates > Lithobates clamitans. Next base: position 709,925 of record JBBGZY010000808.1, read on the forward strand.
GAACAAGAGCTGCTCCGCCCCTTTCTTCATATGACGGTGGGCGGGCAGCAACTGGTTAATCTTAATTTAAAGAAAGAAAAGGGAAGATGCCATTTTTGTGTCCCGTTATTGCCTTAAAGAGGAACACCCATGTTAGGATATGTTATTGTTGTAAGTGACACATTTTATTGCCAAACAAGTTGTATGGAAATAAATGGTTTAGTTTAAATAATAGAGCTCATGGTTTTCAAACAGGTTATGCTATAGTGAAAAATGCTAGAGTTATCGAAGCCAAGCCATTGCCCAAACATTTTTCGGCACAGGTTGCGGAACTTACAGCATTGACTAGGGCTTGTGAGCTGAGTGAGTCAGCCAATATGCATTCTCAACGGTACATGTGTTTGCATAACAATGGAAGAATAGGGAAATGGTGACCTCTAGTGGAAAACCCATCTCACATACCACACATACCGACCCGGTATCACAGGGAAATAGAAAAGCAGATGAAGCTGCAAAAAACAGCAGCTCAACAACAGACATTCTTATAAAACAAGGAAATACCACAGGTAGATTATACAGTACTATACAGTCCTCAAAGACATGCAACATGTAGCACCACCTAGTGAAAAGAAATTATGGCAGACAAAAGGATGTAAATCTGTTGAATACATCTATAGGTCTCCTGAAAACAAAACTGTATTACCAAAATCTCAGTTCAGATATGCCGCAGTGTTGACACATGGAGTGACTCATGTGTCAAGCGAGGGCATGGTAGCCTTGTTAGAAAAAGTATGCACAGCATATGGATTTACTAATTATTCCAAAACTTTTTGCTCTCAGTGTATCATATGTGCAAAACACAAGGCCCAGGGTGGCATAAAACCACAAAAAGGTAAGTTCCCCATGCCACAATATCCATTCCAACACATTTGCATGGATTTCATTGAACTAGACAAATGTGAAAGGAAGAAATATTGTTTGGTAATCATAGACGCCCTGACCAAATGGGTGAAGGTAATCCCGACAGGAAGTGCGGAATGCACAGACTGTGGCCAAAGCATTACTAAGAGACATAATTCTTAGATTTGGAATCCCCGAAAAGATCTACAGTGATAATGGACCACACTTTGTAAAAAAAACAATACAACATCTAACTGAAACTATGGGAATCCAAGTGACATGCCATTGTGCCTATCATCACCAATCAGCTGGATTGGCGGAAAGACATGATGGCATTCTAAAAAGCAAATTGAGAAATGCCATGGAAGAAACAGGAAAAAATTGGATGTATTGTCTACCATTACCTGTAACTAGCATGCATATCACACCTACAAAAGAAGGGTTAAGCCCAGTTGAAATGATACATGTTAGACCATATAAGATACCATTATTACCAAATGAAACTCCTACTGAAGAGTCTGAACATACACTAGCAGAATACATGTCTAGATTGTTGAAATAAAAACATAATAATGATGTCTGTTCTGTTCTGTTCCAGAAGGTCCAGTTCAAGAAGAAGAGAAAAAAAAATCCCAATGGGTGATAATAAATGGGACTTGGTGGCGACTCCAAAGAGCTGTATTAGTGTTGCCTTGACGATGCGTTTTGCGCTCCAGCGCTTTGTCATAGTCAAGGATGGAGACAACTAATAATAAAAAAGGGTGGGAAAAATTCCGGCGGTAAAAATTAGGGCAGGAAAATTGAGACAGGAATGTTAGGGCGGGAACAATAGGGCAGGAAAAATTTATTAATTAAGGCAGGAAAAAGTTAAACAAGCTAGGGGGCAGGATAATACTGACTTCTAACATTAACCCCAAATTGCTCGGAGAAATCACAACCAATACTAGTATAATCAATAGCCATAAACTTTACATAAACATATGCCTACTGGCACAAAACTATATCTATAAAACATCTAACTATAGTAGCTACAAAAATATATATAAAAGTAAATAAAAATATAAATCATGTTGCTATAAACCACATACCATTTCTAAAACAATTACCAATCTCATATTAAAAATATTAAAAGTCTTAAAGCTCATTATCAGAATTTATTTGACCTATATACACTCTACTTGTAAACAATATGTATAGTAGGTATAAATCATTTAAATACCTACAAAAGTAACTAAGGAAATGATATATATCTTTAATTTAGGTTTACGTGAACCCAATGTTTAATATTTGAAATTTCATGATATTTACCTATATAAACCCTACTGTAAAACAATGAGCTTACTTTATAGATCCTTGTAAACTTACTTTATGTATCTTTAGAACATTGTATACTCAATAAACTTCTTTTGACAAGGAAAAATATTAAAAGTCAAATTCAAATAAAGAATCAAATAGAAATCACTACACAAAACTGCTCGTTTCTAGTTTCTAGTTTCTTCGTTTAACCCTTTTGGGGCCAGCGAATCAAACTTTTATATCCAGAACACTTCCCTTTTACATAAAATGGAAAATCTCTTGTTTGTGGTTAGTGTTCCTTTAGGGATAGTTTCTATCACAAACACCTCTAGGCATTTGATATCCTTATTACGGAAATGATGAAAATGCCGGGGAACGCTATGTTCATCGCAACCCTTAGTGATAAATCTGCGATGGTCACCTATTCTAGCGCGTAACGCGCGAATAGTGCGACCCACATAGAAGAGACGACGTAGGACGTAAATCACAAAATCAGTGGAGCAAGTAATAAATTGCCTGATTCCATAGTTCTTGCCTAAATTAGTAGTGTTTATCTTAGACCCATGGACAATAAATTGGCAAGTTAAGCATCCTCTTTTTTTGCACTGGAAAATGCCTTTCCTGTCACCAAAGTATGACCTAATATCCAAAGGGGATCTTGTTGATTTGTTTAATATTTTTCTGGGTGCCAATAAATTTTTCATAGTGCGAGCTCTTCGGAAGGTGACATGACAGAAGGTGACGTGGAACCTTTGGTAAAACCGGAGCCAGACGTTGATCTAACAACAAATTTTGTTGTTTTTTTTTATAATTTTAGACACACTGATTTAAATTTATCATTAAAAGTTGAAACAAACCTTACAGTATGGTTATTGCGTGAATCCTCTCTAGAGACCCTCTTTCTAGAAGGAGGCTTTGGAAGCAGTAGGTGATTGCATGAGCGATCCGACAGCTGATTCATCCCAGTGAGGCTGGCTTGTTTCCTCCCTAAGTCAGCGTCTCAGCTGGTCTGACGTCACTGCCCTATGTGAGATGGAGCTCCTTTCCACCCTCCCTGCTGCATACGGCTGTCATGTCTATTGCTCTACCTGCCAGAGGTCTCTCCACATGCTGGTGAGTAGCTGTCCTTTGGGATTACATCTCAATCAAGCGTGGGTCCATTGGCTGTCCTGGTTTTCTTCTCCCCCTTTCTTTGCTTTGGGAGAACAAATCGGTGTGTGACTAAACATAGTCCCTGTTTGCTCAGAGGACGGTTAGTGATTATGCAAACCTGCAACATTGTTTTATTTTTATTGTGAGTGAACAGAACTGTATTTTCAGCAGTTTCTACTTTGAATAAACTCATTTATTACTCAGCTTTTTGTTTCACAAGTTGCGTACTGTTCTTTTTCTAACCCTTGGAGCGCTGGTATTTTTTGTATTTTGACTGTCTGATCCATTTCAGTTATGGTTTTTGTCCAGCAGCACTGGGTATAGAGCCCTTCTCATTGACTTTTTTCCTCATTATTTTGGACTTCATTATAGGTTTCCACTATTTAGCGCTGGTGTTCTTCTGTTTTTTTTCTGTATTGATTACTGTGGTGGAACCCAGGCCAACGGACCAGAAGCTGTATGCTATCGGTGCTTGGATAACGGGTACAGACCCTACCGGTAAATTCTTCTTGGGAGTAGTAAAAAAAAAATGACACTCAAGAGGATAGAAATAGACTTGAAAAGGGACAAGAGGATAATCTAAAGGTAGAGCACCTAGGAGAAATTGTCCAATTCACTAACCTTACTACTGATGTAACATTAGGTAAATTCTTCTTGGAAGTAGTAAAAAAAATGACACTCATGAGGATAGAAATAGACTTGAGAAGGGAGAAGAAGATAATCTAAATTAGAGCACCTAGGAGAAATTGTCCAATTCACTAACCTTACTACTGAAGTAACATTAGGTAAATTCTTCTTGGAAGTAGTAAAAAAAATGACACTCATGAGGATAGAAGTAAACTTGAGAAGGGAGAAGAAGATAATCTAAATTAGAGCATCTAGGAGAAATTGTCTGGTTCACTAACCTCACTACTGAAGTAACATTAGGTAAATTCTTCTTGGAAGTAGTAAAAAAAATGACACTCATGAGGATAGAAATAGACTTGAGAAGGGAGAAGAAGATAATCTAAAGTTAGAGCATCTAGGAGAAATTGTCCGATTCACTAACCTCACTACTGAAGTAACATTAGCACTGGAGATAGAATATGTTGATGGTTAGAATGGTTGAGATACACGGTTAAAACTCTAAAAAAGGAAAATTGCTTGGTTTGTGCTGGAGCCAGACCACATTTAGCAACGCTCCCTTTTCCTCTACATAATAACACAGATCCAGAAGGTTTGAAGTGTATGTTACGGTTGTATAATAAGATTTAAAAAAAACGGAAACAAATTCTACCTGTCACACATTGAATTTGTTGTTCCCCCAGGTGCAGAGACCTCAGATACCTCCAGCGGTCACAGCGTATCTTGGTAACTTTACTTGTTTTGCACTCCTAGGGAATGAAAGCAGGATAGACTTGGAGTCATTGCCAGATGATATCAATATGGAGAGGATTAACAAGAGCTATGGTGATTGGGTTGAACATGGCACTCAGAGAGCTGATGTCTGGTGGATGTGCAGGGATAAGAAGCTGCGAGCTAGGATCCCAGCCGATGCCCAAGGGGTTTGCGTTATGGTCCAGCTAGCTATGTCCCTGAGAATCCTGTCAGAACATCCATGGAGCAAAAATCACAGGCGATACTGAAGAGACACCTCCCCTAAAGGATCATTCGACACCCAGGTATACATAGACGAGATCCGAGTTTCCATGGGGGTGGGGGGGTGCCAAATGAGTTTAGGGCCAGGAACCAAGTGGGAGCGGGGTTCGAGCCTCTGTTTTTCTGGTGGGTTACTGTAAATAAAAATGTTGACTGCATTAATTACATTTATTTTAACCAACAGCGATTTGTGAATTACACTAGAGATGCAGTAAAAGGCTTAGCTGAACAATTAGCCCCCACGTCACTAATGGCATGGAAAAATAGAATGGCTTTAGACCATGTCCTAGCTGAAAGAGGAGGGGTATGCAAAATATTTGGTAGTCTGTGCTGTACTTTTATTCCCAACAATACAGCTCCTGGAGGGACCATAACTAGAGCTCTGGAAGGACTAAAAGCCCTATCGAATTAACTGGCAGAAAATTCAGGCATCAATGATCCATTCATGGACTGGCTTGAAGGTTGGTTCAGGAAATGGACTGGACTTATCACATCAGGTTTGATCTTTATTGCCGTGGCTTTAGTCATCTTGGAGACTTGTGGATGCTGCTGCATTCCCTGTATTCGAGGACTTTCACAAAAATTGATTGAAACCGCAGTCACAAGAACAATGTATCAAGCCCTACCTGAAGCTCAACTTAATGACATACAGTCCGAAAGTTCATAAAACACAGGGACTATCATCGAAATGTGTTGAGATAAAATAGCCACACAAGAGGATGGAATGTTGGAAAAGTTTTAATGTTTATTGTGTGACTATTGCATCTAAAATGGAGACTGATTTTTAAAATGGCTTCTAAGAACACATTGCTTTAACTTGTTTTTTTGTCTATTGTCTCAACTAACTGCCTAAGGCTGGAAAACCACCTTTGCTATATAAGGGAATAAATGTAAAAGTACATTGAGATTGGCAATAACGCTGTTATGCATCATGAGCCACCAGTGAACTTTTAGCCAATAAGATTCTGTCTGTTGATATTATGTAGCGGCAGGTTGCTACGAGTTACTAACATCCACCAAATCACCCTGCTGCCAGACCTCTATCTATCCCCTCTGAGACAATGAGCAGTCATTTGCGCAGTTTTGTTGCATTTATTGCGAGATACAACTTGGTTAGGGTAAGGGAAGATATGGGATGCCCATAGCACTTATTGAATTGTCATCACATTTGTAGAACATTGATTAGCAGCTTTAGCCCTGAAAATGATGCACTTCTAACATTCACAGTCTTCTCCTGTATATCTCCAATGCAGACTATTGCGCTTCTTCCTCTGCACTCACTCCTGCAGATTATCACTCCTCTAGATTCCTCTCTTCTTGTACAAATCCTCTACTGCAAAACTGTTATGCCGTGTACAAACGGGCGGACTTTTCGGCATCAAAGGTCCGACGGTCTTTCCGACGGACTTACAACAGAGTTACAACGGACTTTCTAATGGAAGGACTTGCCTACACACGATCACACTTAAGTCCGATGAATTTGTACATGATGACGTACGACCGGACTAAAATAAGGAAGCTGATAGCCAGTAGCCAATAGCTGCCCTAGCTTCGGTTTTCGTCTGTCGGACTAGCATACAGAAGAGCAGATTTTTCGACTGGACTCAAGTCCATCAGAAAGATTTGAAACATGTTCCAAATCTAAAGTCCGTCACATTTTCGACAGAAAAGGTCCGCTGCAGGTCCGATGAAGCCCACACACGGTCGAATTGTCCGACGGATTTCAGATTGTTCAGTCGGACAAGTTTGGTCAAAAAGTCCGGGCCATGTGTACACGGCATTAGACTCCCGTATCATCACTTCCAGTAAGACAAAAAGGGATCACTCTGAATAACTCCAGTTTGCTGGCTGTACTCTATTACTGTAATAAAGTCTCTTGAATGGTGTTGCTTCAGCAAATCAATAAGCCAGAGACATACAAAACCTCTCCCTGCCGGCTCAGTGAATTTGGTAGCTACACAGTCTCTTGGAAGGTATTACCAGAGTGCTTTACCAGGCCAGAGATACTCGGTACCTCTCCCCGATGGCCTAGCACACGGTAATAAGCAGACTACTGTTCCCAGCCAGTCCATAACTGCAAATGCTGCGTTCCCCGGCCACAGCATTCTGCACTACTCTCAACAATTCTCCTTTTTCTTCTTTCACACTGACCTTCTCCAAAGGGCAAGTTCTGTGTTCCCAAGTCACATAACTTTATTCTACTCTCATCAGTTCTACTGTTGCTTCTCCTTTACTGACCTTCTCCAAAGTGCAAGTCCTGCGTTCCCCGATCACAGCAGCTTGTCACCAACTCCATGGTGAAGATCTTTATCCAGGAATACATCCTAGCAGCTCCTCCATCCCTTCTCCGCACTTGGCGCGGCCCCATGTGGGGACGCCCTGTGGCAGCTACCTAAAACTCCATTCTCCTATTCTCCTGCACCATCAGAATCCCCTAGCAGCATGTGACCCTATAAGAAGGTATGGAGTGGACTGTTGAAGAGGGTCGTTGCGGTTGGGTCCTTGACGATGGGTATAAAAACATGAGGTATTGAGAAAACGGTGGGACCTATCTCAGGTGTTGAGTCCTCCCGGTTGTTCTGGTTTCAGTCTAGACTACCGGGTAATAAGTTGGTGGGGGTCTGTGGTCAGTTAGTGAGTCCTCAAGGTGATTTTAGCGGCTGGGCACAGATGCTAACTAAAAGGTATCACAGACTCAAAAGTTGAAGATGGGGTCGTCAGGGACTGGCAACCAAGTATTTGGATTGGAGCTGGAATATTTAAATAATGGTTATAGTTTATTTGGTTTTGTTAATAAAAGGCCGAACAGGCCATTTACATCCAATAAGGTGTCAGTGTCATTATTCAATAGTAATGGTAAGGTTGCGTGCATGTGTGGTTTGGGGTAGTAAGTTATCTGACTGCCCTAGTATGTATCTTATTTCACAATACCCACAGCCCATCAGGGCAAGTGCCAGCATAAGATTGTTTAGGCTTGAGGGCGCCAGGTTGAGGGGGGAGGTAAAATCGAAATCTTCAGCTATTTGCTGGGGATTCGGATATTTAAAACACCTGCCTTCTCTTTCCATACCTCCCAACCATTCTGGATTTGCCAGGACTGTGCCGGGATTTGATGTAAATCCCGGGGAGTCAAGGCTGAATCCCAGAAAGGAGTCCAATACGCTATTGTGAGCATGGGTGACACCTGCCCCGCAGCTTATGCGGGGTGTTTGGGGTCCCACATACTGCGATCTCTGTATGGTAGCCGGCATCTCTCCATCCGGCTGCTTCTCACACTAGCGCACTGCAGAGAGGACTGAAGCCGCCTCCACCTTGACTCTCCTTTTTTACTGTACACAGACAGGGAAAGGAGCTGGGGAGGAGGGACACTGTTCTACATATGCCTCGCTGATCTGAGGTCTGTAGTAAGTATAGAATACATGATACTTGCAGGGAAGGGTGGCGAGGGGGCAAGTTGACAAAGAAGTATACTTTAAAATATTGGGGGGGGGTAAGAGGATAGTGTTTGTGCTAGGGTAAGCTTTGGGCAGGGAGAGAACTAGTGCTAGAAGGGGTTGGAAATGGATGATCTCATGAATAGCAGTCATTGGTGCATCTGCAGCAAGGAGGAGGAGGAATCCAGGATCCTAAGATGGAGCCACTGTTGCCAGGCTGGCTTGAAAAAGAGGCATGTTATGCATGAGGTCATCCATACACTGTGGGTTGCCAATTATTGTGTGCTGTGTCCTCCTCTCCACTTTGCTGCACTTACACTATATTACCAAACGTATTGGGACACCTACCTTTACATGCACTTGAACTTTAATGGCATCCCAGTCTTAGTCCGTAGGGTTCAATGTTGAGTTGGCCCACCCTTTGCAGCTGTAACAGATTCAGCTCTTCTGGGAAGGCTGTCCACAAGGTTTAGGAGTGTGTCTATGGGAATGTTTGACCATTCTTCCAGAAGCGCATTTGTATGGTCAGGCACTGATGTGGATGAAGAGGCTTGGCTCACAGTCTCCACTCTAATTCATCCCAAAGGTGTTCTATCTGGTTGAGGTCAGGACAGCTGGGAATGTTTAATGTTTGATGCACGTTTATATAATGTTTTGATGATATCATTTGTTTTAAAGGAGATTAACACTTTGGTTACATCCTTAATAATAATACAGATTTAAAGGGAACGTAACATTTCTGGTTAATATACTTAGGGCCCTTAGCATATAAGAGTGCAGCACCACTTAAGTGTATTTATTATTACAGTTCTTTTGGTGGCCTCCCAGACTCGGATCCCTTTCGAGAACCTTTTCGATAAGCACTATTCAATGTATTTTATGTGAGTTGCCAATACATTGTACCTACTTCACTAAAGGACCGTACACAGGGGCCGAATACCTGGTGGCATGGGTTGGTTTAATAGAAACCGTCCGACATTCAGCCTATATGTACGGCAACCGTTCAGACAGAAGCCAGCTGTTTGGCCAGGGTCTGTCAAACGGGCATGACCAAAAAGGTCTGCCGATCGGCACCTGATCAGTGCTCTCAGCCAATGGCTGAGTGAGCTGACCTGTATGTTCTTGCAGGGGGGGAGACCCCCTGTCAGAACAAAATAGCTCAGCATGGGAGATCGCTGTACTAACACTGGAACATTAGTACAGTGGCTCATCCCAAGCTCTTCAGTTTTTTTTTGTTCAAACTGTTAATGTGTACCAGGCTTAACCATTTGCCTACTGGGCAGGCACTTTTACCCCCTTCCTGCCCAGGCCAATTTTCAGCATTCAGTGCTGTTGCACTTTGAATGACAATTGCACGGTCATGCAACACTGTACCCAAACAAAATTTTTATCATTTTTTTCACACAAATAGAGATTTTTTTTGGTGGTATTTTATCACCACTGGGCTTTTTATGGGCCTTCCAAAAAAATTGAAAAGAAAAAAGACTTTTTCATAGTCTAATTATTCATTATATCCCCTACAGATGTACTACACACGCATCTACCCCTCATGAAGTGAGCATGGTCTTGCAAAATGCATTGGGATACTTTTTATGCATGTGTACTCTGCAATTTACATTTTATACCTTGATACGTGTAATGACATTTTCTACTGTGTGTATCATTTCAGTGGTTTGGCTACGATTCATGTTAATGTTTGCATGACTATTTTAATAAATTTTGAGACAGCATTTACTCTGTCAATTGTTGGATAACCGCATTCACCTCATTTATTGTCCCGGGGCGCTTTTTTTTTTCTGCATTGTAGCCAATTATCCTCTAACTTCAGCTTGTTCAATTCCCGGGGCAATTTTTTTTTTTTTTTTTTGTTCAATTAAGCTTTGACCAAAAAACCTGGAAGCTGATTGATTTCTATGCAGAGCTGCACCAGATTTTGCACATTCCAATTTTAGTAAATCAACTAAATCCCAGTGAGTATTTACACAAAAAGGCAAACAAGCTGCTTATACTCCGCTATTAGAGAGGGGTAACATCCCATTAAAGCAATGCTTAAAACATTATCTAAGAACTACAAGCATTGAATGTTAGCTGCTCTGTCTCTACCCTTACCAAAAATAAATGAATTAAAAAAAAAAAAAAACAAGAGATTTTTGCCATGAACTATATTTATTGCATGAAGACTATTAAGCTCTCATCTAAACTAATGATTAGGTTGGTAAGCATATAATAATGTACAATGCAGGTAACTCGATGGAGGCTGAGTATAATGGTACGACATCAAAAAAATTCCTCTTTCCATAATTTTTTTTTTTCATTTGTATCCCCTTTGCAGTTTGTAAATACATTTTCTGTATTTGTGTATTACATATTCAGGCTGTGCTTCCTACAGCAAGATCAAGATCACCTGATATTGAAGTTGTGCAGCAAAGACAGCCAATTGCAATTTAATCCAAAATCCATATCAGTCCTTTCTCCATTCTTTCTCCAAAGGAGCTTACAATCTAATATCTCTATCACAGTCATCCAGGCTCTCTTTGGTATAGTTATAATTATGAGAATAATCCAAAGTATCCATAGGTCCCACACACAAACACAGTGGAAGCACAACATTCATTACATATATACTATATGGCCAAAGGTTTTATGGGATGACCAAAAAGCCTATATAGGTGACTGTTTCATCCCCATGACTAAGCTCCTTGGGAGGAGTGAAACACGTTGGGGGCATGGCCTGGTTGGAGCCCAGGCTGAGGCTGTCATATACCTTCTTACAGGGTTTTGCAGAATTGTGCGACATCCAGGACTTTTCCCTTTTCCATTAGATATTTCACCTAAATAGTCTGACTGCCCCATTCTAAATCTGTGAACAGTAATATGGATTTGGACAACTCTTTGCATCTACTGTATAACAGTCTGCACTCTTCTGGGAAGGCTTTTCTAAAGATTTTGGAGTAATTCTGTGGGAATTAGTATCCATTCAGTCAAAAGAGCATTCGTGAGGTCAGGTACTGGTATTGGATGAAAAGACTGATGTTCCAATTCATTCTAAAGGCACTCAGTGGGGTTGAGGTCAAGGTACTGTGCAGGCAACTCAAGTTCCTCCACACCAAGCCCATCACACCATGTCTTTATAAAGCTGAATTTGTACACAGGGGGCACAATCATGCTGGACCAGAAAAGGGCCTTCACCAAACTGGTAATACAAGGTTGCCACAATTATCTAAGATGACTTTGCTCACTCTAGCATTCACAGTACCCTTCACCGGGAACACCTGAACTCAGTCATGGTATAGTGAAGGTAAGTTGGCCAGGTGTTTACCAACCTTTTAGCCATATAGCAAACCAACCGTAGTGGGAAATGAATGCAGCATTCCAGTGCTACATGGAAAATATGTGAACTTTTTTGAAAGCACATTTATGTTTATGCCTATCAACCAGCTAATGCTACAACTGTAAGATTATTTAATCATTTTATCTATGACTTATAACTAATGCACTGCCTTTAATAATAATTATGCAAATGTGCTTTGCATTTCTTGAACCAGGGCAATTCAGTTTTGTGGATATTATTCATGGATGAGAAGCTTTAGGTACATAGCACGTGTATTCTAGTTGCTTAGTTACTTTCACACCAATCAGTGCGCTGTAGTCCAAGCTGCAAGCTTCCTTAGAAGCGCACCCTTGTCCTGAGAAGTCAACATCGTTCTGACCTATGAAAAGAGAATACTCATCAATTTGCTGAAAGAAATGCACACAAACAAGGAAATCACTATAAAAAAATAATCAGCATGCTTCTCTTGTAGATTAACATCTGTGTTGAGATCTAGTAAAGCAGGGGTCCCCAGCTCCCAGGCTGCGGACCGCTGATAAGTGGCGTCCGCAGTCTGCACAGGGCTATCACAGACCACGCTTGTGTGTCCTCTTCTGGCTCTTCCGCCCACCCAGCCGACAATGTCACCCAATCAGCAGAGCAAGGCTGGGAGGAGCTGCAGATCGCCCCCTGCCCTGTTGATCCGATGACATTGTTGGGTAGGCGGGGTAGCGGGAAGTGGACACACAGACTGTTCACAGCTTGGAGTCCTGTGTAGGGGAGGCGGAGGTTAGAGATGTGTAATGTTAGAGAGGAAAGAGGGGGGAGGGCAGACTGCAGGGGCACTCTGTTGGAGGAAGCTGTGATTGCTAGTGGCACTGTAATATAAAGGGGGCTGCACTGTAAAGCGGGAGTTGTAATAATTACAGTGCCCCTTTACAGTGCAGTCCCCTTTATATCACAGCACCCCTTTATATTACAGTGCCCCTTTACAGTGCAGTCCCCTTTATATCACAGCACCCGTTTACATTACAGTGCCCCCTTTACAGTGCAGTCCCCTCTAGTTCACAGCCCCCCCTTTACATCACAGCGCCCCCTTTATTTCACAATGCCCCCTTTACAGAGCAGTTCTCATTACGTTAAATGAAAGGGGCACAGTGATGTAAAGGGGATTTTTTTTTTATTGTTGTTAACTATTCTCAATATATTTAATTGTATATTCATTGATGTTTTTCTATACAACATATCTATATAACCTTGCTTATGTATTATATTTCATTCTTAATAAATAAAAAATATTGTGACCCAAATTATTTACAATAAAAGTCAACAACAAATGTTGAATAACTGGTAAATCCAACAATCATGTGCCACCTCCACCAGGACTTCCAAGGGTGTGCTCTCACCTTTTAGTTTGACCCCCACTACAAAGGTCAAACAAGCAATGAAGGGTGGATATCTCCAAGATATATCCCTCTTGAACACTTCTAAAGATAATGGAGGCATTTTCCACCTCCTTCAAAGTGCCACATAAGTTAATCAGCTAGTAGAAAATACATATTGCAGGTCTGTATGTCCAAAGGCTCAAAGTAAAAAAAAAAATCATAGTGCTCACTGCTAACATATTTTATTGAGGTAAGCACATGTAAAATGTGCTCAAAATAAATGAATAATTGAAAGCATGAAGAGGCAGCGTCTATTGAACCGCCACAGGCTGGGATCGCTCCCATATAAAATCAGAAGCCAGCAGCCCTTACAATTAGCCTCACCTCTCCAGGATCACTGTAGCTCATGCTTGTTTGACCTTTGTAATGGGGCTCAAACTACAAGGTGGTAACACACACTTGGGAGTTCTGGTGGAGATGGCACTTTAATGTTGGATTCACTGGTTATTTAACATTTGTGATGGACTTTCATTATAGATTATTTTACACATTATTCACTTCTATCAAACAAGATCACCATTATTGTTTTAATTTATCACGTGTTGCCAAAGTTGCCAGTTTGGAAGAATTGTTAGGTTGTAAAACATTATTATTGAGCTCATGGGACAGCACAGTGGCTTAGTGGTTAGCACTCCTGCCTTGCCAGAATTGGTTTGAGTCCCAGCTGTTACACCATCTACAGCTACACAGACTTTGCATGATCTCCCATTGGTTGCGTGTTGGCCTTGTATGTGTATGCATGCATGTTAGGGACTTGCAAGAGGGGAATGATGTAAATGTACAATACAGTAAAACCTTGGATTGAGAGTAATTTGGTTTAAGAGTGTTTTTGCAAGACAAGCAAATTTTTTTTATAAATGTTGACTTGATATACAAGCGATGTCCTGATATACAAGTAGCGTCATGTCACAACTGAGTGTAAAAGAGTATAAAAGAGAAGAGAGGGGCCTCTGAAGTCCCGTACACATGATCAGATTTTCCGATGGGAAATGTTCAATGTCAGACTGTTGGCAGAAAATCCGACCGTTTGTACGCTCCATCAGACAATTGTTGTTGAACTTTCCACCAACAGATGTTGGCTATCAGGTTCTCAAATTTTCTGCCAACAAATGTGTGTTGTCGGATTTTCGGAGCGTGTGTACACAAGTCCGTCGGGCAAAAGTGCAAAGTACAAACACGCATGCTCGGAAGCAAGGACGAGCCAGAAGCAGTCGGTCTTGTAAACTAGCTTTCGTAATGGAGAATTAATATTCGTGACGTGGCAAATTATGAAATCTCGAAATGCAGCGCACAATTCTCTTCTTCTTTAATGGGATGATAATGAAGCTGCTTTGCTGGTGATACTGATGGAGTTATGGCAAACAGATTTTCAAAGGCTTTTTTTTTCTAGTGATATCAAGAATAATATTATTATGTTTGTTGTTGTTTTTTTGTTTTTTTTGTTGGTGCAAGTTACCACAACACCATTATTCCGTAGTTTTTAAGATCAAAGATACAACTATGTTAGTGTCCCTTGTTCATTTTTTACATTGTATTTTTTAAAATGTAACTGCCTACTCCCAAACTGTCATTTGAAGTAAAAGGCATAGCCAAGTATTATTCTACACAATTATTTTATTGTGCCTTAAAAAAAGGAAACAAATAAAGTTAGACATGCTATCTGCCAATAGAACTTAACCAAAAAGTGCATTCTATGCATCCAAAAATATAGAAAATATATCAAATCAAATCATTAATCCACCAAAAAATAATGTCAAAGCAATAACTTCAAGGCCAATAAAAAATAATACCTTATCTCCTCCGATTCCGCAACATGTCTGGTTGACGAACAGAAACAGTTCAGAAACAAACTGAAAGCACGAAATGAAAATCCCGAAAAGAAGAGCGCAAATCAACACTCACCAAACTTCTACTAACACGAAATTAGCAGAAGGAGCCCAAAGGGTGGCGCTAAAGAGCTGAAAAACCCATGTAGTACGTCTAGTACGTCACTGCATTCGTAATTGTTGGCCAACAAGTGTGTGACCGTGTGTATGCAAGACAAGTTTGGGCCAACGCCCTTCGAACAAAATTCCACGGTTTTATTGTCGGAAAATCCGATCGTGTGTACAAGTCATTAGTGTTACATACAGTAGTTAGTCAGGTTGAAAAAAGACAAGTCCATCCAGTTCAACCAAAAAAAAAAATAGAATTACAATCCCATATACCCAATTCTATACGGATGTTGGCTCAAACTTGTCTTGCATACACACGGTCGCACAAATCTTGTCGAAAATTCCGATCGCCAAGAACGCGGTGACGTACAACACGTACGACGAGCCGAGCAAAATTAAGTTCAACAGCCAGTGCTGCTCTTCTGCTTGATTCCGAGCATGCGTGGAACTTTGTGCATCGGAATTGTGTACACACGATCGGAATTTACGACAACGGATTTTGTTGTCGGAAAATTTGAGATCCAGATCTCAAATTTTGTTTGGCGGAAATTCCGACGGAAAATGTCCGATGGAGCCTACACACGGTCAGAATTTCCAACAAGGAGCTCCCATCGAACATTTCCCATTGGAAAATCTGACCGTGTGTACACGGTATTACTGTGAAGAAACCTTTCCGTAAGTGTAGCAATATGGTTACATTTAATGAAGGTACAACATTTAGCAACTCACATGGTTGATGATTAAAAGAGGCACATCTAAGTATGCAGGGATCCGGGATAAAGCTGTCCACATAGACCATCCCCCGCACCGCCATCGACGTCGTCCCTTCCACGCTGCGCTCCACGAGCGGTTTAAGCCTCGCTTTCAGATCGCTCTACTGCAGGGTAGACTTCTCGGTCACGATTGCAGACTGACATCGGTGAGAGCCGGCGGTATGGAGGATGGTCTATGTGGACAGCTTTACCCCGGATGCCTGCATACTTAGATGTGCCTCTTTTAATCATCAACCATGTGAGTTGCTAAATGTTGTACCTTCATTAAATGTAACCATATCGCTACACTTAGAGGCGCCTCTCTTCTCTTTTATACTCTGGAGCTTCTGCTGGATTTTGCTTCTAATCCCCTTGTGGAGGCTTCCATTTGTGAATGGACATATTATGGCTATACAACCTGGTCACATTGCTATAATCTTTTTATATGGACTATAAGCTGAAGGACCTATGAATAAATGGTTGTGGAACGAATCATCTGAGTTTCCATTATTTCTTATTGGGAAATTCGCTTTGATATACAAGTGCTTTGGATTACAAGCATATTTCCGGAAAGAATTCTGCTCACAATCCAAGGTTTTACTGTATATGTAAAGCACTGCATACATTGTTGGCGCTATATAAGTAAATGTAATAAATAAGTATTTTAAAATTAGCGGTAGCCTTTAACAAATAGTATTTAACAAAAACTTACCAGGTGGTTTAAGAGTTCCTCGAAAACGTACACACTGATCATCTTCTGCTATACAAACTGATGATTTTGTTGCATTACAGCCTTGCAGGGTGTTAAACGCAAAGCAATTCGGACATAACCTGCCTTTCGGTTCAGTCTGAATATCGGCTGGCACTAAATAAAAGGAATAATATGTCTTTTTAAACAGATTTGGTGAACACAGTGTCAGAAGAAAAAAAAATATAATGAAGTGTTATATACAGTGTATACTGTATGCCCCCTCAGTAATAATAGATCTCCCCAGCAACAAAATATCCCTTTGATCAACTATAGATTCCCCAACAACAATAGATCCACCCTAGCAATAATAGACCCCCACCAGCAACACTAGATCTCCCAGTAGCCAGCATTAATAGACTCACCAGCAGCCAGCAACAATAGACCCCTCCCTCAGCAGTAGATCTCTCACATCAACAATATATCCTCCCAGCAACAATAGACCCCCTCAGTAATAATAGATCTCCCCAGCAACAATAGACCCCTCTGATCAACTATAGATTCCCCACCAACAATAGATCCACCCTAGCTATAATAGTATATAAACAAAAAAGTCAGTGCTACTATCCATACATCACATAGAAAGCAGAGATCCCGGGTGCTCGATCCACAGTCGCTGGCTGAGTAGGGAAATGAGGAAAAGATGATCCGCACTCCGGTGATTGCTCTTAAAAAGTGTAATATTTATTGACAAGCCACAGTGACCAAACGCAAATGAGAACAGTTGACGCGTTTCAGCCTATAAGGCCTTAGTCATGGGTTATGACTAAGGCCTTATAGGCTGAAACGTGTCAACTGTTCTCATTTGCGTTTGGTCACTGTGGCTTGTCAATAAATATTACACTTTTTAAGAGCAATCACTGGAGTGCGGATCATCTTTTCCTCATCTAGCTATAATAATCCCCACCAGCAACACTAGATCTCCCAGGAGCCAGCATTAATTGACTCCCCAGCAGCCAGCAAGAATAGACCCCCTCCCTCAACAGTAGATCTCTCCCATCAACAATATATCCCCCAGCATCCAGTATCAATAGACCTTCCAGCACACCCCAGCACCCCTTGGCATCATATAAATTCAATACTAGAGGTGCCAGGACTGCGTTCCCCCACATTCCCGCTGAAAATAAGCCCTATGTAGCTATATACTGTATACACACACTTTTTAGGTAGCAATGAAAAAGTCGTCTGAGCTGAATGCAGTGAAAGTGGAATCTTTTTTTTTTTGCTTTTTGTTGTCAGTTATTACATTTTGCATTTAGGGGAACTATAATGATATTCAATGTTCTTCTGAAACAGTACTAATAGGACAAAATGACAACTTTAATATGTGAAGTTTTATTTAGATATGTAATAAATTAATGCTTAACTCTGGTCTAAATATTGTATGAGATGATAAAGTAAGTGTTAAGTATAAAAAAGCAGCTCAGGCTGCAATAACCTTCATTTAGGAGGTACCCCCTGAACCCCCCAGTACCTTTTCTTGATGTCCTCAGTCTTCTGGATTGAAAGACGCTAACCATCAAAGACTGAGGACTCAGCTGTAATGCTAGAGCATCATTGTCTATGCCCCTTTAAGGGGTCACCCCACAGCACCTTTTATTTATAGTGTACTGGTGCAAACAGCATGTAGGAATATGCCAACTGTATTGGTGAATGGTGATATACTGTATGTATAACATATTGCTGGTATCTTTGGAGGTTAACTTTCTGTGGTGTCTGGCATTTAGCTTGTTAACCCCTAGGCACCAATGGTATGCAAATATGCGGCCTCTCGGCGGGTGGGCCTTGGTGCAGAGAGGCCACATATTTACGTATCAACTTGCAGACACAGCTGTGCCAAGAGTGCACGCCCTGGAACAGTTAACAGAAACCTCACGATCACAAGAAGATTTACGATCATGTGACCGCTGTGACAGCCAATCACGGTGGTCACATGATCAGAAACCCCGCCATGCCTCTCAGCCCTTTAAGAAGCTTCAGACCGGAGCAAAGGGGTTAAGGTTGCCGTAGTTGGGGTATTTAAGGGTAATGCAGTGGATCTCTATGGCTCTCCTTAGGAGATTGGTCATGGAAAGGACAGGAACCATGCACTGAGAGATGGAGAATTGCACTAAAGCGGGTCACCTCTTGATGGGACCCTGACCGGGACTATTATGTGGACCACAGAGATGGGAACAATTAAGCTGCAACCTCCCCTCATACTTACCTGGGCCCGATCTTCCTCCAGCGATGTGCAAGAGAGCCTTGGCTCTCTGGGGACTCTCCCTCCTCATTGGCTGAGACAGCAGCGGGAGCCAATGGGCATGAGGACAGCTAGGGAACTGGAGGAGGCAGGATGAGGACAGCTGGGGAGCTGGATGGGGGAGGCGAGTACAAAGACAGTTGGGGAGCCAGAGGAGGTGGGCAGGAGGACAGCTGGGGAGCCGGAGAAGGTGGGCACTAGGACAGCTGGGGAGCTGGGAGAGGAGAGCATGAGGACAGTTGGGGAGCCAGAGGAGGCGGGCACGGTGACAGCTGGAGAGACGCAAAAGGTGGGCACGAGGACAGCTAGGGAGCTGGAGGAGGTGGAAACAAGGACAGCTGGGGAGGTGGAAGGGCTGGGCACAAGGACAGTTGGGGAGCCAGAGGAGGTGGGCACAAGGACAGCTGGGGAGGTGGAAAAGGTGGGCCCGAGGACAGCTGAGTAGCTGGAAGAGGCAGGCACGAGGACAGCTGGGGAGTGGAAAAGATGGGCACAAGGACAGCTGCAAAGGTGGAGGAGGCAGGCACAAGGACAGCTGGGGGCCGGAGGAAGCGGACACAAGGATAGCTGGGGGGGTGGAGGAGGCAGGCACAAGGACAACTGGGGAGGTGGAGAAGGCAGGTACAAAGAACAGCTGAGTAGCTGAAGGAGGCGGGCATGAGGACAGCTAGGGAGGTGGCAGAGGCAGGCACGAGGACAGCTCGTGAGCCGGAGGGGGCAGGCACGAGGACAACTAGGGAGGTGGAGGAGATAGGCACGAGGACAGCCGGGGAACTGAAGGAGGCACGCAAAAGGAACGCTGGGGAGGTGGGGACGGTGAGTAGGAGGACAGCTGGGGAGGCGGGTACCATGTCTCCAGACAGAGAAGAAATTCTGATGCCCGGTGAGTCCGCTCTGACCCTGTTTTAGTCACTTGCACAGCACTAGGCAAGACTAACAGCAACAACTTAGCCTTGCCTAGGGCACAAAATAGTCAAGCACCCGCCCTGACTATACCATTCCTTTATGTCCTCTACCTTGCTAAATAGAATCCATACCTCCAACCATTGTGGCAAGCCTGAAGTAACAGCCACTGTCGTCAGGACTGCTAGTAAGGAGGGATCCAAAATTTTCAGTTGTATTAAAACAGAAATAGAGGAGAAATCTTACAGTACTTATAGTAAGTCTTGTTTCAGTAACCACCCAGAGGGAATTTCCATTTGATGAGATTATCTGTCTGTTGTGTCTACGGGACATAATGTAAAGGAAGCCCCCCCCCCCCCCTCACAGATGGCGAAAAAAATATGGGGGGGCTAACCATTCTCTACTCCTTTCAAAAAAAGTAATGTAGCTTTAGATATACTTTATCCGCCTTCAGGCAGGAACATAGGCACGCGCAGGTACAGATTCCCCCTGTTTTGACCCCTGACATTTCACCAAAGCCCCCTAAAGAAGCCCCTTATAAAATTGCAAGAAATAAAATAATAAAAATAAAAACTAATGACACCGTCCACTGTCCTACTGACACCGTCCACTGTCCTACTGACACCAATCTCTGCCCTACTGAGAACGTCCACTGCACTACTGATACTGCCAATATATAAACACATGCACACACACGCATATGTGTTGGAGCTTTGGGGTGCACACCAATGGGCATTGGAAACATAGACAAGAACAAAAAAGTGCACATACGCCATACTTACTTTTATAGTTACCAGAGTTACACAGGGGTCCGTCACAACATTCTGTATGTAAGTTTAGATAAACATCCTGGCCTGAATATACATGAAAAGTTTTGTTGCAGGGCAAGTTCAGTGCACATCGTTTATAGATGGAGTGAGATTCTTTACCTGTCCAAAAAAAAAAGAAGGAAGAATGAGGGGTATATAAAAAACAAAGTCTTAAAATTTAGGGGATTTTAAAGCCAATTAAGCCCTCTTAATTTACTACTGTAATGCATTCAGGTTGCATATACAATAAATAATATGCATTTTATTTTACTTATTTATTTGCTAGGTGCATTCGAAGAGCTGGATTGCTGCTCTAACACACAAGGCAGCTCTCCCATGGTTCAACCCCCCCCCCCCCTTAACACTGCTCCAATCAACAGTGCTGCACAGGCAGTCAGAGATTGCTGATTGGAGCAGTGTCCAGGGGGAGTGTCAGGGCTGTGTGAGAGCAGTGGTCCCCTCAAGTATTTTAACTCTTGCAACAGATAAAGAAAGTAAAAGAGAGGCATAATTATTACTGTATATGTAGCCTGACTGATACAGATAATATAAACAAAATGAGCTGGCATGTGTGTGTTTTTTTTTTATTATTTTTTTTTTATCTCCCCCTCCCTACAACCTTGTCTCTATTTTTAGATATCCATATGTACCACACCTGAGGAAGTCTTTATCTCATGAAACGCGTAGAGAATCAGTACATAGTATTCATCCTATGAAGTTCAGCTTTGATGTATTCAATGATGGTGATTTATTTATAGATTTTTCTGACAATTATGTTCTAAGATCATTTTTGTCTTTTGTATTAATAAAGTATCTTTTATAAATCTTGTTTGTTGGTTGTGCCTCGTTAAAGTCCCGTGGGCAATTTTTCTGTGCGTATGACACAGATAATAACTTACTTTATTTTGAGTAAAGACCTCAGAAAGACTGTTTGTGCTTTCTTATTATCTCACTAAAAGTGACAAGGACACTGGACTTCTGGCCACACCAACAGGTGTTCCCTGTACCTGCTGAAAATTACCGGGCAGAAATAAAAGGAAATGAGCCTGAAAAAAAAAGAAAACGAATGCAGCCACCACATCAGAGGACTGGTAAGCTGCAATATATTAAGTGTTTGTTTTTGATTTTAAAGTGTTACTAAACCCACAACAATAAAATCAGTCTGTATATGCAGTAAAGCATGCTTGTTATACTCACTGTGGAACCTAAGGGGTTAATCCTCTGCATTGTGTAAAAAAGCCGGAGTGACATCATTGCAGCTCCAGGCCAATCACAGTGCCAGAGCCCCGAACCCGGAAGTAACTCCAGTGGAAGATGTCCGCCGTGTACTTGGAGTGCCGACGCCGATTCAGGGCATCGTTCTGAGGTAAGTACTGTATATACTCGAGTATAGGCCGACCCGAATATAAGCCGAGGCACCTAATTTTACCACAAAAAACTGGGAAAACTTATTGACTCGAGTATAAGCCTAGGGGGGGAAATGCAGCAGCTACTGGGTAAACAATGCCCATCTGCAGCCGCATCATGCCCATTTGCAGCCTTATTGTGCCCATCTGCAGCCTCACTGTTCCCATTTGAAGCCTCACTGTGCCCATCTGCAGCCTCACTGTGCCCATCTGCAGCCTCACTGTGCCCATTTGCAGCCTCACTGTGCCCATTTGCAGCCTCACTGCCCATTTGCAGCCTCATTGTGCCCATCTGCAGCTGTACCTTTGATAACTAAAACAGCGGGTGTTTCCGCTTATACTCGCTTATACTCGAGTATTTACGGTATTTCATAATGAGCTAGTATGCGATGCATACTAGTTCATTATGCCTTTGTTTTGCAGGGTTTGTTTTTTTTTTCTTTTTGTTTTGTTTTTTCTGAGGTTTACAACCTCTTTAAAACAAGGGCAGAAGATTTCATAGATGGAAAGATGAAAAAATGACCAAAGTTCGGCTTTAAAAAAAATTTGATAAAAATGTAAAAAAATCTAAATTTTTTAATTTTTTTTTAATAAAGTCATTGATTTTTATCCACCCTGAGCACAATTACTTATGGCAGCTTGTAATTACTAGTGTGCAGCACAAATATTAGTAGTGCAACAGTAAGTGTACTTTTGTGGTAAAACCAGTCATTCCTGCCATCTTCTTCAAAAGTGATTAAATGCCTCATCATGAGACATACCACCAGTCTCACCTCCTTCAGAATGGCCTCACTTCCATTACCTGCCCACCCTCACCACCACACACATTGACTAAGACCTAGCTCAACTAGCCTAACTACAGTCAACCAGTGGTATCCAATGGGTATGCTGCTTGTAACATTGCAGGTGGCCATTGGGCAAAAATCCCCATTGACAATAGTTCCCGAAAAAGGACATAGAATACAATATAGTGCTTCCTCATTAGGACAATGATGTCATCCAAGGGATAAGTTAAGTCAAGGGTGTTTGTTTAGGACTCAGGTAAGTCTAGGTTTGCAGGGTGCTACAATGTTTTGCTGCTGGAGCCTACTAGAGCCATTCCCCATTTCCATCTCCAGAGTCCTCATCTTCAGAGATATTAACTGTGTGAACTTCAACCAGTCATTGGTGAAAGACACGGTCAGTGTGGGTAGGTTGCAAAGTTTGGATGAAGTATGAGAGAGAATAAATATTTCAAACTTACCAGCGCTTCCAAATGCTTCAGAGATGGTCATGCAAGCACTGTCTTCTTCACATTCCTTTTCTTCTTGTTTACAGGTTTCGGAATCAACACCATGGCAGATATAGCACTTTTTCTTATTAGCTAGAACTGCAGCATATGTATGAAGGGTTAATAATGTTATTTCACATTGAGTGTATGTTTGTATACCGTAATGTGGTTTTATTTACTGTATGTAGAGTATAGTGTCTTGAGTTTTTAAAAGGAATATCATTTATGATGAATCTGGCTATTGCAATACAATTGGTTGGTTTGTGTTCTATTTTTTCTATATTAGGTAATAATGAATAGCAATTGGTCCCTCTGTGTCTTATCCTCCTGAGGAAGCAGGTGATAAGCCCTGCGAAACGCATAGAGAAATACTAATTTGTATTAATGAAGGACAACATATATTAAGCAGAACTCAGTCGCTTTATTTTCTAACAGTAGAGCTGGATCATATATGATTGATAAAAAAGGAATGGCCTATGCATGTCTTAACCATTTCAGCCCCGGCAGGTTTTACCCCCTTCCTGACCAGGCCATTTTTTGCGATACGGCACTACGTCGCCTTAACTGACACATGGAAAGTTGTACCCAAATAAAATTTGATGTCCTTGTTTTCCCACAAATAGAGATTTCTTTTGGTGGTATTTGATCACCTCTGCGGTTTTTATTCTTTGCGCTATAAACAAAAAAAGAGCGACAATTTTGAAAAAAAATATATTTTTTTTACTTTCTGCTATAAAACATATCCAATAAAAAAATGTAAAAAATCTAATTTCTTCATTAATTTAGGCCAATGTGTATTCTACATATTTTTGGTTAAAAGAATCTCAATAAGCGTATATTGATTGGTTTGCGCAAAAGTTATCACGTCTACAAACTATGGAATATTTTTTTGGCATTTTTTTAAATTTATTTTTTTACTAGTAATGCGATTTTTAGTGGGAATGTGACATTGTGGCAGACAAATCAGACACTTAACTGACATTTTTGACACTTTTTTGGGAACCAGTGACATTATTACAGTGATCAGTGCTAAAAATCTGCACTGTTACTGTACTAATGACACTGGCAGGGAAGGGGTTAACACCATGGGGGATCAAGGGGTTAAGTGTGTCCCTAGGGGGTGCTTTCTAACTATGTGGGGAATGGACTGACTGGGAGAACACAGAGATCCGTGTTCCTGCTTAGCAGGAACACACGATCACTGTGTTCTCCCCTGTCAGAACGATGATCTGCCTTGTTTACATAGGCAGATTAGCATTCTGCCTCTCTGGGGAGCAATCGGCAGGTTCACAGCAGACATCTGGTCCACCGGACCCGTTGATTGGCTCCCCCTCTGGCCAGTTGGCGCTTGCGCACTCCCGCTATCTTTTGCACGAAATGATGTATGGGTACGTTGTTTTCCACAATAGAGCCGCCCTGCCACAGTATATATCTGCGGTAGGCGGTCTTTAACTGGATAGCTATCTATGCAGATTTTGTGGTTGCTTATTTTTAACAAATGCGTTTGAAGAAAAATTATATGAGGGCTGTGTATTCCCCCTATTTTGATAACTTTGTACTTTATGGCTTTTTGGGGGCACCTCAAAAGTCTGCTTTGCTATAGAGGATTGGGGTTCATAATATACTAAAATGTAAGTGTTTCCATTATTAATGGGGATCAATTTGGCATACATATACACTATATTGCCAAAAGTATTGGGACACCTGCCTTTACACACACATGACCTTTAATGGCATCCCAGTCTTATTCCTTAGGGTTCAATATTGCGTTGACCTACCCTTTGCTTTGCAGCTATAACAGCTTCAACTCTTCTGGGAAGGCTGTCTACAAGGTTTAGGAGTGTGTCTATGGGAATGTTTGACCATTCTTCCAGAAGCTCATTTGTGAGGTCAGTCACTGATATTGGACGAGAAGGCCTGGCTCACAGTCCCCGCTCTAATTCATCCCAAAGGCGCCAAAGGTATTCTACCGGGTTGAAGTCAGGACTCGGTGCAGGCCAGTCAAGTTCCTCAACCCCAAACTTGCTCATCCATGTCTTTATCAACCTTGCTTTGTGCACTGGTGTTAAGTCATATTGGAACAGGAAGGGGCCATCCCCAAACTGTTCCCACAAAGTTGGGAGCATGAAATTGTCCAAAATGTCCTTAAGAATTCCCTTCACTGGAAGTAAGGGGCCAAGCCCAACCCCTGAAAAACAACCCCACACCATAATCCCCCTTCCACCAAATAATTTGGACCAGTGCACAAAGCAAGGTCCATAAAGACATGGATGAGCGAGTTTGGGGTGGAGGAACTTGACTGGCCTCCCTCAACCTGATAGAACACTTTTAGGATGAATTAGAGCTGAAACTCTGAGCCAGGCCTTCTGAGCCACATCAGTGCCTGACCTCACAAATGTACTTCTGGAAGAATGATCAAACATTCCCATAGACACACTCCTAAACCTTGTGGACAGCCTTCCCAGATGAGTTGAAGCTGGTATAGCTGCAAAGGGTGGGCCAACTCAATATTGAACCCCACTGACTAAGACTGGGATGCCATTAAAGTTCATGTCTGTGTAAAGGCAGGTGTCTCATTACTTTTGGTAATATAGTGTAGGTAGAAATCCAGAACCTACAAGCTAGTTTTAATTTGAACATCATGCAGATATAAAAGACATATATATCATACTTACCTGCACTGAGCAGCTCGTTTTGCCCAGAGTGGCCCCGAACTTCCTCTTCTGGGCTCTCACGGCTCCTCCCCACATCAGATAACCCCTTAGGAGAAGTGCTCTCCCTGGGGGGGTTACCTTGCGGGCGCTCCCGAGTCCAACATTTGCATCCACAGACACGAATGCCGGACTCGGCCCCACCCCCCTGCACCTGCGTCAATTGATTTGATTGCCAGCAGTGGGAGCCAATGGCTGCGCTGCTATCAATCTATTCAATCAAGAGCCGGGACCCCGTGGAGCGAGGGACAGCGCGCCCCCTGAGGAGATGAAGGGGCTCAGGTAAGTAAAACAGAGGGGCTGGGGGTCCGGTGACTGGCATGTGTTTTTTCACCTTAATGCATAGGATGCATTAAGGTGAAAAAACATGATAGTTTGCAACCCCTTTAACCTTTCTAAAGCTCAAAAAGGCAACCAGCGTGGCAGCCACTCTGCTCACCTACATGCAGGAGAATTTTATGAACTATAGGAGGGTTCAAAAAACAGTAAAGATATAGCAAAAATAGCGGTAGCCTACAGAATATGGCATAGCTGTTCAGCACTAATAGCAAAAACAAAAGGGGCTCTGGTGGTCAAATAACCGTGCCATAGGCTTGTTTAGTTAACAACATTTAAATTATAAAGTAATAGTTCTGAAAATATTATACTGTTTAAAAAAAAGCATTTTTTATCCTAAAATGTTGGGTGGTAAGCTTTTAGGCTGATCTACTGACATCAAAGCTTCTGAGTCACTAACCCGACAAGGATTTCTGATGTTTCTTGCTACATTCTAGCTGTGGGTCAAAATATGAAAAGTGTTGAATCCACCGAATAAGTGATACTAAATAGATATATCTATACATAAGTAATACAAAATATATATAATGCTAAAAATATATGATTTTAAAAGAGAATACTTACTGAGTGGGAGCAGGAATAAAGAAAGAAGGAAGACACTGAAAATAATAGACTTCATTTTTCGTTGGGTTTCAGCTGCTCGGTGGTGTTGAGCTTTGGGTGCTTCTTCTCCAATTGTGGAAGTCCTCTTCGGCTTCTGATATTTATATGATGTTTTATGGTTTCAGGATATTGTTACAGAACAGTACGTAATTTCAGTGTGAAATATTCTATATGTACGCATAAACATTTGCAATTAGCCAGTTTCCTGTACAATACACGCAATGTAAAAGTTATGTTGACAATAAATTTGTACCCAGTTCAACAGTGATACTCCCAGAGTTAGCTAACAAATATTTAGTTGAAAGATAATTGCTCATGATTTGTTTGATAAGCCTCAAGCTGTAAAGGTGTTTTTCCATAGGGCAGATAGTCACGTAGCCTGTGTAGACCATACAAACAGATTCCAAAACTTATTCTAGTGTCACAAATGTGATATCCGGGCCAACCATTCCACCAGAGGCCTGTTATAACAAAAGATTGACTAGGGCCTTGCTGCTAGTCCACAGCTCAGGCAGAACTCTCTTTCTTCAATGTGTGCATTAATGGCGAGTTATAAACCCTTCACTTACCATTCTCCTGGTTACCATAGCAATCACACACCAATGGCTGGGGCTCTATGCACAAGCCCTGCATCTCCTTCATGGTTAAAGGATAGGGCTCAGATTGTCTGCTGAACACATGAGGCCCATGTGACATGGGGGCCTAGGTCACTTGTCGCATGTTATATGGAGGTGGTCTGCTCCTCATTGACAAGAGGGTGCCTTTGTCCCCTATCCATCATCAGCAACAACCCAACCAGGTTTGCACTTCTGTAATTCTCCTCAGGATCCTGTATCTTACTGTGTGTGTCCTACATGAGATGTCTCCTGTCTAGTTCTGTGGCCTGATCATTTGCTTTCCCAACTTACACTTCACAGATAGCATGTGTCTACTTGAATCACTATAATTCAGCCAGAGGCTCAGTACAACTCCATGATATTAAAATTTTCCAAGTGTCATATAGGAAGCAGTCTTTAGTATTAAATGTTCTCCATACATTAACAAACGCTAAGTCCTCTTTAAGTCAGCAATGTACCTCTGTCAGTGTCACGCTTTCTCGATGACTTCTGCGCATGGCTACCCTACTTTCTCTTACCTGAAGTACCTGCCATCATCCTAGGTGACTTTAACATTCCAATCAATGTTAACACTAATCAACGTAACCTCCTGTTTTAACCTAACACAATGGATGCAAACTACCACTTACTCTAATGGCAACACTGTTGACCTCATATTCTCCCACCTCTGCACTCCCTGCAACCTCTCTAACACCCTCTTTCCTTTCTCTAATCACAACATGATCAGTTTCACATTTTCCCTGGGCAAAATGCTTCAGTATGGTAAGGACCTTTTTAACGTGCCCTTTGTGTAGCTCAATAGTGGAGGAGAAGATTAGTATATCGTCCAGATAGACAACAAGGAAATCGTCCAGGTATTTTCGGAATATATCATTCACCAGGTGTTGAAATGTGGCTGGAGCATTACAGAGCCTGAATGGCATCACCAAGTACTCGAAGTGTCCAAACCTGGACCTGAAAGCCGTCTTCCACTCGTCCCCAGCCCTGATCCTGACAAGGTTATAGGCACCCCGGAGGTCTAGCTTGAAAAAGACTTTGGCTGATCGGAACCATTGGAATATCTCCGGAATAAGCGGCAGTGGGTACCTGTTCTTGATGGTGATATTATTAAGCTGCCGGTAATCCACACATGGTCTAAGGGAACCGTCATTTTTCCCAACAAAGAATATGCCAGCTCCGGCAGGTGAGGACGAGGGACGGATGAAACCCTTTTTAAGGTTCTCGTTGATATATTGTTTGAGAGTCTCCAGCTCAGTTTCCGAGAGAGGGAATATACAGCCAAACGGGACCTCCGATCCAGGCAGAAGGTCGATCGTAAGGTCAATGAGGTGGTAGGCGGTCAGCCATTTGTTTGCTGAAGACTTCTTGGAACTCAAGATATTCATAGGGAACATGTTGGAGTTTATCTGGCGGAACAATCGTAGCACAGACTTTCGGAGCCAAGGGAAGGCAATGTTGACAACAATACGGAGAGGAGAAAGATACCGCCTTAGTACTCCATTTGATCTGTAGATCGTGAGCCTGTAACCTGGGCAGGCCCAGAATAACAGGAAAAATAGGAGAGTGAATGAGATCTAGCCGTAGGAACTCTTGATGCTCGGAATCTGTGATTACTAGAATAGGTTGGGTCTCCTGGGTAATAGGACCTGAACTGGGGAGAGACCCATCAGCCAGATGTATTCGTAGACCTTGAGCTTTGGTTTGCAAGGGGATATGCAGGCTGTGGGCCAAGGCAGCATCTACGA
Organism: Lithobates clamitans; assembly: GCA_037952925.1. NCBI lineage: Eukaryota > Metazoa > Chordata > Amphibia > Anura > Ranidae > Lithobates > Lithobates clamitans. The sequence goes on from JBBGZY010000808.1 coordinate 739,155, forward strand.
AGCAACTGCATGCACCCGAATCAATGATGGCCGGTAAGCGGGACTCCCCTTCCGGTAGCTGTAGAGAAACAAACAACATCGCATAAGATTTAGGGGCATTGTTGTCTTGGCTATTCATCAAATTTGGCTGAAGAAACTTACTGGGCCTTATTGGGCAGTTGCGCAAGAAGTGTCCGGCTCCCCCGCAATAGAGGCACAAGTTGGATTGCCGTCTGCGTTGCCTCTCTTCTGAGGTCAGTGGAGCTCGGACCAGGCCAAGCTGCATAGGTTCAGCCTCGGAAAGTGTCATAGTACCAGCTGCCGTGGGAGATGGTGACTGAACGGGCAGGGGTCTGGACGGCGGGGGCACGCGGAGGCACGGGCTTCCGGTAACTGAGGGATTCCAAGAAGGCCTGGTGGAAGTCTTTCGTTGCTGACCGGAGGTACACCGGCGGGTGCCGTTCAGGACTGGGGAACTAAGGAACGGGAAGTCCGTTAAACAAGCAGAGGTCAGAACCGGGTTATCAGGCAGAGCAGAGTCCGTTACACAAGCAGAGGTCAGAACCGGGTTATCAGGCAGAGCAGAGTCCGTTATACTAGCAGAGGTCAGAACCGGGTTATCAGGCAGAGCAGAGTCTGTTATACTAGCAGAGGTCAGAACCGGGTGATCAGGCAGAGGGAAGTCCGTAATCCAAGCAGAGGTCAAAAGGTATCAAGCAAGCAGTGGAATCCGTAATACAAGCCAGGAGTTCAGCACAGGTTACTAGGAGCAAAGAGATACAGCCGTACAGGGAGACAGGAAACAGCTGACAACAAACCAGCAACCCGACTGGGCGCTGGAGCTGTCAGAAGTAGCCTCCCCGGCGCTACCGGGCACCCGCACGGGCGACGGCGCGCACACGGGGACTGCCGTGCACCCGCGCGCGCCGCACCATTGGGCCGCGAACGGGTGTACGTCGAAGCGCTAGTCCACCGCGCATGCACCCCGGAGCCCGGCGAACGGAGGCGGCCTGAGTCTCCTGACAGATTGTTTTTATCTGTCAACACAAGTGTATGAACAGAGCACTAGGAATAGAATTTCACAGAATATAATATAATAATTTTTGCCTGAACCTGTAACAGATTTCATTATGACACTAAGCACTGTGGCCATTCTATTATCTGCCACTATTTTGAGATAAAAGAGGGGCTTGAAAAAGGTATTATTCTATGGAATTATTACAGGTTAACAGTGTGTGGGACTGTACACACATGTATCATATCAAAATCAATTAACTCATTTTGTAACGAATAGCATTTATATTGGATAAACAGTTAGAGATTTGTGGAAATTTTGAAAGCTTTCCATCACCTTCCAACCTCAGTATTCTGCCACCAATGAGGTCAATCATTTCCCAGTTTAAAGCAACAAATCACTTGATACTGAAGTAGAATTTAGAAATTTAGTTGGCTGAATCTTGGTTTTTATCAATTCGCACCACATTTTTGATACACTTTTTGCTCCAATAGTAGAAACAATGTCAACTAAGAATGACAGAGAGCTGTAATTAAAGCTTTCAGAATTAACACTAATTATGGTGGCCAAACACAAAGTTATATTAATTAAATTTCGAACAATTTTGATAATTTCTAATTAGCTTTTGATCCCAAAAATGAGCAAGAGATGGTATCTCCCACCAACAGTTTTATTATACTGTAAGATGAATTAAATTGTTGTCCTCCTTAAAATTGCCCTGGTCTTGACCTTTTTTTTTTTTTTTTTGCTTTGTCCCTCTCTTTCTGTTGGCAGTGAGAAGCTAACACTTGGTTACATACATAACCCCAAGAAAAAAGAATTCCTGCACGCACCTGTTGGTATTGGGTATAAGGAGCCAACTCACCAGGCTATTTATGCCAGAAGATATTGTGCCCTTATGAGAACATATTTATTTGGCACACATAGTCACACAACATGGAACAACCACAATCTACCCCGTGAAAATTGGCTGTGATCTGCTTTGAATAAATACCAAGATTTTTTTTTTTTAAGGCCACAGGGTCTGGATGCACAAATAGCCTACCAGGCTGACTTCTTAACAGGCTGTTTGAAATGTTGATGTTTTTTTTAGGGCTTTGTATGAGGCATATACAAAAATATATACACACGCACATACAAAAATATGCACTTAAACAGCATGATCTTGATCCTGAAACTTTAACTATTTGTCATTAATTCTGTCAAAAAGCAGTATTATACTTATCAATGGAAAACGGATGTCTTTTGATGCTTTTAAGGGAACCTCCAGACAATAATGGAATGTATGTCATTTGATTCTGTGCTGTACCACTTGTCATTACCACTTTTGAGGATCTGAGGATGTTACTTGTCTTCTGTCCTCAGGAAAAAAAGTTTTGTACAAGAGATTTATAAGGCATTTAAAATTTTCAGGACAAGCTTTTGGGGCCAGAAGTGCTGCTTGGATCAAGTAGGGAATACCACTTGTCCTGAATGTCAGTGCAAATAAAAAAGTATCATGGACAGCATTTAGTTGTTTTCATTGCAAGTGCGCTAATATGGCTACAAGCACCACACGAGGTTAGTAAATCTCATTTTAAATAGTTTTTCTCATTTACTCTGATTGGTCAGTTACCTTGTAGGGTCAGAAGCTCAATTATTATTTTTGTATAAAAAAAACTTTTCTGCGTTTAGTGTGTTGCTTTATGACAGGAGCTGCACTCACAATTATGTGAATATTAGATAAATAACAATTAGTAAGTAGTTCCAAGTGTGCATCCACGCATACTCAAATGTCCACAATCTCTGTGTAACAAGTACCAGAACATAGGGTATCGGTGATTAGACTCCAGAGTGTGCCACATACCTAAATACGAATATAGACATAGTTCCCCAGTTGTGGGACTTTATAGGCACTTCGAACACATAACAGATAAATTGATAAAAACAGTTATTTATTATGAATCATCAGTAAAGGACAAGACACATGAAATATACATGATATGAACTACTGAAAATACACCAACTGAAACAGTAAAAATGACAATCTGGTATGCTCTACCCGATGTGTTTCATAGGCTTTGTGGCTCCTTCATCTGGGAATATAAGAGGTAACATTGTAGTTGTTCATTGGTGTATCAAAGAACAATCCATGTTTGGTTTAAAAACAGCGTCTCAGAACTTTCTGCCTTTCTGCCCAACCTTGGAGGTAACGTATGTTGTACTGGATAGAAGAGCCAACCATAAAGAAGAGCATCCAAAAGGTGGTACACACAACCAAGGTACACTGAAGCCTGGCAAACAGGGTCCTGCACCTATGGACCCATTATGGAATGGCTTTGAGTAGTAATATGAGTATGGGCTGGCTTTAGGTGATAGACCAACACAAAGTGGCACATAATTGTGAAGTGGAAGGAAAATGATAAATGGTTTTCAAATAAATATCTGAAAAGTATGGCGTTTATTTGTATTCAGCCCCCTTTACTCTGATACCCCTAACTAAAATCTAGTGGAACCAATTGCCTTCAGAAGCCACCTAATTAGAAAATAGAGTCCACCTGTGTGCAATTTAATCTCAGTATAAATACAGCTGTTCTGTGAAGCCCTCAGAGGTTTGTTGGAGAACCTTAGTGAACAAACGGCATCAACACCAAGGAACACACAAAACAGGTCAGCGATAAATTTGTGGAGAAGTTTAAAGCAGTGTTAGTTTATCAAAAATATTCCAAGTTTTGAACATTTCACGTTGCAGTGTTCAATCCATCATCTAAAAATGGAAAGAGTATGACACAACTGCAAACCTACCCAGACATGGCCGTCCACCTAAACTGACAGGCTGGGCAAGGAGAGCATTCATCAAAGAAGCAGCCAAGAGGCCTATGGTAACTGTAAGGGAGCTGCAGAGATCCACAGCTCAGATGGTAGGATCTGTCCACAGGACAACTATTAGTCGTGCACTCCACAAATCTGGCCTTTATTGAAGAGTGGCAAGAAGAAAGACATTGTTGAAAGAAAGCCATAAGAAGTCCCATTTGCAGTTTGTGAGAAGCCATGTGGGGGACACAGCAAACATGTGGAAGAAGGTGATCTGGTCAGATGAGACCAAAATTGAACATTTTGGCCTAAACGCAAAAGGCTATGTGTGGCGGAAAACTAACACTGCACATCACCCTGAACATACCATCCCCACCGTGAAACATGGTGGTGGCAGCATCATGTTGTGGGGGTGCTTTTCTTCAGCAGTGGTTTTATACAAAACGCTAATGTACAATTGAATAAACATTCATAATCTTGGATATCACAAATTCTATTAAATATGAATTATAAATACATATTTATAAAATATTGTAACCAAAGATGAGCCAACCGATTTGGTAAAAATATATTTTGTTGCAAAATTACCAACCTCACTACTAGCAAAATTTAGCTTAGGTTAACTCAATTTCCACCATTAAAACGCAAAATTTGCTTGAAAAAATCCCCATAACCTTGTATTAAGGAAAACTTAGTTTACTTTATACAGTGTTTTTTGTATTTGGGTTTTTTTTTCTTTTGATGTGTTTTTGATATAAATGTAAATAATATATTACAGCCTAAGTTTACAAAGTCTACAAAAGACAAAAAAAACAAAAAACATAAGGAACATTACTTAATGTGTGGTGTCCCTTGTGATTCTGTCTTGTAGTTCATTAGAAATCTTCTATTCTCCAATAACCCAACCCTCTTCCCCATTGCCACAATCTTCTGGTGTGGGAAGGGTTAATAGAACAAAGGGGCTGTTAGAAGCGCATGATCTCTAAATGAAGGATGGATGGATGATTGATAGGTCTGTATCCTATGTTCATAGATGGTGTTTCATCTATAGAAGCTGTAGTAATTAGCTTCTATGAATGGCGGAGCTGAACAAAAAAAGGCGGGCATAATTAGACACTATTGATGAGAGCCTGGAAAAGCCCCCTAGTTGTGTTAACCCCCGGCTGTATTGGAACAATACAGGGGTGGGGGGCATCCGAGGATGCACATTTTCTACTCAACTACAAGACATAAGCATAAGGGACATATCACACTGTACCTTTGCTGTTGATGAGCTATTCTCTTTGTCACTCTACTCTCTTCTTATATCATTATGCTCTGTCTTTTTTTCTGTTTTTACAAGTTTACATGGTTTTCAGCGAGAAAATTTTTAACAAATAATTATTGACCAAGTGGAAATAAATGACTTCACTTACAGAAGGACCAGCAACACAACATAAAAAGTCATAGCTGAATCTCCCAGGGGATCAAGTGCATGTAACACGTATTAAAAGTCAAATTTTATCCCCGTCTTTGCTTGGTGTAGCTTCACCCTAGGCTGAACCCCAATTTGTGGGTGTTCCCATTGGGAAGGTACAACCAATGCTATCGCTACCACCCACTCTCTCTAAAAAAAATGGATTTTGTGCAATGTGCTAGCTTATCCTATTAGCGCTGATATTATCTGCAATGAAAGCACTGGTAAAATTTCATTCAGCACTGTTGGAATGTGATCTATCTGCAGGTGCTGTGTATTGTAATAATCAACTGCAGATACATCACACAGGCTGGACAACAACAGCACTGAATGATCTTTTACTTTTGTGAATGAGTAGTAAGCACAGGTGGGGCTGTGTGACAGATCTGCCAATAGATAGACCACACAGCCCTGACAAGGCTGATTTCTCATTCACAAAAGTAAAAGATCATTTAACTATGCATAGCTGTTTGCCTGGATGGAGACACATGCTCCCATCAGCCCATGCTCTGATCAGCAGCTTCTGCTTACAACTGCTCCATTCTCTCCCAGTGGCCTTGAAGCCCTCACACGACTCCAGCAAACTCACCGCTTGCAGGACTACTCTGGACACGGTCTCTGCAACTAAAAACTGAGGCTCCTGGCCATTCTGTTCATGTATGCACCTGCACAACCCTTCACAACCCTTCACACAGCCCAGCAGCACTGCATGATCTTTTACCTTTGTTAATGAACATTTGGCATTGTCCAGGATTTGTTATCAATCTGCCAGCTGCTTATCAACATACACAGCACCAGCAGTTAGATCACACAGCCTCAAGAGTGCTGAATGATCTTTTACAAGTATTTGTGTAATGAATGGAGCTGACCCTATCCCCTGCTTTACTGGTGGCACTTGTCTCCAGCCTGCACCTGCTGCCAAAAATAACCACTGTCCTTCAGTACACATTAGTTATCCATCTATCTATTAGCATGGTTGGGACACTGGTGGTGGTTGTGGTGGTGGTGGGGAAGCTGTTGACCACACTAGCCTAGCAAGGGCTCCAAATCAGAGAAGGACCAAGTGCCTAAGCATTGATTCACTGGGGGATTCAAAAGGCATTTTTTAGTATGTAGTAATACTTCTTATTTCCTCTTGATTTGTTATTTTTTATCCTAAAGCCAGTATTTAAAAGCCATACTCTAACAGGCCATATGAGGAACTTGGTATAGTACGACCAACACAATGCTTTAAATATTCCTTGAGGTTTTAATCTAAGAAAGGGAATGAACTTGCGTGTTTCTGCTTCATTTAAATGTGTTTCTCCTTTTTTCAAACAAGGAACTTGGTCTACAGAATGATGCATAAGTCCTTCACTGTATAATGGAACCCCATTTGTGGTGCTAGTATATGTCTTGGATCCAGTTGGTATGGTCTATACAGGCTACGTGACTACCTGTCCATACAAAAAAACATCCTTACAGCTTTAGGGCTTATCAAACAAATCTGGGCCAATTATTTTTCAACTAAGTATTTTGCTAGCCAAATCTGGAGGTATTGCTGTTGAACTAAGTCAACATAACCTTTGCATTGAGTGTTTTGTACAGGGATTTGTCTAACTGCAAATGTTTATCCATACACAGAGTATTGTATATTGATATTATTGCGCTGTGACAATATCCCAAAGCCATAAAACAATGCATAAATATCAGAAGCTAAGTGGGACTTCAACAAATTGAGAAGCATCCAAAGCCCAACACCAGCAAGCAACTGACAACCCAAGAAAAAATGAAGTCTGTTATTTTCGGTGTCTTCCTTCTTTTATTATTCAAGCTGCCAATCAGTAAGTATTCTCTTATAAAAATGTATATATTCTTAGTAACATACATACACACATATATATATATATATATATATATATATATATATATATATATATATATATATATATATATATATATATATATATAATTTTATTATTTAGCATCACTTGAGTTCAGTTATTTTTATATTTTTGACCTGCAGCTAGAATGTGGCAATTCAAATCAGAACTCAGGACAGTGACTCAGAAGGTTCGTTGTAATTGGATCAGTCTAATGGTCTACCAACCAACTTTTTGGGGCAAATACAATTTTTTTTTTTTAATATATAATATTTTCAAAACCATCACTTTATAGTCAATATGTTGTTAACTAAACAGGCTTGTGAAAAGGGTGTTCAGAGTTCTTTTTGTTATTGCCATTAGTTCTCACCAGCTAAGGTCCTCCTCAGTCACAAAGAAATTAGATATCAAGACACAAAAGTCACTTTAAGTTATTATAGGTCTCGGAAAGAGTACAGCCCTTCAAAAAGCCTAATCGATATTAACATCAACCATCCCTGACCTAGTTGCAAGTTTAATATATGCACAAAAAATGTGTTTTACTGCTAAGGCTTCTTTCACACATGCAAACCTACCACCCTCTCAAAAGTAATCCGCAGTGGACTGTTTTTTTTTTTTGCTTTATTTTTTATTTTCCAAATGCCAATTTTACATTGTGGGACCGTGCATAACTGCAAAACAGGAGTTAGGGTGTGGGAAGAAGAAGCAGCATAAAGAGCCAATCAATTGATATGCTGACAAGTCCATCACCATGCTGCTTTCCCTTTCACTGTCCAGTCACAGGATGGAGGGGGGGTCCAGGATGACTGGTGTGACGGATCCTATTCCACACTCCGCTTGAGTGCTTCCGTCAGTAATACCGCTTCCTCCAGTCTGACCATCAGAGAGATCAGATATTATAGCTGCATTGAATACAAGGCTAGCCGGCAATAGCTTGTATGAGTCTTGAATGATTTATTGGACAGGATACAGGCTTTTTATATACTTTTTAACACAAGGGGTTAGATAACGAGGTAGGGCTGACTCATGGCTACTCTGTCCCCCCTAACAACAACTTAGCTGACAATGATATAATTACCATGTTAATTAACGCAGCACTTAAGGCAGCCCAGGTGACCAGACTGCCTGGCAACAAAGGTGAAGCTTATTAAACAGAGAATAGCAGGCGATCTCAGTAGCAGACTGTCTAGCTCCGGAGGCCAATGTGGCCAGCTCTTTCAATTAACATGTATATTTCAGAATTAAACAAACTAAGTATAGTCTTTAGGCAAATCCAAGAAAACAGCCTCTCAAAAATGTAACAAAAAGAGGAATATAGCAATAACAAATTACAGGGTAAATGTGGGCAGAAAAGGTCCCTGCAGCCAGTGTCCGCGACAACTTGGATCAGAGGAAGTGGGTTGAATGATGCTGGCAATCAGACTGAGGACATCTAGCAGCAAAAAAAAGTACTGCGGGCAAAATCTTTTGACTTAAAATGAATATTGCAGCAAAAACAGAATTTGATATTTTGGTTTTTAATTGGCTATTTATCCATGTGACAGTAATTATACACACATATACAATAGCAATATTAACCCTTTATACATTTTCCACAGTTCTAGCTCATAAGAACATGTGCTATAGTTGCGATGCCACCAATTCCGAGATCTGTAAACACGAAGAAAAAGAATGCCCAGAAGGCAGTGAGTGCATGACCATCTCTGAAGAATTTGTAAACCTTGGTGAGTTTTAAATAGAATTTCTCTTTGTACTTTACCTAAACTTTGTAGCCTACTGACCTTGATCATATACTGCACCAATGGCAGAATTCCTGTGTTCAGGGCATATGTCCCTGAACACATATGGCCCCAAATGCAGCATGTACTAAAGTCTTTCTTAGATTTTAACAGGCTGGTGGCAATGGGGCTGGATGCTGCACTTGTGCCTCCTGAGTTCCCAAGAACACGAGGATTTGACGCTTAACTATCCATATGCATGAAGCCTCAAAATAATCTGACAAGTAAAAAAAAAAGATTTTTTAAAATAAAATATGTTCCTTTTTCGCTTATTAATCTTTAGTTTACTCTAATCAGCCCCTATTAACCTCTTCTTTCTCTTCACCCCTTAACTATTGTTCTCCTGCATGTTATTATTTACATTTTTCTAAATATCATTTTTAAAACATTTTCTTTTGTTTTTATTTATTTTGTTCGTTCACTTCTTTAATGTTATATAAAAACAGTGCAAAATTTAAAAAAAAAACCCCTAATTTCATTTGTAAATATTTTTGCAATGCTTTGGACCAGAATCATAATTTAGCATGGTAAACAAAACAAATTTTAACGTATTTCAATGAAATTCGTTACTATTTCATTTGGAGATTTGGAATTCGTCCAAATTTGTATTTGGACCGAAATGAATTGCACATGTCAAGGAGTCAGCATACCAAGACGTTTTGAACAATTTCATGCTCCCAACTTTGTGGGAACAGTTTGGGGATGGCCCCTATGAACAAGAGCATTTTTTTACATTTCTGCTATAGGCCTATCTATTTGGAAATAATTTTGTCATTGCTTAGGATAACATATTATTATTTTGAAACAATGAGTCATTTTCCCTTGCTTCTCCCTCCACAGCCAGCCCCGCTAAATAAAAATCCTGCAGGGATGAAACAGCAACCAGCTAGCTCAGCAATCCCTCCCTTATGCCCCGTACACACGGTCGGACTTTGTTCGGACATTCCGACAACAAAATCTTAGGATTTTTTCTGACGGATGTTGGCTCAAACTTGTCTTGCATACACACAGTCACACAAAGTTGTCGGAAAATCCGATCGTTCTGAACGTGGTGACGTAAAACACGTACGTTGGGACTATAAACGGGGCAGTGGCCAATAGCTTTCATCCCTTTATTTATTCTGAGCATGCGTGGCACTTTGTCCGTCGGATTTGTGTACACACGATCGGAATTTCCGACAACGGATTTTGTTGTCGGAAAATTTTATATCCTGCTCTCAAACTTTGTGGGTCGGAAAATCCGATGGAAAATGTGTGATGGAGCCTACACACGGTCGGAATTTCCGACAACAAGGTCCTATCACACATTTTCCGTTGGAAAATCCGACCGTGTGTACGGGGCATTACTCTGCCATCGATGGTATCTAACGCCCTACCAACTATCGAAGATATACCCAGGAAGCCCACCATGTTGTTGGAAGAACTGTGGTAGGCTCCATAGCCCACGTACTATGGTATTGTAAATCCCTCACCTCATTTTGGGGACACATTTTCACATTGATCGCCACTATCTCTGGCTTGCCTTCCACTCCTACCCCTTCACTAACGCTGCTCCATGTAGGGTTAGAAAAATACCCTTCAAACACCAGAACTGTCATAACACATCTCTTGCTAGCAGCCATGCTAAATATCACTAGGTTATGGAAAAACGCAGAAACACCCTCCATATCTAGCACAAATACAGATCTTAATCAACAATGTGAATTGGAAAAGATAATAGCTAAGAAAAATATTCAACTAAACAAATTTTCTGTACAATGGTCCCAATGGTTGACACATCCAAAATGTAAAGTTCACATGTGAATTGTTCTGTTCTTGACTGTTTTGAACCATATTGCTCTATACTGTTTTGAAACTTCCTCACTTGATGTGCTGGTGACCCCTTCTCCCTTACTTCCAACATTCCCTAGTTCCCCCTTCCCCTTCTATAACCCCCTCTCCCCTTTCCTTCCCTCCCCCACCCCCTATCCTGCCCCCCCCCCCCCATTACCTTCCTACCTCACATACCCCCTTCGCCTGCTTTGTAAGTTAAATGTAAAAACTTAAGCACATGTAACATTACATATATTAACAAACATAATCATATATGTTGCTTGATGAAGATGAGCTAGACTCACTTATATGCTAGGCGGAACCTCTGTTTTTGTTGCAACTGGACAATCCCATTAACCTATATTTTTTTATTTGCCTCTCATTTTTTGTTAATTTTTTTTGGGACAGGCCAAACATGCCGCTCCATCTCTAAGCGATGCACGCTGAACTTGCCTAGCAACAAAACTTTCTATGCATATGTAGGTCTGGATGTTTCTGTAAAACTTTCCTACCAAAGTTGTAAAGGAGAACGGTGCAACACTGGTTTCTTTCAAAGTAAGTACATAAAAGTCTACATGTGTAGATATATAATTTCTTATTTGTATTTCTCTTGCATTATGGTTAAAAATAAAGTATATACTGTATTTATTGGCGTATAACATGCACTTTTTCCCCCTTAAAATCAGGGGAAAATCGTGGGTGCGTGTTATACACCGATCCCCCACCGATTGTGAGCCTTTTGGCGGCTCTCGACGGCTTTTGGCCGCTCTCAGTGGCTTTTGGCCGCTCTCAGCGGCTTTCGGCCATTCTCGGCGGCTCTCGGCCGCTTTCGGCCATTCTCGGCTGCTCTCGCCCATTCTCGGCGGCTTTCGGCCGCTTTCGGGTGCGTCCGAAAGCCGATGAGAACGGCCGAGAGCCGCCGAGAATGGCCGAAAGCCGCCGAAAGCCGCCAGTAGAGGCCGAGAGTCGCCGAGAATGGCCAGGAGCGCCCGAGAACGGCGGCGCCATTTTTAAACGCCATTGCAAACACAGTGCAAGGCAGATGGACACTGACAAGGGTGCAATGAGGGACTACAGATGGACACTGACAAGGCTGCAATGGGGGACAAGGCTGCAATGGGGGACAAGGTTGCAATGAGGGACACTGACAAGGCTGCAATGATGGACAAGGCTACAGATGGACACTGATGAGGCTGCATTGATGGGCATTTGAATGTAAGTTTTTTTTCTTAAACTTCCCTCCTAAAAGTTTTTTTCCTTAAAAATCCCTCCTAAATTTGGGATGCGTGTTATACGCCGGCGCGTGTTATACGCCGATAAATACGGTAATTTAAATAGAGTTTGGTCTTAGATATACTTCAAAGCTGAACTCTGGAAAATGACAAAACTACCATTACAGTGGGGTTACTGCCTCACCACAGGGTTTAAATGCTAAATTTAGTCTAGGTTAACTTTATATGCAGTTTTACTTCTCTGATCTTAGACTTGTAAAGTTTCTGATAGATCCACTTTAAAGGCTAGTTCCACCAGGACCATGTTGCATGTTACACCCGCCCACCTGGGACCACCCACCTCCAAACTTCCCTCCCTCACCCATGACAGTTTGTGCAGCCCCCTCCCCCAAAGTAGCTATAACTATTGAAATTTTTGCACCCACACAGCCATATCATTCACTCACAGAGATCTGGAGCAACTGCACTTGCAATGTGCACAGTCTTTTTGTCTTTAGTAAATCCACCCCAGTGAATGAAGGGTGCTATGATGACTTTTCCCTAAGCATCGCATCTTATGCCACCCTGCATACAGCAGAGTCCCCAGTCTTCCAGATTGAGTGATGATTGGTGTCATTCAATCTGTAGGACTGAGGATATTTTGTTGCCAAAAAAGGTCCTGCAAGGGGCAGCTCCAGACTGAGGTTAGTATTGCAACCCAAACTGCTTTTATATTTTTTACTTTATCAATGTAGTTGAGCTTTATTGTACAAGAGAAATCTAACTCTGACTATTCTTAAAAATGTTCCTGTGATGGAACCGTCCAGCACCCAGCTTGGGTGATGCCATCAAGATATAGCTTCCTCCACTCTAGACATAGGAACCAGATATTATAGCTGACAGCCAAGACTAGCTGGTAATAGCTTAGATGCAAAAATTGAATTGTTTATTGAAAACTCACAGAGAATTTACATACCACCCAAAATCAGATAAAAGCTTGATCTCATTATCATATGCAAAGGAAACTGTTTACAGAAATATAGATAACATATCTAAGGAATAATCAACATATACTATATGGTAATCCACATCTAGCAACTAATAGCCGACAGTGATTTAATTAACTCGTAACTTAATCAACATAAACATATAACATCCCACAATAGTTTGCTAACAAGGTGAAGTGCACACAATACTAGCAGACAGACAGAAACAATAGGTGGCCCAGTTAACCTCCCTGGCGGTATGATAATTTCAGATTTTTGATGCTGAATGTGGTACCAATATTTTGCATGGAAATTTGGCGTTTTATATTGTAGGCCTGTAATTCTTAGGAATAACTCACTTAAACCTGTCCAAACAAGAGTCTAGTAGACATCTCGGGTATGATAAAGTTTGAAACACAAAATCATAAATTATAATATAATAAATAACTATAAATAATTATACCAAATAATAATATAATAATAAAAATTATTCAATAATGTAATCAAATCAAAACACTGAAATTTGCTCAGTTGCAGAATTGTCGCTGTCATTACTTTTCAGTGTTTGATGACGGATCTCCCCACAAATCACTATTGCTCAATTCTGCGAGTGATTCTAATTTATTATCGCTGTTTTCTAGCTGGTCTAAAACCACTTTTGATGTAAAGGGACGGTTTTGGTTGCTATGGACAATCTCCAGTTTCCAGGCAGAAAGAATAGTTATTATAATATAAAACTGCATGCAGAACACTGGACAGACCACTAGGGACAAAAGGGATGTGAAATAATTCCATACAGTAATGTAATCTGTAAGATTACAGTGTACTGTATGTATTGTGTTTCACTTTTTGAATTTGGTGCACTTCTCCGTCCTCGTGGGTCGCAACGCTCACAGGGAACGGAGATCGGCTCTGTGATGAATCGAGTGGAGGACGAGGCGCTCACACTGCGGGGAGACATGGCAGGATCCAGGGGACAAGGTAAGGAAGCTCTTCCTGGATCCTGCGATGCGATCCCGAGTCTGGCTCGGGGTTACCGCTTTTGGTTCTGAAATTCCACCCTCAGCCAGACTCGGGAATACCGCCAGGGAGGTTAACAATGGGAGAGACACAAACTTTTGTATTCTATCCACTAGACACGTCATCAGAAGACATACAATGTCCCAGCAGTCTGATACAGTGGAATTACTTTATCTCTTAAGATCTCTTGAGGATTATGGTTGATAAATATTTCTGTCCCAAGTGATGGAGCTTCTCCAACCCACTCTGTAGGAGGGCCACCATATTCCCTCTGACCATTAACCTGTACAAGATTATTATTACACCTTTTCATCCACTCCAGAAGGGAAACATTGTCCTTTTTCAGAGAAGTAATCCAGCATCCATTAGGTGGTGGACAATCATTAGAAAATGATCTGCTCTCTCCAGTGGCGTCGCTAGGGGGTGGCTTTTGCGGCTATAGCCCCGAATCTGGGGCCCATAGCCCCGAGTCTCTGCAGGGGTCCCCAAGGGGAGGGGAGGCTCTCTAGGGACGCTGATGTAAGTGGAGGCCTCTCTGGGGACCCTGATGCAGGGGGGAGGCTCTCTGGGGACCCTGATTTAAGGGGGGCTCTCTGGGGACCCTGATTTAAGGGGAGGCTCTCTGGGGACCCTGATTTAAGGGGAAGGCTCTCTGGTGACCTTGATTTAAGGGGGAGGCTCTCTGGGGACCTTGATTTAAGGGGAAGGCTCTCTGGGGACCCTGATTTAAGGGGAGGCTCTCTGGGGACCCTGATTTAGGGGGAGGATCTCTGGAGACCCTAATGTAAGGGGGGCTCTCTGGGAACCCTGATGTAAGTGGTGGGCTCTCTGGGGACCCTGATGTAAGGGGGGGCTCTCTGGGGATATACACGCACACACATATATATTATATACATGTGTGTGCCTGCCCAAGCGTATGACTTTCTTTACTATGCTGCTATGGGCTCTAGCCCCAGATCTTTTGTAGACCTAGCAACGCCCCTGGCTCTCTCCAAGGGCCATAATCAGTCTGTAGAAGGCTTGCCCCTAGTCCTTGCTAAAAGCCCCTGTCCTAGTTGGGTCTGTAACAGTTCCCTACGCCTCCTCCTACCTATCCTGCCTACCCTGTACAAAAAGATCCATGTGCATGCCTATTCCTAATCTGGTATAATCACGGGATCCTGCAACTTCAGCTCCCCTGTGTCAGTGAGTGGCTGCTGCAGGAAAGAGGAGGGAGCTATTGGGAGCCTATATGTGATGTCATATCTCTGAAAATTCACAGCCGTTGTCGAGTGCTGCTTTACACAGGGATCCAGAACTTCAGGATCATGTGACAGGAGTAGATTAAAAATAGTTAAGTACACACACATCATTTTTATATTTACGGGGTAGGCAGGGTAGGTAGGAGGAGGGGGAAGGAACATTTTTAAGAATAGTTAAAGTTAAGTTAGCATTTATTTTACACTTTCATTTATCATCTCCCTAAGCTTCAACCTGACATTAGAAATTGGCAGTTGTAGCAAGTTTGTATTGTTTCAAAAGAACATTGGTTAACATTTTGCATCCCCTAAACATAAAATTCTAATACGGACAGCAAAGAAAAAAAAAAAGAAAAAAAAAAGATAAATAAATCATTCAACTGTATATAGATTGCAATGCAAGTGCAGTTGCTCCAGAGCTTAGTAAATGAGAGGAAGCTCTGCTAACTTCCATCATCCAATCATGTGCAAGCAAAAATGCTGTTTTTCTTTTTCCTTGCACCTGATTGGGTATTCTTTGCAAAGGGAATCTTTACCTCATTTACTAAGCTCTGGAGCAACTGCACTTGCCTAGGGCAACTGCACTTTGCAAAGTACACAGTCTATTTTCATTTAATAAATCAACCCCGTAATGCCCTATAACTTTATGATTATTATTATTATTTTTGTCTTATTTATTTTTTACACTTTCTTATCAAATCTTTTTATAAAGACATTTTATTCCTTTTCTTAGTGCCAAACATTTCAACTCAAGCAAAAGGTATTGTATGTCCAGCTTGCTTTGCATTTAATTCCACGGGTGGCTGTAATGCAACAGGAACAACGATTTGTTTAGGAGAAGATGATCAGTGTATACGGTTCAGAGGAACTATGAAGCTTCCTTGTAAGTTTTTTTTATTTCTTTATTTTTTTAAACTCCACCATTTGTTAAAATGTGTTATTAAAAAGGATGGGATGGAGCGCTAGTACATGAATTTTAATGGCTTGAGTTGGCCAACCCTTTGCAGCTATAACAGCTTCACCTCTTCTGGGAAGGCCGTCCACAAGGTTTAGGAGTGTGTCTATGGGAATATTTGACCGTTCTTCCAGAAGAGCATTTGTGAGGTCAGGCACTGATGTTGGATGAGAAGGCCTGGTTCGCAGTCTCCACTCTAATGCCCTGTACACACGGTTGGATTTTCCGACGGAAAATGTGTGATAGGACCTTGTCGGAAATTTCCGACCGTGTGTGGGCTCCATCACACATTTTCCATCGGATTTTCCGACACACAAAGTTTGAGAGCAGGCTATAAAATTTTCCAACAACAAAATCCGTTGTCGGAAATTCCGATCGTGTGTACACAAATCTGACGGACAAAGTGCCACGCATGCTCAGAATAAATAAAGAGATGAAAGCTATTGGCTACTGCCCCGTTTATAGTCCCGATGTACGTGTTTTACGTCACCGCGTTCAGAACGATCGGATTTTCCGGCAACTTTGTGTGACCGTGTGTATGCAAGACAAGTTTGAGCCAACATGCGTCCGAAAAAATCCTAGGATTTTGTTGTCGGAATGTCCGATCAATGTCCGACCGTGTGTACGGGGCATAATTCGTACCAAAGGTGTTCTATCAGGTTGAGGTCAGGACTCTGTGTAGGCCAGTCAAGTTCCTCCACCCCAAACTCACTCATCCATGTCTGCATGGACCTTGCTTTGTGCACTGGTGCGCAGTCATGTTGGAACAGGAAGGGGCCATCCCCAAACTGTTCTGACAAAATTGGGAGCATGAAATTGTTCAAAATATCTTGGTATGCTGACACCTTAAGAGTTCCCTTCACTGGAGCTAAGGGGCCAAGCCCAACCCCTAAGAAACAACCCCACACTATAACCTCCCTCCACCAAATGATTTGGACCAGTGCACAAAGCAAGGTCCATAAAGACATAGATGAGCGAGTTTGGGGTGGATGAACTTGTCTGGCCTTCACAGAGTCCTGACCTCAAATCGATAGAACACCTTTGAGATGAATTAGAGCGGAGACTGTGAGCCAGGCCTTCTCATCCACATCAGTGCCTGACCTCACAAATGCGCTTCTGGAAGAACGGTCAAACATTCCCATAGACACACTCCTAAACTTGTGGACAGGCTTCCCAGAAGAGTTAAAGCTGTTATAGCTGCAAAGGGTGGGCCAACTCAATATTGAACCCTACGGACTAAGACTGGGATGCCATTAAAGTTCATGTGCGTGTAAAGGCAGGTGTCCCAATACTTTTGGTAAAATAGTGTATGTGATATCACATACACAAGCATAACTATATAACAGCGATGACTCTGTTCATTGCTCTTACATAGATGTCCGGGTATATATGAGATTATTGGTTACCCTAACAGAATGAGGTGCACAAACTGAACAGTGCTGAATTAAACTCTGTGGAGGTCCCTAAGCAGACAAAACCTTGGGGGCCCCCTCACAGGTTTCTGGAGGGCTCTCATAACATTGAACTAAGTAGTGTGCACATCAGCTGCTAGATGGAGTTGACCGGTTGGAGTTGATCTGTACTGCAAACTGACAGTTGAAAGAAATTAGCTTTTACGAGAACAACTGTAATGTGAACCTGGTGTCTATGGTTTGAGTACTTTAAGGTGATTGTAAACTCTTATATATACCCTGTGAAGTGACTGGCCTCAGGTGATGCACAGAGATGAAACGAATATTCCAGCATAAGTTGTGCCTGTTTATCTGCAGTCTTCTCTTTTCTACATCTAGTCAAAGTCGAGAATTTATACAACTTGTCTGAACTTTTAGAAAGCAGGGGGCAGAGAGCTGAAGTTAAACTCTGAGAGCTGATTGGAGGGAAGGGACATCCCCCTTTACAGAGCACACAGGAACAGACCTGAGACTGGCAATTACAGGGTGTATGTTGAAGCTCCCTCCCCTGTCATCTTTTGTTCTCTTGGTATCAGGAAAGCTTTCAAAAAATGACTCATGCAGATATCAGAGGAACAAAGCAAAAGACAAAAAATGACACTTAGTGAAATTCACTGGGTCTGCATCCCTTTAGACATGATTTCCTATTAGGAGTACCTCACCAAAAATGACATTTTTGTTGCAGGGGATGCCAAAAATCTGACTTATGTCTTAGTGCAGACTTCTGGGAGGATCAGTGAGCCAATCACACAAGCAGGAAATGATGTTTTCTGGGGGCATTCTGTACAAATTCATGTGCAGAACACCTCCAAGTAGCCATAGTGCATTACATTTTACAGAAAATTACAGAGCTGCAGATTGGAAAGCGTAGCGTATTTTATTAACAATAAGTCATATGAAACAGGTCAAGTAAAAAAGAATTAAAAACATACGATAGGCATATGATAGTAATGAGTATCTAGTGTAAACAAGAGAGTTGACACCAAATAAATGGCAGTGAGCCCCTGTGCGTCAACGCGTTTCACTGTTTTGCTTTGTCAGGACAATCTTGGGGGTAGTTGGAAGGAACAGGTCTCACTGATGGCGTAAAGATATATAGATATGAATATAAACTCATATGGTTCACCGGGGGAGGAAGGAGGTACACCTTAAGTATCCGGATAATTCAAGGGGGAGAGCAATAGAGAGGAGAAGGGTAGAACAAACACCCTTTCACCTCTTTTCAGTCCACAGTAACAGGGGCTTCAACAATAATCCATATGGACATATATATATTCCTTCCAAACTGGATATATCGAACTCTCCTATACCTGCCCACAGTCAGTATAACTATATAGGCTCCATAGGTATATTTAAACAAGCCATTATAGCATGAGGTGCAGTGTCTCCCCCAGGAACAAACAAACCATCTCCTTCCAACTACCCCCAAGTGTGTCCTGACGAAGAAAAACAGAGAAACACGTTGATTAGATACTCATTACTATCATATGCCTATCGTATGTTTTAAATTCTTTTTTACTTGACCTGTTTGATATGACTTATTGTTATTAAAATATATTTTTGTACTATATCATTGTCCTTCTTGCCTGTAAAGTCTGAATTAGGGCCCTGCGGCCCCTTGCCCTTTCTCTCTTCCAAATCAAGTTTATACATATGTGGCTTTAGGAGTGTTATTTCAATTTTTGCAATTTTAATGACATTCAATTACAATGTGACTTGTGTCGCAATTGTATATGCTATGTTATTTTTTGCTATTTTCCCCACGAAAGTGGAGCTACCCTTGGTTACGGTACATTAATACTATATTTTCTCTATATAGTCCTCTTTTTAAAGATTTTATTCCGATTTTTTTCAAATAAAGAACGTACAAATAATGAAATTCGATGAATAGTACAGCAAGGGTACAATATCTAATAGTTTATACAAATACCGGTATATTGTAAACACTAAATTAATAAATATTTTCAAAATTGTAAAATAATATACTGTACCATGGAAATCTAATAGATATATTTTATTTAAGATATAAGTTTTCAAATTCTGTTAAAGAAAATTACCCTTAAATGTACATGAAGTCTAAAATGCTTTCGTAAACAAATAAGGATGAGTTTGTCATCCTAATATTGTAGGTGAATATTACAATAGGTCCAACAGAGACTTTACGGGGCCAAAATAAAAAAAAAGGAAAGAAAAGAGAGAAAAAAGATAAGACAGGAAAAAGGTTAAAGATATAAGGTATCTTGTGCCAACTTTTTTTATTTTTTAAGTAATTTCAAGTGGAAACAGTTCTAGAACCATCAATTTGATATTTAGTCCATGGATCCCAGGATTTCTCAAATAATTGAGCCTCATCATTTAAAATGGCTGAAAGATGTTCATTAATCATAATCCAGGACAATTTAGTTTTTTAGGATGTCAAAGGGTAATGTTGTTGTTTTCCAAGATCTGGCTATAGTGATTTTGCTGCTATAAATACATAATTTATTAACCACTTCAGCCCCGGATGGACTTACCCCCTTCCTGACCAGAGCACTTTTTGTGATACGGCGCTGCGTCGCTTTAACTTACAATTGCGCGATCATGTGACGTTGCACCCAAACAAAATTGATGTCCTTTTTCCCCCCACAAATAGAGCTTTCTTTTGGTGGTATTTGATCACCTCTGTGGTTTTTATTTTTTGCGCTATAAACAAAAAAAGAGTGACACTTTTGAAAAAAAAGCAATTTTTTTGACTATTTGCTTTAATAAATATCCCCAAAAAATATACAAAAAAACATTTCTTTCTCAGTTTAGGCCGATACGTATTCTTCTACATATTTTTGGTAAAAAAATCGCAATAAGCGTATATTGATTGGCTTGCACAAAAGTTATAGCGTCTACAAAATAGGGGATAGATTTATGGCATTTTTAGATTTTTTTATTAATAATGGCGGCGATCTGCGATTCTTATCGTAACTGCGACATTATGGCGGACACATTGGACACTTTTGACACTATTTTGGGACCATTGTCATTTATACAGTGATCGGTGCTATAAAAATGCACTGATTACTGTGTAAATGACACTGACAGGGAAGGGGTTAAACACTAGGGGGCGATCAAGGGGTTTAGTGTCTCCTATGGAGTGATTCTAACTGTGGGGGGGATTGTCTCACCATAGCTCCCAACTATCCCTGATTTCGAGGGACTGTCTCTGATTTGGAACAATGTCCCTCTGTCCCTCATTCCTCCTCATTTGTCCCTCATTTTGGTCTGATCTATATAGTTGTATATAAAATGCACTTTTTATCTATCAAAAAGTGTTTTCCAGTGCTAAACCTTTCATCCGATTTCTAAATTGCTGCATTTGTACATTCCAAAAGCCAATATAAAAGAATAGTAGTGGTTAAAAAAGCCCTTGTGGGTTTAACCAATCTTGTTTTTTTGTACAATTCTCCTTTAAGGGGGCGTGGCAAGGGGTGTGTCCTATGCCTGCATACTTTTGCTAATAGGTGTCCCTCATTCTCATCTCGAAAAGTTGGGAGGTATGTCTCACTAGAATATGATAAAGATCACTGCTCCCGATGACAGGGAGCATTAGATCTCTTGTTTACATAGGCATTGCCCCGTTCTGCCGCTCCGTGACATGATCGCAGGCCCCCCCGGTGGACATCGAGTTCGCGGGACCCGCCGGCACGATCGCGGCGCACCTGTACGCTCACTTGCCCAGCTGTGCCATTGTGCCAACGTATATCGTCATGCGCTGGTCGGCAAGGGGTTAATCTTCTGAAGTGTTTAGGAATCTTTTCCATTTGGTTGCAAAGCAGTGCTTGTTTCGGGGATTTGTTTAAATCAATATTAGGGAGAGAAGAAATGAGATCATAAACTTTATTCCAAAAAATTGTTTTCTCTATATAGTCTTTAATGTAAAGTTTTCAATTCTTTGAGTTGATTTATTTTTTTTTTCTATCTTTTGTAAACAATTTAAAGTGGGGTTCCACCCAAAAAAACATACATATCTAAAAAATTCTAAAAAAAAAACAAAAAAACATTTGGATATTTTTTTTTTTTACTTACCTCTAAATGCCTGTTGCTAGGTGGTCCCTCATAGTCTGCCCCTTCGTCTGCCTGGGCTGGTGACATCACTTCCCCCTGGCACAGGAAGGGCTCGGCTCTTCTCCCTCCCTCCTGTCAATCATCTGGGACCCATTGCAGGTCCCAGGTGATTGAGCGGCCAATCACGGCGCTCGGCGCCGCTCGCGCATGCGCAGTGGGTGCCAGGCTGTGAAGCCACAGCCCGGCGCCCACAGTTGAAATGCCGGCGCCGACGAGCGGAGGGGGGGGACGAGCGGGGCTTCGATCCCCCGCACCGCTGGACCCAGGGACAGGTGAGTGTCCAATTAAAAGTCAGCAGCTGCAGTATTTGTAGCTGCTGACTTTTAATTTTTTTTTTTTTAATGGCCCCCCTGGGTGGAACTCCTCTTTAAGAAAGCTTAATTTTTAATATTCTTTCAAGATCAAATCAATATTATTTTGATCCGTTGTCTTGGGGTCCCTTAACAGTGTGTATCTGGTGTTTACTCTGTCTATTTGGTAATCCGGGAATGCAACTGAGCGATCCTTGAAGCAGTAGCAGGGGCGGACTGACCATTCGGGCACTCGGGCACTGTCCGAGGGCCCCATGCCACTAAGTGGCCCCATCAGGGTTGCCAGCCTCAATAAAACCAGGGACAGTATGTAAAAATCTGTGTTTCTTTAAAAATCCCAAGATTATAGCTGCCCCGCCTCTTCAGTACCTTTTCAGTGTATGTATGTGTATTCTGTGTGTGTTTACTGTGTGTGTATATTGTGTGTCTGTGTGTGTGTGTATACTATGTGGCCCCATAATCTCCTATTGCCTGGGGGCCCCATAATCTCCTATGCCTGGGGGCCCCATAACCTTCTCCTATTGCCCGGGGCCCCATAATCTCCTATTGCCCGGGGGGCCCCATGAGTTGTCAGTCCACCCCTGAGCAGTAGAGTACACTCACACAATTACAGAGTTTATTTGTCTATTTGCATATAATTTTTTTATATATATATGTGGATGGTTATCTTTTCACAGGTGGGGGCGAGGCTGACTTCTCAGCACAAGGATGCAGTTCTAAGACGGTTTGTGAATACAGCCACAGTGAGATGATTGGTTTGAGAATAACTAAGCAACTGGAAAACAAGTGCTATTTACCTACAGCTTCTCCTTCATCAAACATAAAACCTCCACAAAACTAAGTTCCATGGTTCAGGAAAGTGAAGAGTGATGGCAGTGCATTAGTGATAAGTTATGCCCCGTACACATGATCGGACATTGTTCAGACATTCCAACAACAAAATCCATGGATTTTTTCCGACGGATGTTGGCTCAAACTTGTCCTGCATACACACGGTCGCACAAAGTTGTCGGAAAATCCGATCGTTCTGAACGCGGTGACGTAAAACACGTACGTTGGGACTATAAACGGGACAATAGCCAATAGCTTTCGTCTCTTCATTTATTCTGAGCATGTGTGGCACTTTGTGCGTCGGATTTGTGTACACACGATCGGAATTTAACCGATCGGATTTTGTTGGCGGAAAATTTTATAGCCTGCTCTCAAACTTTGTGTGTCGGAAATTCCGACGGAAAAAGTCCAATGAAGCCCACACACGTTCGGAATTTCCAACAACACAATCCGATCGCACTTTTTCCATCGGAAAATCCGACTGTGTGTACGGGGCATGACAGATAGAATGCTGTACTTACGAATTAATAATAGCATTGTATGTTTAGCTGTGCGATAGGCATAAAAATCAAGCAGGTGAATCAGCGCTACAACCTATGACCATCTATGACTGTAGGAATCGGGCGCACAGGCAGAGTAGCTTCTGATAGCTTCCAATATAGTACAATATGCAATTTCAGTCAAAACGCATTGGAGTTTTTTTTATCTGCTGTATTTCACCATTAAATAATAAAGGATATTGTTTTTGCTGTTATACAGGAGTGCTGGATTTTCTCTGCATATCATAAAAATAAATGTCCTTGCGAAATACATCACATATTTGCAATGTAGTACTGGGGTGCTGAATTAATTTACCACAAAATTTGCTACAATATATACCAAACATTTTTAACATTTGACCATATAGTTACATAGTAGGTGAGGTTGAAAAAAGACACAAGTCCATCAAGTCCAACCTATGTGTGTGATTATGTGTCAGTATTTCATTACATATCCCTGTATGTTGCGGTCATTCAGGTGATCATCTAATAGTTTCTTGAAGCTTTCAATGCTCCCCGCTGAGACCACCGCCTGTGGAAGGGAATTCCACATCCTTGCCGCTCTTACAGTAAAGAACCCTCTACGTAGTTTAAGGTTAAACCTCTTTTCTTCTAATTGTAATGAGTGGCCACGTGTCTTATTAAACTCTCTTCTGCGAAAAAGTTTTATTCCTATTGTGGGGTCACCAGTACAGTATTTGTACATTGAAATCACATCCCCTCTCAAACGTCTCTTCTTCAGAGCGAATAAGTTCAGAGCTCGCAACCTTTCCTCATAACTAAGATCCTCCAGACCCTTTATTAGCTTTGTTGCCCTTCTTTGTACTCGCTCCATTTCCAGTACATCCCTCCTGAGGACTGGTGCCCAGAACTGGACAGCATACTCCAGGTGCGGCTGGACCAGAGTCTTGTAGAGCGGGAGAATTATCGTTTTATCTCTGGAGTTGATCCCCCTTTTAATGCATGCCAATATTCTGTTTGCTTTATTAGCAGCAGCTTGGCATTGCATGCCATTGCTGAGCCTATCATCTACTAGGACCCCCAGGTCCTTTTCCATCCTAGATTCCCCCAGAGGTTCTCCCCCCCAGTGTATAGATTGCATTCATATCTTTGCAACCCAAATGCATTATTTTACATTTTTCTACATTGAACCTCATTTGCCATGTAATCGCCCACCCCATTAATTTGTTCAGGTCTTTTTGCAAGGTTTCCACATCCTGCGGAGAAGTTATTGCCCTGCTTAGCTTAGTATCATCTGCAAATACAGAGATTGAACTGTTTATCCCATCCTCCAGGTCGTTTATAAACAAATTAAATAGGATTGGTCCCAGCACAGAACCCTGGGGAACCCCACTACCCACCCCTGACCATTCTGAGTACTCCCCATTTATCACCACCCTCTGAACACGCCCTTGTAGCCAGTTTTCAATCCATGTACTCACCCTATGGTCCATGCCAACGGACCTTATTTTGTACAGTAAACGTTTATGGGGAACTGTGTCAAATGCTTTTGCAAAATCCAGATACACCGCGTCTACGGGCCTTCCTTTATCTAGATGGCAACTCACCTCCTCATAGAAGGTTAATAGATTGGGTTTGGCAAGAACGATTCTTCATGAATCCATGCTGATTACTGCTAATGATATCATTCTTATTACTAAAATCTTGTATATAGTCCCTTATCATCCCCTCCAAGAGTTTACATACTATTGATGTTAGGCTAACTGGTCTGTAATTCCCAGGGATGCTTTTTGGGCCCTTTTTAAATATTGGTGCTACATTGGCTTTTCTCCAATCAGCTGGTACTATTCCAGTCAACGGTCTGGCAATCACCTGACTGAGTTCCCTAAGTACCCTCGGATGCAAGCCATCTGGTCCCATCCTACCTACACTATATGTTCAAAAGTATATGAACGCTAATGATTGAGTTCAGTTTGTTAGTGAAAGGTACTGTTAATGACACATTCAGTACTGGAGGTACTGGAGGTGCCGGAACTGCGTTCCCCCGAGTTCCCGCTGAAAAAAAGCCCTGACTGTGCCTCTGTGTACAAAGCCAGCTCCATAAAGACATGCTGTAATTTGACGAGCTCGGTGTGAAGAAACCTGAGTGGCCTGCACAGGGCCCAGACCTCAACCCTGCTGAACACCTTTGGAATGAATTGGAATGAGCCAGGCCTTCTCAGCCAACATCTCCATAAAGACATGGTTTGATGAGTTTGGTGTGGGAGAACTTGAGTGGCCACACACCACCCTGGCCTCGACTCTACTAAACATCTCTAGGATGGATTGGAAGACTGCACTTGCAAGCCAAGTCTTCTCATTCAACATCAGTACCTGATCTCACAATTGCTCTTTTGGCAGAATGAGCACAAATTTCATCAGACCCACTTCAAAACCTTCTGAGAAGAGTAGAGGCTCTTATAGTTGCAAAGAGTTGGCCAACTCCATGTTAACCCATTGACGTGGACCACACACATATATGTGACCGCTCAGTGGGTGGACCTTAACGCAGAGCAGCCGCATAT
This sequence comes from Lithobates clamitans, assembly GCA_037952925.1. Classification (NCBI taxonomy): domain Eukaryota; kingdom Metazoa; phylum Chordata; class Amphibia; order Anura; family Ranidae; genus Lithobates; species Lithobates clamitans. The sequence continues at coordinate 765,012 of JBBGZY010000808.1, forward strand.
ATGTAGCCCTATTGAAACATCTTATCCTGCTGAGAGCACGCTCCTTGCGCTCTCCCAACATGGTAGCCAGGTACTGAAAAGCTCCCGATGCATACTAGCGTTTGGAAGTTTTCCGATTATGTGACCACTATAATAGCCAATCACGGTGGTCACATGATCAGAAACCCTGCCCTGCCTCCCGGCATCTGAAACCCCTTAAAGGGCCAGGGAAGCACCGGCACCAAGGTGTTAATACCCATGGATTTAGAATGGGATGGCCAACAAGACTTTATAAGTGAGATAGACAGGTGACCACAAAAACCTTTGCCATTAACCACTTGACGACCGCCTCACGCCGATGTACGTCGGCAAAGTGGCACGGACAGGCAAAATCACGTACAGGGTACGTGATTTGCCTTCCGCGGGTGGGGGGTCCGATCGGACCCCCCCCCGGTGCCCGAGGCGGTCGTCGTTTGTCCAGCGGCGATCGGTGATGAGGGGGAGACCATCCGTTCGTGGCCCCCCCCTCGCGATCGCCGCCGGCCAATGAAAACACTCCTTTGCTGCTGTATGCTAAACAGCAGCAAAGGAAGTGATGTCATCTCCCCTCGGGTCGGTATTTTCCGTTCCGGCCCGAGGAGAGACGACAAGTATGTGAGTGCACAAACACTACACACACAGTAGAACATGCCAGGCACACAAATCACCCCGATCCCCCCCCCGATCGCCCCCCGATCCCCCCCCAATCACCCCCCCCCCCCCTGTCACAAACTGACACCAGCAGTTTTTTTTTTTTTTTTTTTTTTTTTTTTCTGATTACTGCATAGTGTCAGTTTGTGACAGTGACAGTGTTGGGACAGTGTATATTACCCCCCTTTAGGTCTAGGGTACCCCCCTAACCCCCCCTAATAAAGTTTTAACCCCTTGATCACCCCCTGTCACCAGTGTCGCTAAGCGATCATTTTTCTGATCGCTGTATTAGTGTCGCTGGTGACGCTAGTTAGTGAGGTAAATATTTAGGTTCGCCGTCAGCGTTTTATAGCGTCAGGGACCCCCATATACTATCTAATAAATGTTTTAACCCCTTGATTGCCCCCTAGTTAACCCTTTCACCACTGATCACCGTATTAGTGTTACGGGTGACGCTGGTTAGTTTGTTTATTTTTTATAGTGTCAGGGCACCCGCCGTTTATTACCGAATAAAGGTTTAGCCCCCCGATCGCCCGGCGGCGATATGCGTCGCCCCAGGCAGCGTCAAATTAGCGCCAGTACCGCTAACACCCACGCACGCAGCATGCGCCTCCCTTAGTGGTATAGTATCTGAACGGATCAATATCTGATCCGATCAGATCTATACTAGCGTCCCCAGCAGTTTAGGGTTCCCAAAAACGCAGTGTTAGCGGGATCAGCCCAGATACCTGCTAGCACCTGCGTTTTGTGCCTCCGCCCAGCCCACCCAAGTGCAGTATCGATCGATCACTGTCACTTACAAGGCACTAAACGCATAACTGCAGCGTTCGCAGAGTCAGGCCTGATCCCTGCGATCGCTAACAGTTTTTTTGGTAGCATTTTGGTGAACTGGCAAGCACCAGCCCCAGGCAGCGTCAGGTTAGCGCCAGTACCGCTAACACCCACGCACGCACCGTACACCTCCCTTAGTGGTATAGTATCTGATCGCATCAATATCTGATCCGATCAGATCTATACTAGCGTCCCCAGCAGTTTAGGGTTCCCAAAAACGCAGTGTTAGCGGAATCAGCCCAGATACCTGCTAGCACCTGCGTTTTGCCCCTCCGCCCGGCCCAGCCCAGCCCACCCAAGTGCAGTATCGATCGATCACTGACACTTACAAAACACTAAACGCATAACTGCAGCGTTCGCAGAGTCAGGCCTGATCCCTGCGATCGCTAACAGTTTTTTTTGTAGCGTTTTGGTGAACTGGCAAGCACCAGCCCCAGGCAGCGTCAGATTAGCGCCAGTACCGCTAACACCCACGCACGCACTGTACACCTCCCTTAGTGGTATAGTATCTGATCGGATCAATATCTGATCCGATTAGATCTATACTAGCGTCACCAGCAGTTTAGGGTTCCCAAAAACGCAGTGTTAGCGGGATCAGCCCAGATACCTGCTAGCACCTGCGTTTTGCCCCTCCGCCCGGCCCAGCCCAGCCCACCCAAGTGCGGTATCGATCGATCACTGTCACTTACAAAACACTAAACGCATAACTGCAGCGTTCGCAGAGTCAGGCCTGATCCCTGCGATCGCTAACAGTTTTTTGGTAGTGTTTTGGTGAACTGGCAAGCGCCAGCGGCCTAGTACACCCCGGTCGTAGTCAAACCAGCACTACAGTAACACGTGGTGACGTGGCGAGTCCCATAAGTGCAGTTCAAGCTGGTGAGGTGGCAAGCACAAGTAGTGTCCCGCTGCCACCAAAAAGACAAACACAGGCCCGTCGTGCCCATAGTGCCCTTCCTGCTGCATTCGCCAATCCTAATTGGGAACCCACCGCTTCTGCAGCGCCCGTACTTCCCCCATTCACATCCCCAACCAAATGCAGTCGGCTGCATGAGAGGCATTTTTATGTCCTCCCGAGTACCCCTACCCAGCGAACCCCCCAAAAAAGATGTCGTGTCTGCAGCTAGCGCGGATATAGACGTGACACCCGCTATTATTGTCCCTCCTGTCCTGACAATCCTGGTCTTTGCATTGGTGAATGTTTTGAACGCTACCATTCACTAGTTGAGTATTAGCGTAGGGTACAGCATTGCACAGACTAGGCACACTTTCACAGGGTCTCCCAAGATGCCATCGCATTTTGAGAGACCCGAACCTGGAACCGGTTACCGTTATAAAAGTTAGTTACAAAAAAAAGTGTAAAAAAAAAAAAAAATATGAAATAAAAAAAAATAGTTGTTGTTTTATTGTTCTCTCTCTCTCTATTCTCTCTCTCTATTGTTCTGCTCTTTTTTACTGTATTCTATTCTGCAATGTTTTATTGTTATTGTTATTGTTATTGTTATTGATTGTTATTGTTATTGTTATTGTTATTGATTGTTATTGTTATTGTTATTATGTTTTATCATGTTTGTTTTTCAGGTGTGTAATTATTTACACTTTACTGTGCTTTATTGTTAACCATTGTTAACCATTTTTTTGTCTTCAGGTACGCCATTCACGACTTTGAGTGGTTATACCAGAATGATGCCTGCAGGTTTAGGTATCATCTTGGTATCATTCTTTTCAGCCAGCGGTCGGCTTTCATGTAAAAGCAATCCTAGCGGCTAATTAGCCTCTAGACTGCTTTTACAAGCCGTGGGAGGGAATGCCCCCCCCCCCCACCGTCTTCCGTGTTTTTCTCTGGCTCTCCTGTCTCAACAGGGAACCTGAGAATGCAGCCGGTGATTCAGCCAGCTGACCATAGAGCTGATCAGAGACCAGAGTGGCTCCAAACATCTCTATGGCCTAAGAAACCGGAAGCTACGAGTATTTCATGACTTCGCCGGATGTAAATAGCGCCATTGGGAAATTGGGGAAGCATTTTATCACACCGATCTTGGTGTGGTCATTTGCTTTGAGGGCAGAGGAGAGATCTAGGGTCTAATAGACCACAATTTTTTCAAAAAAGAGTACCTGTCACTACCTATTGCTATCATAGGGGATATTTACATTCCCCGAGATAACAATAAAAATGATTAAAAAAAAAATATGAAAGGAACAGTTTAAAAGTAAGATTAAAAAAGCAAAAAAATAATAAAGAAAAAAAAAAAAAAAAAAAAAAACACCCCTGTCGCCCCCTGCTCTCGCGCTAAGGCGAACGCAAGCGGCGGTCTGTCGTCAAACGTAAACAGCAATTGCACCATGCATGTGAGGTATCACCGCGAAGGCCAGATCGAGTGCAGTAATTTTTCCAGTAGACCTCCTCTGTAAATCTAAAGTGGTAACCTGTAAAGGCTTTTGAAGGCTTTTAAACATGTATTTATTTTGTTGCCACTGCACGTTTGTGCGCAATTTTAAAGCATGTCATGTTTGGTATCCATGTACTCGGCCTGAGATCATCTTTTTTATTTCATCAAACATTTGGGCAATATAGCGTGTTTTAGTGCATTAAAATTAAAAAAAGTGTGTTTTTTCCCCAAAAAATGCGTTTGAAAAATCGCTGCGCAATTACTGTGTGAAAAAAAAAAATGAAACACCCACCATTTTAATCTGTAGGGCATTTGCTTTAAAAAAATATATAATGTTTGGGGGTTCAAAGTAATTTTTTTGCAAAAAAAAAAAACTTTTTCATGTAAACAATAAGTGTCAGAAAGGGCTTTGTCTTCAAGTGGTTAGAAGAGTGGGTGATGTGTGACATAAGCTTCTAAATGTTGTGCATAAAATGCCAGGACAGTTCAAAACCCCCCCAAATGACCCCATTTTGGAAAGTAGACACCCCAAGCTATTTGCTGAGAGGCATGTCGAGTCCATGGAATATTTTATATTGCGACACAAGTTGCGGGAAAGAGACAAATTTTTTTTTTTTTTTTTTTTTTTGCACAAAGTTGTCACTAAATGATATATTGCTCAAACATGCCATGGAAATATATGAAATTACACCCCAAAATACATTCTGCTGCTTCTCCTGAGTACGGGGATACCACATGTGTGAGACTTTTTGGGAGCCTAGCCGCGTACGGGACCCCGAAAACCAAGCACCGCCTTCAGGCTTTCTAAGGGCGTGAATTTTTGATTTCACTCTTCACTGCCTATCACAGTTTCGGAGGCCATGGAATGCCCAGGTGGCACAAAACCCCCCCAAATGACCCCATTTTGGAAAGTAGACACCCCAAGCTATTTGCTGAGAGGTATAGTGAGTATTTTGCAGACCTCACTTTTTGTCACAAAGTTTTGAAAATTGAAAAAAGAAAAAAAAAAATGTTTTTTCTTGTCTTTCTTCATTTTCAAAAACAAATGAGAGCTGCAAAATACTCACCATGCCTCTCAGCAAATAGCTTGGGGTGTCTACTTTCCAAAATGGGGTCATTTGGGGGGGTTTTGTGCCACCTGGGCATTCCATGGCCTCCGAAACTGTGATAGGCAGTAAAGAGTGAAATCAAAAATTTTCACCCTTAGAAATCCTGAAGGCAGTGATTGGTTTTTGGGGTCCAGTACGCGGCTAGGCTCCCAAAAAGTCCCACATATGTGGTATCCCCATACTCAGGAGAAGCAGCTAAATGTATTTTGGGGTGCAATTCCACATATGCCCATGGCCTGTGTGAGCAATATATCATTTAGTGACAACTTTATGAAAAAAAAAAAAAAAAAAAAAAAAAAGTGTCACTTTCCCGCAACTTGTGTCAAAATATAAAATATTCCATGGACTCAATATGCCTCTCAGCAAATAGCTTGGGGTGTCTACTTTCCAAAATGGGGTCATTTTGGGGGGTTTTGTGCCACCTGGGCATTCCATGGCCTCCGAAACTGTGATAGGCAGTGAAGAGTGAAAGCAAAAATTTACACCCTTAGAAATCCTGAAGGCGGTGATTGGTTTTCGGGGCCCCGTACGCGGCTAGGCTCCCAAAAAGTCCCACACATGTGGTATCCCCATACTCAGGAGAAGCAGCTAAATGTATTTTGGGGTGCAATTCCACATAGGCCCATGGCCTGTGTGAGCAATATATCATTTAGTGACGACTTTTTGTAAATATTTTTTTTTTTTTTTTTTTTTGTCATTTTTCAATCACTTGGGACAAAAAAAATAAATATTCAATGGGTTCAACATGCCTCCCAGCAATTTCCTTGGGGTGTCTACTTTCCAAAATGGGGTCATTTGGGGGGGTTTTGTACTGCCCTGCCATTTTAGCACCTCAAGAAATGACATAGGCAGTCATAAACTAAAAGCTGTGTAAATTCCAGAAAATGTACCCTAGTTTGTAGACGCTATAACTTTTGCGCAAACCAATAAATATACGCTTATTGACATTTTTTTTACCAAAGACATGTGGCCGAATACATTTTGGCCTAAATGTATGACTAAAATTGAGTTTATTGGATTTTTTTTATAACAAAAAGTAGAAAATATCATTTTTTTTCAAAATTTTCGGTCTTTTTCCGTTTATAGCGCAAAAAATAAAAACCGCAGAGGTGATCAAATACCATCAAAAGAAAGCTCTATTTGTGGGAAGAAAAGGACGCAAATTTCGTTTGGGTACAGCATTGCATGACCGCGCAATTAGCAGTTAAAGCGACGCAGTGCCAAATTGGAAAAAGACCTCTGGTCCTTAGGCAGCATAATGGTCCGGGGCTCAAGTGGTTAATATACGTATATGTATTGAGTTTTGTATTTTCCCTGTGTTTGTGTGAGATCCCTCTGGGTTCATTGGACTCACCCCACAATTATAATTATAATGAAGAGTTCATAATGTATGTCCTGTATCTGGATAACTGTTATGCCGCGTACACACGGTCGGACTTTTCGTCTACAAAAGTCCGACAGCCTGTCCGACAGACTTTCGACGGACTTGCGGCGGACTTTCGACGGACTTGCGGCGGACTTTCTAACGAACAGACTTGCCTACACACGATCACACAAAAGTCCGTCGAATTCTTACGTGATGACGTACACCGGACTAAAATAAGGAAGTTGATAGCCAGTAGCCAATAGCTGCCCTAGCGTGGGTTTTTGTCCGTCGGACTAGCATACAGACGAGCGGATTTTTCGACCGTACTCGAGTCCGTCGGAAAGATTTGAAGCATGTTTCAAATCTAAAGTACGTCGGATTTGAGGCAAAAAAAGTCAGTTGAAAGTCCGGAGAAGCCCACACACGATCGGATTACCAGCCAGCTTTAGTCCGTCAGCGTCCGTTGGACTTTTGTAGACGAAAAGTCCGACCGTGTGTACGCGGCATTATAGAACTATTACATTGTAAACTCCTTTGGAGAAGGGACTGGTATACATGTGGATTGAGGAGGATATCTATATATATATATATATAGTGTGATCGGCTTCCTTGATACATAACTGTTATATTGGATGCCATGTTCCAGAAGACAATGACAGTGTTTTATCCATTCACTAGACCTGAAACAAGAGATGCAGCAAAATTGCAATAGAAGGAAGCAGAGCCTGAATGTTTAATGCACAAATGTGGAAAAAGTATTTCCAAAAAGGCAAAAAAGAGAAAACTGAAAAAAGAAAATACTGGAAAGAGGAATTATTTTTATATCAAACTATTATACACAGCCCCCATCGATTTTCCTTTACTGCATTGCACATTGTTATAAGCTTGCTTTGTTTCTATCCAATCTTAGGATGATATTTGACATACAAGCTTAATGGCTTACATGCAATAATTATAGTTAATGGCAAAAATCTCTTGTTCTTTTTGTAAGAGTGTAGACAGAACAGCAGGAAATATGATGCTTATGGTTTTAGATAATATTTAAAACATGGCTACCCTATGCAGTAGCAGAGTATAAGCAGCTTGTTTGCCTCAATGTGTAAAAGCACATAATTTCAGTTTTAGGGCTTTTCAGATGCTACCGGTGCAATTATCTGTCTCTAAATATTTTGCTAGCCACATCTGGAGTTATTAGTATTGACCTTGGTAACATTCGAGTTGTATTAAATACATGGCTGCGTTGTGGTGCCATTCACAATTGATGACATCATAAGGCAGCAAGGCAATTACCACAAGTAGGGCACATGAGTTATATTGCACCAAAATGCACCATATTGCTTTGTATTAAAAATGTTGTGACACATCTAATTTTGAGGCCATTTTGGTGCATTGGCAGACCATTATTTTTTATGGGCTGCCCTAACGCAACAGGCATTAATGCATTAAGGTGAAAAAAACACCTGGCAGTCACCGGTCCCCTAGCCCCCCGTTATACGTACCTGAACCCCTTCATTCAGTCGTGTGGGGGCGCGCTGTCTTTCTCTCCACAGGCTCCCAGCTTTTGATTGGATAGATTGATAGCATCGCAGCCATTGGCTCGCGCTGCTGTCAATCAAATCCAATGATGCGGGCGCCAGGGGACGGGGCCGAGTCCTGCATTTGGGCCTCTATGGATGCCGAATACTGGACTCGGGAGCGCGTCCACAAGGTAATCCCTGGGAGAGCGCTTCTCCTAGGGTGTTATCTGATGTGGGGAGGAGCCATGAGAGCCGCCGAGGGACCCCAGAAGAGCAGGTTCAGGGCCACTCTGTGCAAAACGAGCTGCACAGTGGAGGTAAGTATGATATGTTTATTATTTAAAACAAAAAAAGATTACCCTTACAATCAATATAATACACAACATAAAATGCATTGTCAAACAAAAAAATGTAAAATGGGCCCTCAGTGCAAAGCTTTACATTGCATATACAGTATATTACCTAAAGTTTTGGAACATCTGCCTTTACAAGCACATGAACTTTAATGGCATCCCAGTCTTAGTCTGTAGGGTTCAATATTGAGTTGGCCTACCCTTTGCAGCTATAACAGCTTTAACTCTCCTGGGAAGGCTGTCCACAAGGTTTAGAAATGTGTCTATGGGAATGTTTTATTTTTTTGAAAATTATTTTTATTGCAGTTTAAAATTTGTAGTACAAAACAGAACCTATTGGACATACCCAGGCTCATACCTAATACAATAAAATAAAAAAAAACAAAAACATGTGAACTAAACAACGTCCACAAGGGAGTACGCTCAGACCACATAAACGGGCAACGCTGAGGAATTATCTTACTTCACAGTCAGGGCTCAAAATCTTATAGGAAACATAAAGCATGCATTCTCCTGGAATTCAAGCATCAAGGTAAGCAGCTGTTCTACAGATCAAATACAGAGCGTACCATATAAATAAACAGAATAACTATGTATTTGTACTCTGGGTAATCCTCAGTAGAATCTGCATTTGTGGATGGCGAATCAACCCAGATGTCCCAAACTTTGTGGAATTTCCAAGCACAACCCCAAGATAAATATGTGGCTTTATACAGCGGCAAGGTTAATTAACTAACCGCTTTCAGAAGTTGACGGATGGTGCCCTGGAGGATTTCCACCTAAGTACAATAGCCTTTCGTGCATAGTAAAGTAAAAGTCCCAAAAGGGTTCTGACTGCCCTACTCAGAGTTAAAGGATCAACTATTCCTAGCATACACACTTCCATGGCCAGTGGGATCTGAACAGTAGTGATGGACAAAATAAATGAAGCAACTTCACTCCAAAAAGTCTGGGTCAGAGGGCAGTGCCAAAAAATGTGGATGAAGTCAGCTAAGGATGAAGAACACCTCCAACAGGAGGCTGAAACAGAGGAATACATCTTGTGCAAATGTGCTGGGGTAAAATAGATTCTGTGTAAAATCTTAAACTGCACCAATATATCTTGAGCAGAAACCAGTTGCAAAAAGGGGCATTCCCACGACTACTCCCAATCCTCTGTATCTAGCCCCAGGAAGTCAGCTAGCCATTTGGCTCCAAGAGTTTCAAGTCCCATGTGTAGGTTGGGTAGTGACCCCTTTTTAATATTAGACAAAGGTTTGACCATGTACTTGTCTCTGAGCAGATCCTCAAGAGCCGACTTGAAGGCTACCTGTTGATGCTCAAATTGAGAGTTGAAAGGGTGTCTAAATTGTAAAAATCTAAACAGATACGAGTTAGGCAAACTACATAGCTGCTTTAACCTATTAAAAGTTTGCAATTGACCCCCAATACACACCTGATCAAGGTATTTAATACCCTTGGTAGCCCACACATTAGGATCAGGTATTAACATGAACTCTGACAGAATAACAAGGTGTTGCCACTAAGGGTTGAGACTAGGGATTATTCAGTTTACGATACCATCATCCTGAACGTACTGAAGTTTAGAGGGGATTGGGAAGTATGTAACAAGGTCTACTCCAAACAAACCCTACCTCCACATAAGAAAATCTATGGTCTATTACGGTACCCCATGGAAACATACAATATAGATAAAAATTCCAATTTATTGAATTACAAATAGTAAAAAATATATATGTGTAAATACAATTTGACAACAAGACAGCTTAGAAATCGTTGCAAAACAACATATATTATAAAATGACAGAACGTGAAGCCCGCATGAATAAATGAAGGCAAGTTGATGTACTAAAGGACGTTTAGCCTCAACAGTTTCGCGGCTGATGCCACTTCCTCAGGAGACGTCCAAATATAGCATCTAGAAAGGTAAGACAGTCACAATTACATACAAATATTTACAAAAGATATATGATAATGATACAAAATCATGAAGTATAATATTGGAGTAATTGTGTGAACACACTCACCAACCACTGCTCAATCAGGCAAGCATGGGGGGCTGACATGACGGGCTGATGTAGAAGAGGATTTATAATAGTGAATATTGGTTTAGGGTATACGCTATAATAAGACGTACACCACCATAGTGTGTGGGAAAAGGGGAAGAAAGAAGAAGAGGAGACAGAATATATCACAAAAGTATCACAATACTTGGCCGATTAATAACTTTATTTTGAAACTCTTGGCGTTCATCCTCACTAGGAACTACTTTATCTTCATGGATCAACTTTACCTACAAACCCAAGGCGTAGCCATGGGCACGTCGTGTGCCCCTTCCTACGCCAATTTATACCTTGGGGGATGGGAGAGGACCATTTTTGGAGATGAATCACTAGAACCATTTCTAAACCACATCCTTTGTTGGCACAGCTTCATAGATGACCTGTTGGTCATCTGGACAGGTACCGAACAACTTCTCATTGACTTTGTAGCAAGGCTGAACATCAACCACTTTAACCTTCATTTTACCTTTACTTATGATACCCAGAGCATTTCTTTTTTAGATGTCAAAATCATTAAGAATTCCTCTGGCCAACTGATCACTGACCTATTCCGCAAGCCTACAGCAGGCAATACACTTCTTAATGCCTCTAGCTCCCATCCCCGTCCTCTGGTACGCAGTATTCCCTATGCTCAATACTTGAGATTGGGAAGGAACTGCACAGAGGATGGGGATTTCCGCACACAAGCTGATGCCCTGCGCACAGGTCTATTGGCTCGGGGATACAGCCGTACCAATTTAAGGAAGGCCTTTAATAGAGCCTTCGCTCAAGATCGACAAGCGCTACTTAATGGCCCCCCTCGCACTAATCAACCTTTAACTGTTAAAATCATTACTAAATTCTCTGTTCATCATAACCAGTTGCGAAAATTGCTATCCCAACACTGGCATATACTTACTGACCATCATACTTTAAAGAAATACATTAGACCCACTCCGGAATTGATCTTCAGAAGGGCCACCTCCCTTAGGGATAAATTTACCCGTAGTCACTATAGAACTCCTGCACTCCTACCAAAGGGTCCCGAGGCACCTTCAAATGTGAAGAATGTCCACATTGCCCATGGATCCAAGAAGGACATAAATTTGTCCTTCCAAATGGAGAGATATTTAGATCCCAACAATTTGCGTACTGCGTCACGAGAGGGGTTATTTACCTGATGGTCTGTGCCTGCAAGGCCTTTTACGTAGGCAAGACCATCAGGGAACTACGACAAAGGCTGGGGAATATATTAGTTATATTTTATCAGGTCAGGCAACGATGTTGGATGAGAAGGCTTGGCTCGCAGTCTCCGCTCTAATTCATCCCAAAGGTGTTCTATTAGGTTGAGGTCAGGACTCTGTGCAGGCCATTCAAGTTCCTCCACCCCAAACTCACTCATCCATGTCCTTATGGACCTTGCTTTTTGCACTGGTCCAAATCATTTGGTGGAGGGGGGATTATGGTGTCTGACCTCACAAATGCGCTTTTGGAAGAATGGTCAAATATTCCCAAAGACACACTCCTAAAACTTGTGGACAGCCTTCCCAGAAGAGTTGAAGCTGTTATAGCTGCAAAGGGTGGGCCAACTCAATATATATAGATATATATATATCTATAGATATATCTATAGATATATATATCTATATCTATATAGATATATCTATATAGATATAGATATATCTATATATATATATATATATATATATATATATATATATATATATATGTAAACATGTAATACCTTAGCCCTAAAGTGTATGTCCGGGGAAAATAAACCTTTTAGTACATCTCTGCAATACATACACATTTGCCAGGTTTTATCCATTTAAGGGCTCTGCAAGTATAGAAAATACTAGTCAAACTGCCAGAAATGCACTCACCTCTTAAGGCTGGTCATACACGGAGCAAATTTCTATCCTGCAATTGGTTGAAGGAAAGAAACTTGCTTGATGCCCCCATGAACGCAGACAGTGCTGACAGGGGAATCCCTCCTGCTGGGCCATTCTCTTCCTCAGGCAGGGATGGCTTTCCCTGCCCGCCCGGGACAGAAGAAGCCACCATCTTCTACCAAGTAGGGGGGAGCCGTCCAAGCCAGGTGAAGAGAGCGATACTCACAAGAGAATCTGGCAGGCTGGTTGTACCCAAGTTAATTGATCGCTCATCTTGGTACATTCAGCCTGCCCATGAACAATTTGAATCTCGGCTGGTTCCTTACCAAATTGTGTGTACATGGCTTTAGACATGTTATGTTATTTGAGGGAGCTAACTGGACAGTGGAAAGCTCATCACATGCACAGGTTGAGAAGTTGAGAGGTAGCTGGAGTGTTAGCATCAACAGAGATGTTAAAGTTATCACGAACGATAGGGGGTACTGCATGTCAGAAGAGAAACATTCGGGTAGCCAAACAGAGACGTCATCAAAGAAGCATGACATCTGTCAAGGAGGCAAATAAATCACAGTAATTCCTAGAGAGACGGGCAAAAATTACAATGAGCTTCAGAAGAGGAGAAGGAAAGAGAAGGAGTTGTAGGAAGAACTTGCATAAAGTGCTTTGTGGGGCAAAAAGAATTCCAATGCCACCATGGGAGAGATCAGCTCATGCACATCGCTGGATCAGATCGGGCTCAGGTAAGAAAAGGGGGGGGAGCTGGGGGGAGCTGCAGCACAGAAGGTTTTTCACCTTAATGCATAGAATGAAAAACCTTGAGGCTTTACAACCACTTTAAGCTCCAACACACTGGGAGAGCAGCGTTTCAAAGTTCTTGGGCTTGGACTTCAGTCAAAAACCATTACTGGCCAAAGTCTTGGTGCAATACTTTGGCCAATGATAGTTCTCTGAAATGCTTTTTGGGATTTTCAGCTGGACAGTGCTCAATATCCTGAAAATTTGGATCAAATCCAAACCTCTCAACAGCCAAAATTCAATCTGCACCAAACTTGGAGCTTATCTCTAATGTGGTTGAAAAAGGGGCCACAAAGAATATAGAAGTAGCTAGTCAGATTCAACTAGACTTATTCTGCAGTGATGAAGACTTTTCATTTCATTTATCCAAGAAGCTTCCTCTGCACCAGTGGCAACTGGTGCTAAAAATTTTTGGGGGGTGCAAACAAACTGAAAAATTCTGAAAAAAACAAACAAATTAATTGCAGCCTCACTGTGCCCATAAATTGCAGCCACTGTGCCCATCAATTGCAGCCACTGTGCCCATCAATTGCAGCCACTGTGCCCATCAAACGCTGCTACTGTGCCCATCGAATGCTCCCACTGTGCCATCAAATGCTGCCACTGTGCCATTGAATGCCGCCACTGTGACCCCCCCCCGCCAGCTTGCTGTCTGCCGGGCAGTTACCCTGTCTGACGGCGAGTGGTGTCCTCCCTGTTTCCCCTCCCATCCTCTTCTCCCATCCTCTCCTTCTATAGGCATCCAATTAAAGCGCCCGTTGTTTCAGCCAATCAGGTGACGGGTAACAGGTGGTTCAGTGTTAGGAAAGCCAATATTGACTGCTTTTTTTATACTTCCACATGTAGCTAACCAAATGTTATAAGATAAATACAATTGTACCAGTTGTATTTGAAAAGCCCTATAGCTGAAATGGGGGGTTGATCTATTAAAACTGGAGAGAGCAAAATCTGCTGCATCTGTGCATGGTAGCCAATCAGCTTCTAACTTCAGCTTGTTCGGTTAAGCTTTGACAAAAAAAAAAACTGAAAGCTGGTTGGTTTCTATGAAGATCTGCACCAGATTTTTCACTCTTCACTTTTAGTAAAGCAACTAAATCCCAGTGAGTTTTTTTTGCAAAAAGGCGAACAATTAGCTTTTACTACACAATTACAGAGGAGTAACATCCCATTACAGCAATGCTTAAAACATCATCTAAAACCACAAGCATTGAATGTTAGCTGTTCTGTCTTTATCCTTACCAAAAAAAAAATAATACATTTAAAAAAAATATGAGATTTTTGCCATGAACTATATTTATTGCATGAAGACTATTGAGCTTTTATCTGAAAAAAATAATGATTAAGTTGGTACACCTATAGCAATGTAGTTAACACGATAGAGGCTGTGAATAATAGTATGACATCAAAATATTTCCTCTTTTCATTTTTATTATTTCAGTTGCATCCCCTTTGCAGTTTGTAAATACCTTTTCTGTATTTGTGTATTACATATTCAGGCTGTGCTACCTCTAATTGTAATTTTGCTGCATCTCTTCTTCAAATAAATTGGCAGAGCAAGGTCACCTGATATAGAAGTTGTGCAGAAAAGATAGCCAATTGCAATGTTTGATACACAGATATCCACTTTAATCCAAATCCATATCAGTCCTTTCTCCAAAAGAGCTTACAATCTAATATCTCTACCACAGACATCCAGGTTCAGTGCACGCATTAGGAATCCTTTGTTATAATTGTGAGAAGAATCCAAAGTATCCAGAGGAATCTCACGCAGACACAGTGAAAAACGCAACATTTATTACATTTATTACATTAACATATATACTATATGGCCAAAGGTTTTATGGGATGGCCAACAAGCCTATATAAGTGACTGTTTCATTCCAATGACTAAGCTTCCTGGAAGGATTGAGTGGTTGGAGCCCAGGCTGAGGCTGTCATATACCTTCTTACAGAGATGTGCGACTTCCAAGACTTTTCCCTTTTCCATTAGATGTTTTATCTAGATAGTTTGGTTGGCTGCCCCATTTTAAATCTGTGGACAGTAATATGGAGTTGGACAACTCTTTGCATCTACTGTATAACAGTCTCTGCTCTTCTGGGAAGGCTTTCCTAAAGATTTTGCAGTACCTCTGTGGAAATTAATGTCTATTCAGTCAAACGAGCATTCATGAGGTCAGGTAGTGGTATTGGATGAAAAGACTGATGTTCCAATTCATTCTAAAGGTGTTCAGTGGGGTTGAGGTCAAGGTACTGTGCAGGCAACTCAAAATCCTTCCACACCAAACCCATCAAATCATGTCTTTATAAAGCTGAATTTGTACACAGAGGAAGCTTATGCTGGACCAGAAAAGGGCCTTCACCAAACTGTTAATACAAGGTTGCCACGATTATCTAAGATGTCTTTGCTCACTCTAGCATTAACAGTACCCTTCACCAGGAACACCTGAACTCAGTCATGGGAGTTCCTATATTTTTGAACAAATAGTGTAGAAGGCCATGCGTTTAAAAACCTTTGGCCGTACAGTGAAGGTAAGTTGGCCAGCTGTTTACCAACCTTTTAGCCATATAGCAAACAACCATAGTGGAAAATGAATGCAGCATTCCAGTGCTACATGGAAAATATGTGAACTTTTTTGAAAGCACATTTATGTTTATGCCTATCAACCGGCTAATGTTACAACTGTAAGATTATTTAACCACTTGCCGACCGCCTAACGCAGATATACTGCGGCAGAGCGGCACGGGCAGGCAAAATCACGTACCCGTACGTGATCTGCCTCCCGCGGGCGGGGGGTCCGATCGGACCCCCCCCCGGTGCCATCGGCGGTCGGCATCTGACTGGGAGCGTCGGGAGGCGAGGGGGAGACCATCCGATCGTGGCCCCCCCCTCGCGATCGCTCCCAGCCAATGGAAATCCTCCTCTGCCTGTGTGTCGTTTCACACAGGCAGAGGATGTGATGTCATCTCTCCTCGGTCTGGCAGTTTCCGTTCCAGCGCCGAGGGGAGATGACATGTAAGTGCACACAACACTCACACACACAGTAGAACATGCCAGGCATACTTTACACCCCCGATCCCCCCCCGATCGCCCCCCGATCCCCCCCCAATCACCCCCCCCCCCTGTCACAAACTGACATTAGCAGTATTTTTTTTTTTTTTTTTTTTCTGATTACTGCTGTGTCAGTTTGTGACAGTTAGTGTTAGGGCAGTGTATATTACCCCCCTTTAGGTCTAGGATACCCCCCTAACCCCCCCTAATAAAGTTTTAACCCCTTGATCACCCCCCCTCACCAGTGTCGCTAAGCGATCATTTTTCTGATCGCTGTATTAGTGTCGCTGGTGACGCTAGTTAGGGACGTAAATATTTAGGTTCGCCGTCAGCGTTTTATAGCGTCAGGGACCCCCATATACTATCTAATAAATGTTTTAACCCCTTGATTGCCCCCTAGTTAACCCTTTCACCGCTGATCACCGTATAACCGTTACGGGTGACGCTGGTTAGTTCGTTTATTTTTTATAGTGTCAGGGCACCCACCGTTTATTACCGAATAAAGGTTTAGCCCCCCGATCGCCCGGCGGTGATATGCGTCGCCCCAGGCAGCGTCAGATTAGCGCCAGTACCGCGAACACCCACGCACGCAGCATACACCTCCCTTAGTGGTATAGTATCTGATCGGATCAATATCTGATCCGATCAAATCTATACTAGCGTCCCCAGCAGTTTAGGGTTCCCGAAAACGCAGTGTTAGCGGGATCAGCCCAGATACCCGCTAGCACCTGCGTTTTGCCCCTCCGCCCAGCCCAGCCCAGCCCACCCAAGTGCAGTATCGATCGATCACTGTCACTTACAAAACACTAAACGCATAACTGCAGCGTTCGCAGAGTCAGGCCTGATCCCTGCGATCGCTAACAGTTTTTTTGGTAGCATTTTGGTGAACTGGCAAGCACCAGCCCCAGGCAGCGTCAGGTTAGCGCCAGTACCGCTAACACCCACGCACGCACCGTACACCTCCCTTAGTGGTATAGTATCTGAACGCATCAATATCTGATCCGATCAGATCTATACTAGCGTCCCCAGCAGTTTAGGGTTCCCAAAAACGCAGTGTTAGCGGGATCAGCCCAGATACCTGCTAGCACCTGCGTTTTGCCCCTCCGCCCAGCCCAGCCCACCCAAGTGCAGTATCGATCGATCACTGTCACTTACAAAACACTAAACGCATAACTGCAGCGTTCGCAGAGTCAGGCCTGATCCCTGCGATCGCTAACAGTTTTTTTGGTAGCGTTTTGGTGAACTGGCAAGCACCAGCCCCAGGCAGCGTCAGATTAGCGCCAGTACCGCTAACACCCACGCACGCACCGTACACCTCCCTTAGTGGTATAGTATCTGATCGCATCAATATCTGATCCGATCAGATCTATACTAGCGTCCCCAGCAGTTTAGGGTTCCCAAAAACGCAGTGTTAGCGGGATCAGCCCAGATACCTGCTAGCACCTGCGTTTTGCCCCTCCGCCCGGCCCAGCCCACCCAAGTGCAGTATCGATCGATCACTGTCACTTACAAAACACTAAACGCATAACTGCAGCGTTCGCAGAGTCAGGCCTGATCCCTGCGATCGCTAACAGTTTTTTTTGTAGCGTTTTGGTGAACTGGCAAGCGCCAGTGGCCTAGTACACCCCGGACGTAGCCAAACCAGCACTGCAGTAACACTTGGTGACGTGGCGAGTCCCATAAGTGCAGTTCAAGCTGGTGAGGTGGCAAGCACAAGTAGTGTCCCGCTGCCACCAAAAAGACAAACACAGGCCCGTCGTGCCCATAATGCCCTTCCTGCTGCATTCGCCAATCCTAATTGGGAACCCACCACTTCTGCAGCGCCCGTACTTCCCCCATTCACATCCCCAACCAAATGCAGTCGGCTGCATGAGAGGCATTTTTATGTCCTCCCGAGTACCCCTACCCAGCGAACCCCCCCAAAAAAGATGTCGTGTCTGCAGCTAGCGCGGATATAGGCGTGACACCCGCTATTATTGTCCCTCCCCTCCTGTCCTGATAATCCTGGTCTTTGCATTGGTGAATGTTTTGAACACTAGCATGCACTAGTTGAGTTTTAGCGTAGGGTACAGCATTGCACAGACTAGGCACACTTTCACAGGGTCTCCCGAGATGCCATCGCATTTTGAGAGACCCGAACCTGGAACCGGTTACAGTTATAAAAGTTAGTTACAAAAAAAAGTGTAAAAAAAAAAAAAAAACACAAACAAAAATATAAAATAAAAATAGTTGTCGTTTTATTGTTCTCTCTCTCTCTATTCTCTCTCTATTGTTCTGCTCTTTTTTACTGTATTCTATTCTGCAATGTTTTATTGTTATTGTTATTGTTATTGATTGTTATTGTTATTGTTATTGTTATTATGTTTTATCACGTTTGCTTTTCAGGTATGTAATTATTTATACTTTACCGTTTACTGTGCTTTATTGTTAACCATTTTTTTGTCTTCAGGTATGCCATTCACGACTTTGAGTGGTTATACCAGAATGATGCCTGCAGGTTTAGGTATCATCTTGGTATCATTCTTTTCAGCCAGCGGTCGGCTTTCATGTAAAAGCAATCCTAGTGGCTAATTAGCCTCTAGACTGCTTTTACAAGCAGTGGGAGGGAATGCCCCCCCCCCCAACATCTTCCGTGTTTTTCTCTGGCTCTCCTGTCTCAACAGGGAACCTGAGAATGCAGCCGGTGATTCAGCCAGCTGACCATAGAGCTGATCAGAGACCAGAGTGGCTCCAAACATCTCTATGACCTAAGAAACCGGAAGCTACGAGCATTTTATGACGTAGATTTCGCCGGATGTAAACAGCGCCATTGGGAAATTGGGAAAGCATTTTATCACACCGATCTTGGTGTGATCAGATGCTTTGAGGGCAGAGGAGAAATCTAGGGTCTAATAGACCCCAATTTTTGCAAAAAAGAGTACCTGTCACTACCTATTGCTATCATAGGGGATATTTACATTCCCTGAGATAACAATAAAAATGATTTAAAAAAAAAAAAAATGAAAGGAACAGTTTAAAAATAAGATAAAAAAACAATAATAATAAAGAGAAAAAAAAAAAAAAAAAAAAAAAGCACCCCTGTCCCCCCTGCTCTCGCGCTAAGGTGAACGCAAGCGTTGGTCTGGCGTCAAATGTAAACAGCAATTGCACCATGCATGTGAGGTATCGCCGCGAAGGTCAGATCGAGGGCAGTAAGTTTAGCAGTAGACCTCCTCTGTAAATCTAAAGTGGTAACCTGTAAAGGCTTTTAAAGGCTTTTAAAAATGTATTTAGTTTGTCGCCACTGCACGTTTGTGCGCAATTTTAAAGCATGTCATGTTTGGTATCCATGTACTCGGCCTAAGATCATCTTTTTTATTTCATCAAACATTTGGGCAATATAGTGTGTTTTAGTGCATTAAAATGTAAAAAAGTGTGTTTTTTCCCCAAAAAATGCGTTTGAAAAATCGCTGCGCAAATACTGTGTGAAAAAAAAAAATGAAACACCCACCATTTTAATCTGTAGGGCATTTGCTTTAAAAAAAATATATAATGTTTGGGGGTTCAAAGTAATTTTCTTGCAAAAAAAAATTATTTTTTTATGTAAACAATAAGTGTCAGAAAGGGCTATGTCTTCAAGTGCTTAGAAGAGTGGGTGATGTGTGACATAAGCTTCTAGATGTTGTGCATAAAATGCCAGGACAGTTCAAAACCCCCCCAAATGACCCCATTTTGGAAAGTAGACACCCCAAGCTATTTGCTGAGAGGCATGTCGAGTCCATGGAATAATTTATATTGTGACACAAGTTGCGGGAAAGAGACAATTTTTTATTTTTTTTATTTTTTTTTGCGCAAAGTTGTCACTAAATGATATATTGCTCAAACATGCCATGGGAATATGTGAAATTACACCCCAAAATACATTCTGTTGCTTCTCCTGAGTACGGGGATACCACATGTGTGGGACTTTTTGGGAGCCTAGCCGCGTACGGGACCCCGAAAACCAAGCACCGCCTTCAGGCTTTCTAAGGCCGTAAATTTTTGATTTCACTCTTCACTGCCTATCACAGTTTCGGAGGCCATGGAATGCCCAGGTGGCACAAAACCCCCCCAAATGACCCCATTTTGGAAAGTAGACACCCCAAGCTATTTGATGAGAGGTATAGTGAGTATTTTGCAGACCTCACTTTTTGTCACAAAGTTTTGAAAATTGAAAAAAGAAAAAAAAAAATTTTTTTTCTCGTCTTTCTTTATTTTCAAAAACAAATGAGAGCTGCAAAATACTCACCATGCCTCTCAGCAAATAGCTTGGGGTGTCTACTTTCCAAAATGGGGTCATTTGGGGGGGGTTTGTGCCACCTGGGCATTCCATGGCCTCCGAAACTGTGATAGGCAGTGAGGAGTAAAATCAAAAATGTACGCCCTTAGAAATCCTGAAGGCGGTGCTTGGTTTTCGGGGTCCCGTACGCGGATAGGCTCCCAAAAAGTCCCACACATGTGGTATCCCCGTACTCAGGAGAAGCAGCTAAATGTATTTTGGGGTGCAATTCCACATATGCCCATGGCCTGTGTGAGCAATATATCATTTAGTGTCAACTTTGTGCAAAAAAAAAAAAAAAAAAAAAAAATTTGTCACTTTCCCGCAACTTGTGTCAAAATATAAAACATTCCATGGACTCAACATGCCTCAAAGCAAATAGCTTGGGGTGTCTACTTTCCAAAATGGGGTCATTTGGGGGGGTTTTATGTCATCTGGGCATTTTATGGCCTTCAAAACTGTGATAGGTAGTGAGGAGTAAAATCAAAAATGTACGCCCTTAGAAATCCTGAAGGCGTTGCTTGGTTTTCGGGGCCCCGTACGCGGCTAGGCTCCCAAAAAGTCCCACACATGTGGTATCCCCGTACTCAGGAGAAGCAGCTAAATGTATTTTGGGGTGCAATTCCACATATGCCCATGGCCTGTGTGAGCAATATATCATTTAGTGACAACTTTTTGTAATTTTTTTTTTTTTTTTTTTTTTTGTCATTATTCAATCACTTGGGACAAAAAAAATAAATATTCAATGGGCTCAACATGCCTCTCAGCAAATTCCTTGGGGTGTCTACTTTCCAAAATGGGGTCATTTGTGGGGGTTTTGTACTGCCCTGCCATTTTAGCACCTCAAGAAACGACATAGGCAGTCATAAATTAAAGGCTGTGTAAATTCCAGAAAATGTACCCTAGTTTGTAGACGCTATAACTTTTGCGCAAACCAATAAATATACACTTATTGACATTTTTTTTACCAAAGACATGTGGCCGAATACATTTTGGCCTAAATGTATGACTAAAATTGAGTTTATTGGATTTTTTTTAGAACAAAAAGTAGAAAATATCATTTTTTTTCAAAATTTTCGGTCTTTTTCCGTGTATAGCGCAAAAAATAAAAATGGCAGAGGTGATCAAATACCATCAAAAGAAAGCTCTATTTGTGGGAAGAAAAGGACGCAAATTTCGTTTGGGTACAGCATTGCATGACCGCGCAATTAGCAGTTAAAGCGACGCAGTGCCGAATTGTAAAAAGTGCTCTGGTCAGGAAGGGGGTAAAACCTTCCGGGGCTGAAGTGGTTAATCATGATATCTATGACTTATAACTAATGCACTGCCTTTACCAATAATTATGCAAATTTGCTTTGCATTTTTTGAACCAGGGCAATTCAGTTTTGTGGATATTATTTATGTGATGTATGAGAAGCTTTAGGTACATAGCACGTGTATTCTAGTTGCTTAGTTATTTTCACACCAATCAGAGCGCTGTAGTCCAAGCCACAAGCAACTTTAGAACTGCACCCTTGACTTGAGAAGTCAACTTCTTTCTCCCCTATGAAAAGAAAATACTCATCAAGCCTAATTTGCTAAAAGAAATGCACACAAACAAGGAAATCACTATAAAGATAATCAGCATGCTTCTCTTGCAGGTTAGCATGTGTGTTCAGATCTAGTAAAGCAGGGGTCCCCGACCCCCGAGCAGGGGACCACCTGTTGATAATCAGGCCACACAGTAATGACGTGTAGACATGTGCATTTGTTTTCGTCCAAATGCATTTTCGTCCAAATTTCGGGTATTTTCGTTATCGTTTTACCAAACGATAACGAATATGCAGAATCCGAAAACCGAAAGATCCGACATAAACAAATGCTTTATTTTAGTTTTCATTGCGAAAAAAGTTCGATATGGATAGAAGATTCAACATGACGCTGACAATAGCGATCTGTGTCCATCGAACCTGTGGTCGAATGTGCCTAACCTTAGCTCTATTAGTCCAAGATTATTCGACATAGAGAGAAAAGATTCGACATTATAGAGAATATAGCAAAAAAGGTCAAATGTGCCTAACCTAACTCTATTAGTCCAAGATTATTCGACATAGAGAGAAAAGATTCAACATGAAGATTCGACGAAGCAGTCGCCGCGATCGGACATTTATGGTCAAATGCTCCGCCCATAGGCTATAGAAGAATTCTAATGTTGGTTGACTAGTAATAATAATTAATAAATATAATTATTACTAGTGTCATACAACATTAGAATTCTACTATAGCTTGTAGGCGGAACATTCGACCGGAAATGTACGATTGCGGCATCGTACAGTTTAGCTGCTCCGTCAAATCTTCTTAGAACATTCGACAGACACCATAAGCCTTCAATGACAGATTCGACCTTAATTATATCGGATTTTCGGACGAATTCATTTATTTTAACGAAACGAAATAAATAAAAACAAATTTTGGGAGTAACTAAATAAATAAATTTTTCGGACGAAAACGAAATTCCGAAATGAAATATTTCAGTGTGCACATGTCTAATGCTGTGTACACACGAGCGGACTTTCGACGGACTGAACCCCGAATTACTTTTTGACGGACTTTCGACAGAGTTCCAACATAACGGACTTGCCTACACACGATCACACCAAAGTCCGACTGATTCGAATGTGATGACGTATGGCCGGACTAGAATAAGGAAGTTGATAGCCAGTAGCCAATAGCTGCCCTAGCGTCGTTGTTCGTCCGTCAGACTAGCATACAGATGAACAGATTTTTCGACAAGACTCGAGTCCGTCGGAAAGATTTGAAACATGTTCTATTTCTAAAGTCTGTCTGATTTTTCAACAGCAAAGGTCCGATGAAGCCCACACACGATCGAATTGTCCGGTGGATTAGTTCCGTTGGACCTTTGCTGTCGAAAAGTCCGGTCGTGTGTACACAGCATTAGAGATGAGGGGCGTCCGCATGTCCGCACAGGAATATTACAGACCAACGTATGCTGCTCACCTCCTGCTGTGCGGCCATGCAGTGTATCCTGGTTCCTCCACCCACCCAGCCATTGAGGTACTTTATAGGAGAGGCAGCGGTCAGTGATGTGTAATGTTAGAGAGGAAAGGGGGGGCAGACTGCACAGGCACTGTGATGGAGGAAGCTGTGATTGCTAGGGCACTGTAAAGGGGCATTGTAATCATTATAGTACCCCTTTATATCACAGCCCCCCTTTACATTACAGTGCCCCCTTTGCAGTGCAGTCCCCTCTAGATCACAGCCCCGCTTTACATTACAGCGCCCCCTTTGCATCACAGTGCCCCCTTTACAGAGCAGTTCCCATTAATTTGGAAGGGCACTGTGATGTAAAGGGCACTGCACTGTAAAGGGGCACTGTATTGTAAACAGTGCGCTGTGATGTGTAGGGGAGCTGAGCACACTGATATAAAGGGGAGACTATGCTGTAAAGGGGCATTATTGTATGAAGGGAGGCTGAGAACAGACTTTGTGAATATCCCATGCCCCTACCTGTCCCTCCCCTGCCCCCCCGGTCTATGGGAAAATTAGCTGTCATTAACCCGGTCCCAGGTTTCAAAAAGGTTTGGGTCTGCTGTAGTAAAGGTTGTTGGTTATGGCCACTGAAGATCCAAAAAAGGATGTTTTATTCCTTGCATGTACTACTATTGGTGTAAAGAATATGTACACCCTAAGAATAAACTTTATTTTTTATTTTTTTATTTGATAATTGCACAAATAATTGTTGATCCTGCTAAAAACCCTGTAAGCTAATAACTTCCCCATAACTTCCCCTAATAACTTGTGTTGTACTTGTATCAGTTCCCATTGTTCCCTGCTACCTATGTGGACTACAAATCACCTTCCCCATATTTTTGTATGGAGGAGTAGTGTTCTGTAGATAAAGTACAGTAAACAATCAGGTAAAAATAAACAAGCTTTACATTCGTTCTGTGCAAATAGGGCAAAAACCAAATGTAAACAGTCTATATCCTGTGCTGCACAAATGTAAACAATTTATTTTAAATGGAAAATACCACATTTGGCCACTGGATGTAGTGTTATTGGAAATTTCTGTGCCCTATCTTGTGGCCAAATGCAGTGTTTTCTGTTTTAATTGATTAACATTCAAAATGCTAATGCTGCGTACACACGATCGGGATTTTGGTCGGAAAAAGATATGGATGGCTTTTCCGCTCAAGTTTGCCTTGCATACACACAGTCACACAAAAGTTTGCTGAAACTTTCGACCGTTAAGAACTCGGTGACGTACAACACTACGACGAGCCGAGAAAATTAAGTTCAATGCTTCCGAGCATGCGTCAAATTGTTTCCGAGCATGCGGAGGAATTTTGCGCGTCAGAATTGCTACAGACGATCGCATTTTCGGATAGGAACTTTTTCCGACCGAAAAATTGAGAACCTTCTCTCAATCTTTTGCTGGCTGGAATTTGGCCAGCAAAAGCAATTCATAGTGCTCACTGCTAAAAATATTTTATGGATGCTAGCACATGCAAAATGCCCCCCCAAATTATTGAATTAATGAAAGCATGGAGACACACACTGGGAGAGATTTACTAAAACGGGAGAGTACAAAATCTGGTGCAGCTCTAGATAGTAACCAGTCATCTTCCAGATTTTATTGTCAAAGCTTAATTGAGCAAGCTGAAGTTAGAAGCCACCATGCACGTCTGCACCAGATCCTGTGTACACCTTTTTTTAGTAAATCCCCCCATGTGTGTCTACGGAACCTCTGCAGGCTGGGATCGCTCCCATATGAAATCAGATGCCAGCAGCCCTCACTAGTTTCACCCTCTCCTGGACCAATGTAGCTCATGCTTGTTTGACCTTTGTAATGGGGGTCAAAAAATAAGGTGGTAACACACTTGGGAGAACTGGTGGAGGTGGCACATGATTGTTGGATTCACTCATTATTCAACATTTGTGGTGGACTTTCATTATAAATTATTTTACACATTAGTAACTTCTATTTAACAAGATCGCCATTATTGGTTTTATTTATCACATGTGTTTGATGTGTTAATTTTTTGCACATTTAACTATGTTATTGTATAATAGTGCAGCACTTTTCTCAAATAACAAATACAATTACCAGTTTTGAAGAATTGTTAGGTTATATTTTTTTATTATTGAGCTCATGGAACAGCACAGTGTCTAATGCCGCTTATACACGAGTGGACTTTTTGACCGGACTGGTCCGACGGACTTCCAACGGACTTTCCCAACGAATGGGCTTGCCTACACACGATCACACCCAAGTCTGATGGATTCGTAGGTGATGACATATGACCGGACTAAAATAAGGAAGTTGATAGCAAGTAGCCAATAGCTGCCCTAGCGTCGTTTTTTGTCCGTCGGACTAGCATACAGACAAACAGATTTTTGGGTCAGGCGGAGTTACGACGTAAAGATTTGTAGCATGTTCCAAATCTAAAGTCCGTCAGATTTTCGTCTGGAAAAGTCCGCTGAAGGTCTGATGAAGCCCAGACACGATCGGATTGTCCACCGGACTCGGTCCGTCGGACCAGTCTGGTCGAAAAGTCCTCCCGTGTGTACACGGCTTTACACTATCTACACTTTGTATAACTCTGCATGATCTCCCATTGCTTGCATGTTAGCCTTGTATGTGTATGCATGCATGTTAGGGACTTTAGATTGCAAGCAGGGAATGATGAAATGTACAATATATGTAAAGCACCGCATAAATTGTTGGCACTATATAAATACAGGTAATAAATTAATATTTTTAAATTAGCAATAGCAAATAATAACAACTAACATTTACCAAACACTTACCAGGTGGTTCAAGAGTTCCTCGGAAACGTACACACAGATCATCCTCTCCTAAACAAACTGTCGATTTTGTTGCATTACAACCTTGCAGGGTGTTAAACGCATAGCAAAGTGGACATAACCTGCCTTTCGGTTCAGTCTGATTATTGTATGGCACTAAATAAAAGGAATAATATGTTTTTATAAACAGATATGACGAACACAGTGTCAGAAGAAAAAACATATATAAAGTGTTATATCCACTATAGGCATACTCCGCTGGACTTATCCTTACTTTACGTACACTCTCAAGTACGGGCACATTGGCGTCCATGGGAAATCTTCTTCAGCTTGACATGGCACTGCTCCCCAGTGGCGGTGCGTCCATAAGGGCACATGGGCGCCGCCCCCTCCCTCCAGCCACCCCCCTATATGTAAAATGGATAGATTCATGCATTGCACCACCGCTACCCCCTATTTAGGCGTCCGGCCCCTTTCTGGACGCCAGGCACCTGAATTACAGTGGCGTGGGGGGGTATTTTTGAAGCACCTGATTAGAGCCATAGGCTCTAATAGGCTTCAAAATAGGTGGACTCATGGCGCAGAGCATTGTGCTAAGAGCCCACCCAGGTGTGTTAGCAAGGCAATGAATATTTGCTTTGCTAACATTGAGCCGCCTGTCAGCCAATCAGGGAGCGCGGGTCCAATACCCGTCACCTGATTGGCTGAAGGCACAGACATCCCTATTGGACGCCTAGCGGAACGGAGGAGGAGATGCACGAGAACCATAGAGGATGCAGGAGTCATCGCCTGCTCGTCCTACAGCTCGCCGCCGTCACCCGGATGGGGTAAGTGCCAGTCTGACGACGGGTGCAGGACAGCAGGCAGACTGCTGGACTGGCAGGAGCAGGTACACAGCAGCAGGTGCAGGACAGCAGACAGCAACCAAGCACGAGAGCAGGTGGATGCAGCGTCTCAGGGGGTCAGGCTGGCAGAAGTCTGTAACGGCCAAGCAGCATAGGTACTGATTCAGATCCAGAGAAGAGTCAGGGCTAAGCCAGGGTTGGTATCAAGCGAGCAGAGAAGGCACTGGAGCAGTAGGCAAAAGGCAGAGTCAGGTCACAAGCCGGGTCAGCAATCAGGTATCAGGAACGAGCAAAGACAAACAGGCCGGGTAAATACAGAAGCAAGCACAGGATCAGGTCACAGACGGTAGAAGCTGACGACCACTCAGAAATCTTCTGATCTTTGGAGCTAATTTAAATAGGGAAGAGGATGCCAAGTACTCATGCATGCTCACGCTAATGCGCATGCGCATAATGCCTAGGTGTCACGCGTGAATTCTTATGCGCATGCGCATGAGTTACGGAACCTCTAGTTGTCACTTGAGAATTCTTATTAGCAAGTGCTCATCTTCGTGCACGATTATGATGTCACTCATGAATTCGCATGCACGTGCACGTGAGTTACGAAACCTTTAGTTGTCACTTGAGAATTCTTATTAGCTAGTGCACATCTTCATGCACGTCTTTGTGCATAATTATGCATATGATTTCCCTGACAGGTTGGATATGTATGTGGCTGATGCCGTATGTATGCCTGTGGGAATGGGAATGTGTGGAAGTGTATGGAGATAAAGATGTGGATGGAATCAATGGGTTATTGAGTACAGTTTGAATGTTGGTATGGATGGAATGATGTGGGCCCCCCTATTTTGCACTTATCAAACAGATATAACAATGCTTTCCACAGCCTCAAAGGCGATGATACCCAGACACTGGAGAAATACCACCACCCCTTTGACAAAAGAATGGCTAGAAGAGGTACATCTTCTTTACAAAATAGAAGAGATCAGGGCAATAGCCCACGAAAAAATAGAAAATTTCAATGATACATGGCAACCCTGGATCATCTTCAAATATTCTTCATCATATGACTCTTTGATACAAAGATGACAAATGGTCTCTTTGCTTCCTTCAGTCTTTTCTTTCTCCCTAATATGTCACCCTCTCGGGACCGACATCTTTTCTCTTTCCTTTCTACTTTGCTCTATTGAGCTATAAGTACCTAATTAGAGTATTTCTAAATGATGTTATTGATGAATAATAATCAGCTGATCATCACAACACACTTTAGCTAAGATTAAGTACTACATATGTTTTTCATGTTGAGACAACCGTTATTGACAACTCTAATGGTGTAATATATCATATTTACAGTTGAATTCTCTATGCTCAAGTACATGTACAGATGTTATTCTGATTGTACAATAGCTTTATTTCTGAACATAAAATAAAAACTTTTATTGTAAAAAAAAACAAAAAAAAAACAATGCTTCCAATGGTATATTGAACAGACAAAAGAGCACAAATAAGAGAAGTTCAATTTTAGGGTTTACATACGCTTAAATTGCAGTTTTGTCACAAAACTTCTTTAGCCCTCCATTAGCCTTATCCTATGTGACAACCTCAAGCTCTATAGGGTTTTGTACCAAATGTGTCAACCCTTTTTTAATTTTCCAGTGGGGAAGGGTTAGAACGTCTGTCAACTTAGAATTTGGCTAATTGAACTTTGTTTTTTAGGGTCTATTAAATGCTCTCCATCTAGTGCATATGTGCAGTTAAATCATTATTTTATGCTAGGTCTCACTATACCATTCCTTTGTGTCCTCTACCTTGCTAGACAGAATCCATACCTCCAACCATTGTGGCAAGCCTGAAGTAACAGCTACTGTCACCAGGACTGCAAGTGTGGAGGGATCCAAAATGTTATCCAAAACAGAAATAGAGGAGAAATCTTAGAACCGTAAGTCTAGTTTCAGAAACTACCCGGAGGGGATTTCCATTTGGTGAGATTTCCTGTCTGTTGTGTCTACAGTATATCAAGTAAAAGCCCCCCCCCCCCCCCCCCCCCCCACAATGGGACACAGATGGCAAAAAGAAAAACAGGCTGGGGGGTTATCCATTACCTACTTCATTGAAAAAAGTAATGTAGCTTTAGTTTAACTTTATCCACCATAATGCAGGAGAAACACAGACAAGAACAAAACAGTGCACATACTTACTGTTATAGCTTCCAGAGTTACACCGATGTCCGGTACAGCATTCTATGTTACGTCTCAAATAAACATCCTGACCTGAATAGACATGAAGAGTTGTGTTGCAAGGAAAGTTCAGTGCACATCGTTTATAGATGGAGCGAGATTCTTTACCTGCCCAAACAAAACAAAAAAAGAATGAGGGGTATATTCTTAAGAGGGGTACATATAAAAAGCAAAGTCCTAAAGTTTGGGGGATTTTAAAGCCAATTAACCCCTCTTAATGTATTACTGTAATGTAGTCAGGGTCCATATACAGTAAGCAATTCTTTTTACTTTTTTACTAATTGTATTAGAGGAGTTGGATTGCTGCTCTAACACACAAGGCAGCTCTCCCATGGCCCAACATGCCCCTTTAACACTGCTCCAATCAACAGTGCTGCACAGGGTGCCAGAGAATTGCTGATTGGAGCAATGTCCAGCGGGGAGTGTCAGGCTACTGGAGAGTCAGGCTGTGGGAGAGCAGTGGTCTAACTCCCCTAGTATTTTAACTCTTGCAGCAGATAATGAAAGTAAAAAAAGGCATATTTATTACTGTATATGCAACCTGACTGATACAGATAATAACTTCCTTTATTTTGAGTAAGACCTTAGAAAGACTGTTCGTGATTTCTTATTAGCTCACTGAAAGTAACAACAACACTGGATTTCTGGCCACATCAACAGGTGTCTCCTGTACCTGCTGATTTACCAGGTGAAAATAAAGAGGAAACTAATGCAGCCACCACATCAGAGATCTGGTAAGCTGCAATATATTAAGCCCACGTTCACATCAGGCTGATTTAGCATGCGATTTGACATGTCATAATGCATGCCAAATCGGCGGCTATTGCCAGCAATGACACCGTCTGAAACAGTGTGATGCCGACTTTCTATCCCCGCACCGATTCCCAAAAGTAGTTCATGTACTACTTTTAGTGACTTCGAGGGCGATTTGAATAGACATCTGTGCAGGAACCCGCACAGATGTCTGTCAAATCGCCCCGAGGTTGGACTGTATTGCGGTTTGAAATCGTGCGAGTTCAGCTGAACTCACACGGTTTCTAACCCGCAGTCAGTGTAAACCTGGGCTAAATGTTTGTTTTTGAGTTCAGTTACACTTTAAAGGGGTTGTAAAGGTACAATTTTTTTCTTTTAAATAACAAGTATGTCTATACTTACCAACTCTGTGCAATGGAATCACACAGAGCAGCCAGGAATCTCCTCTTTTTGGGTTCCCCGTCGGCGCTCATGGCCCCTCCTCTCTGTCCAGTGCCCGTATGGGAAGCCGCACCTACAGTAAGTCCCTCTGCTGTGCCCATTGACACAGACAGAGGGACTCAGACCCTCCCTCCGCTCCATCATCACTGACTTTGATTGACAGCACTGGGATCCAATGGCTCCCGATGCCCCAGCAAAGCCAGTGAGACCCGGAAGTGACTGGAGAAAAGATCTGCTGATGTGCACACTGAAATATTTCGTTTCGGAATTTCGTTTTCGTCCGAAAAATAAATTTATTTAGTTACTCCCGAAATTCGTTTTTATTTATTTCGTTTTTTGTTAAAAATTGCATTAGTCCGAAAATCCAAATTAAGGTCGAATCTGTCATTGAAGGCTTATGGTGTCTGTCGAATGTTCAGAGAAGATTCGACGGAGCAGCTAAACTGTACGACGCCGTATAGTTTACCTGCTCTGTCGACTCTGCTTAGAACAGACACCATAAGCCAAAGTACGTGTGTACTTAGTTCTAGCTATTTTACTGCTCCTCCTCTTTGGTTACAATCAGCCAATAACATTCATCATCATCATTATTTTTATTTATCTTTTCTCCCCTACGTCGAATCTTTTCTCCCCTACGTCGAATCTTTTCTCCCCTACGTCGAATCTTTTCTCCCCTACGTCAAATCTTAATTAGTGCAGGGCTTAGAATGGGGGTGGGAGCAGGTTTAAGGTTAGTTAGATTTTAAACAAACTTCCACTTTAACCTGATATAAAAGCAAGAGAATGTACTAGTAAAATGTTGCGTTTATTTTCTGCAGGTCTGAGGCTCCTGAGAGCAAAAACATTCATTTTTTTCCAAAACAGGAACAGTAGAGAGTTATTTGGTTTTTGTGTAGTACAATTACTTATGTTAGCTTGTAATAACTAGTGTGTATCACAAATAATAGTAGTGCAATAACAAGTGTACTTTTGTGCTAAAACCCATCATTCCTGCCATCTTTATTAAAAGTAACTAAAGGCCTCACCATGGAACATCCCACCTTTTTTCACCTCCTTCAGAATGGCCTTGCCGCCATTACCTTCCTACCCCAACCACCACACACATTGACTAAGACCTAGCTCAACTAGCCTAACTACAGCCAACCAGTGGTATCTAATAGTTATCCTACTTGTAACATTGCAGGTGGTCATTGGACAAAAATCCCCATTGACAATAGTTCCCGAAAATGACATAGTATACAATATAGTGCTTCCTCATTAGGGCAGTGATGTCACCCAGGGGATAAGTTAATGGTCTCTGTTTAGGACTCAGGTAAGTCTAAGTTTACAGCATGTTACAATGTTTTCCTGCTGGAGCCTACTATAGCTATTCCCCATTTCCATTTCCAGAGTCCTCATCTCCAGAGACATGTATGAGCTGCAACCAGTCAATGGTGAAGGACACGGCCAGTGTGTGTAGGTTGCAAAGTTTGGATGAAGTATGAGAGAGAATAAATATTTCAATCTTACCAGGGCTTCCAAATGCTTCAGAGATGGTCATGCAAACACTTTCTTCTTCACATTCCTTTTCTTCTTGTTTACAGGTTTCGGAATCAACACCATGGCATATATAGCACATTGTCTTATTAGCTAGAACTGCAGGATATGTATTAAGGGTTAATAATGTTATTTCTCATTGAGTGTATATTTGTATACCGTAATGTGGTTTTATTTACTGTATATAGAGTATAGTGTCCTGAATTTTTAAAAGGAATATAATTTATGATGCATCTGGCTATTGCAATACAATTGGTTGGTTTATGTTCTATTTTTTCTTTATTAGGCAGTAATGCAAAGCAATTGGTCCCTCTGTGTCTTATCCTCCTGAGGAAGCAGGTGATAAGCCCTGCGAAATGCATAGAGAAATACTAATTTGTATTAATGAAGGACAACATATATTATGCGGAACTCCATCGCTTTATTTTCTAACAGTAGAGCTGGATCATATATGATTGATGAAAAGGAATGGCCTATGCATGTTTTAAGTATCTATGCAGATTTTGTAGTTGCTTATTTTTAACAACTGTGTTTGAATAAAAATTATATGAGGGCTGTGTATTCCCCCTATTTTAATAACTTTGTACTTTATAGCTTTTTGGGGGCACGTCAAAAGTCCACTTTGCTATAGAAGATTGGGATTCATAATGTACTAAAGTGTAAGTTTTCAATTATTAACCGCTTGCCGACCAGCCGCCGTCATTTTACGGCGGCAGGTCGGCACGATCCCGCGAGCCAACGTATAGCTACGTTTGGGATAGCAGGCGCGCGCCTGCTGCACTGCTGGGGTGCCGATGCTTGTGGCCAATGGTCGCGATGACCGCCGACCACGAGCCATCACGGGCACGAGAGGCAGAACAGGGACGAGTGTGTGTAAACACACAAATCCCTGTTCTGTGAGGCGTGACAGATCGTGAGTTCCTATTAGCTATAAACCACGATCCATCACTTTCTCTAGGTCAGTCCCCTCCCCCTACAGTTAGAAACACACACAGGGAACACAGTTAACCCCTTGATCACCCCCTAGTGTTAACCCCTTCCCTGCCAGTGACATTTTTACAGTAATCAGTGCATTTTTATAGCACTGATTGCTTTATACAGCAAATGCCAATGGTCCCAAAAATGTGTCAAAAGTGTCCGATGTGTCCGCCATAATGTCACAGTCCCGATAAAAATCGCAGATCATCGCCATTACTAGTTATAAAAAATATAATCATAAAAATGCTATAAATCTATCCCCTATTTTGTAGACGCTATAACTTTTGCGCAAACCAATCAATATACGCTTATTGCGATTTTTTTACCAAAAATATGTAGAAGAATACATATCAGCCTAAACTGAAGAAAAATTCGCTTTTTTTTAAAAAAAAATGTGAAAATTTAATATAGCAAAAAGTACGAAATATTGTGTTTTTTTCAAAATTGGTGCTCTTTTTTGTTTATAGCGCAAAAAATAAAACGCGCAGAGGCGATCAAATACCACCGAAAGAAAGCTCTATTTGTGGGGAAAAAAAGGACGTTCATTTTGTTTGGGTGTAACGTCGAACGACCACTCAATAGTCAATTAAAGCGACGCAGTGCCGAATCGCAAAAAATGGCCGGTCATTTAGCAGCAAAATCTTCTGGGGCTGAAGTGGTTAATGGGGATCAATTTGGCATACATATAGGTAGAAATCCAGAACCTACAAGCTAGATTAGATTTGAACATCATGCAGATAAAAAAGACACAATTTTACTCAGCCCTGTAATCTTTAATACATCATTAAATGTGTTATATTAAATTATGATGTAGCAGTGTAAGTTGCATTCATCTTGACAAGGTTTTAGTATCTTGCAAAGGGGAAAGCAGCATAAGGAGCCAATTAGCTAATGAACTGACAAGAAGAATTCTGATAGAAAAAGAAAACTGGGTAGCAGAGAGATGATCCTATTGTTAGGCTGTTTTTCCTTTTACCACCCAATCACAAGTTGGGGATGTGTGCGGGATGACCCGGGTTTAAAGTAAATAGGTTGAATGATGCGGGCAATCAGATTGAGGATCTAATCTCTGGATTTTGAGGTGATTAGTTAAAAAGCTGATTTTCTCTTTTCATGGGCTATTTAGTTTTATCTTTGTTGACTTTGTTACTCACATTAACCATTCTAAAGCTCAAAATGGCAACCAGCGTGGCAACCACTCTGCTCACCTACATGCAGGAGAATTGTATGCACCATAGGAGGGTTCAATAACACTAAAGATATAGCAAAAATAGCGGTAGCCTACAGAATATGGCATAGCTGTTCAGCACTAATAGTGATAACAAAAGGGGCTCTGGTGGTCAAATAACCGTGCCATAGGCTTGTTTGGTTAACAACATTTGAATTATAAAGTGATAGTTTTGAAAATATGATATTGTTTAATAAAAAACTGTTTTTATCCTAAAATGTTGGGTGGTAAGCTTTTAGGCTGATCTACTGACATCAAAGCTTCTGAGTCACTAACCCGACCAGGAGTTCTGATTTTTCTTGCTACATTCTAGCTGTGGGTCAAAATATGAAAAGTGTTAAATCCATAGAATAAGTGATACTAAAAAGATATAACTATACATAAGTAATGCAAAATATATAAAATGTATGATTTTAAAAGAGAATACCTACTGAGTGGGAGCAGGAATAAAGAAAGAAGGAAGACACTAAAAATAATAGACTTCATTTTTCTTTGGGTTTCAGCTGCTCAGTGGTGTAGAGCTTTGGGTGCTTCTCCAATTGTGGAAGTCCTCTTCGACTTCTGATATTTATATGGTGTTTTATGGTTTCAGGATATTGTTACAGAACAGTACGTAATTTCAGTGTGCAATATTCTATATGTACACATAAACATTTGCAATTAGCCAGTTTCCTGTAAAATACACTCAATGCAAAAGTTATGTTGACAATAAATTTGTACCTAGTTCAACAGTGATACTCTCAAGAGTTTGCTAACAAATATTTAGTTGAAAAATAATTGCTTGTGATTTGTTTGATAAGCCTCAAGCTGTAAGTGTGTTTTTTCCACAGAACAGATCCAAAACCTATTCTAGTGCCACAAATGTAAATAGCAGGGCCAACTGTTATTAAATCATCCACATGTTCCATCAGGGGCCTGCTATAACAAATGATTGACTTTGCTCATATAGAGTCCACAGCTCACACAAAACTCTCTTTCTTCAGTGTGTGCATGAATGGCGAGTTATTACCCCTGCACTTACCATTCTCCTGGTCACCATAGCAATGACCCAGCAATTGCTAGGGCTCTGTGCACAGGCCCTACATCTCCTCCATGATAATAGGATAGGGCTCAAATTGTCTGCTAAACACCTGAGACCCATGTGACATGGGGGACCCAGATCACTTGTCACATGCTACATGCAGGTAGTCTGCTCCTCATTGACAAGAGGGTGACTTTGTCCCCCATCACATGGTGGATTATCTAGGGGCAAAAACAGAGATGGAGAGCTTTCCAGTCGACGATCCACTGTCTTACTGGGTCATGAGAATAGACCAGTGGCCAGAACTTGCCAAGTATGCTATTGAGCTGCTGTGCTGCCCTGCATCCAACGTGCTTTCTGAATGGGCATTCATTGCTGCTGGAGGTTTTGTTACTGATCATACAAAGCGTCTGTCCACAGACTCCGTGGACCTTCTGACTTTTATCAAAATGAATCAGTCCTGGATTACCAGCAGCTATGAAGCCCCTGATGCTGATGTCACCGATTAGGTGTTTTTGGGATTTGGAATCTCTGCAGGACTTCTAGGCTGACTAGTGTTGTGGGTGTTGATTACATCTGGAAGAATGTTTTTGGTGTAGGTTTCATGGGCACAATAAACACCCAAAGAACAATTTTTCCGCACCTGTTTGACAGGTGCATATCATTGCAATTTTTGAAAACAAGGCCAATTCTTGCTTTCTTCAAGAGTACCTATATAGGGTTACGCTGTAAAGGGGCCACTGACACCCAGAGAACAATTTTTCTGCACCTGTTTGACAGATGCATATCATTGCAATTTTGGCAGCAAGGCCAATTCTTGCTTTCATTAAGAGTACCTCTATAGGGTTACGGTATAAAGACGCCACTCACACCCAAAGATCAATTTTTCCGCACCCATCACTTCTAACCAAAGTCTGTGGTAGAAACACCAGAATTTAACCAAAAAATCTCCAATCTTGCTCGCAGTGCATTACATTGTGGCCTCATCATACAGACTGGCTACCCAGTCTATATAATATAGAACTGCATGCAGGGCATGGGCCAAAGCACTGGGGACAAAAGGGAAGTGAAATGATTTCATACATTACTGTAATCTGTAAGATTACAGTACTGTATGTGTTATGATTTTTACATTTTTTTAATTTGCCGCCAGGCTCCGCCCCCATGCGTCACGACGCTCGCAGGGAACGGAGCCTGGCACAGAGAGGCTTCGTGCAGAGGACAGAGCCCGCAGACAGCGCGGGGGGGACATCGCAGGATCCTGGGGACAAGGTAAGTAACCTGCACCAGGATCCTGAGATGTAATCCCGAGTGTGGCTCGGGGTTACCGCTAATGGTGCTGAAATTTAACCCCGAGCCACACTCGGGAATACCGTCAGGGAGGCTACTGGAAATGTTTTGTGTGTTTTTGAGTTTTGTTGTATAATGAAAAAAATTAAATAAAAACTATTTGATTAAAAAAATAAAAATAAACATTGCACAATGGTTCGATAACAAGGTACAGGGGTCACAATATCAATCACCTCTGCAAGAGATGATCAGACACACAGGAACAATAGGTGACCTAATTGGCACAATTAACAATGGGTGAAAGACACTTACTGTAGGAGGCACACTATGTGAGAGACCTACTTACAATAAACACATTATGGCAGCAGACCCCAGACAGGTGGCTGCGTGAAGCAGTCATTGTTGGTAATGGGGCATCTAGGCCCTAAACATGGATCCCTGGCCTATATTCCCAGGGTCTGTGTGTTTTGGGGAGACATGGACTTGAATCAGAAACAAGACCACTCCAAGGATCCCCAGGCATACACCTTCCAGGACCCATAGTCAGTGGGTAAGAGGCAACCCTGTAGTTCCCTCTAAAAGCCCCCGTCCTGGTTGAGTTTGTCACAGTAATGCTTGTAAATGTAAACAGCAGATAGATCACAAAGTCTCAAGAGTGTTAAATTATCTTTTAGTAGTGCTTGTGCTGACCCTACACCCCCCCTGTGCTGAATGGTGGTACTCATTACCAGTGTGCACCTGCTGCCAGAGACAAGCACTGTCATTCAGCCCCCATTAGTTATTCATCTTCTTATTAGCATGGCCGGACACTGGTGGTGGTGTGTGAGGGAAGCTGTTGACCACACACAGATCAGAGAATTATCAAGTACAGTAAAACCTTGGATTGCGAGTAACTTGGTCTGTGAGTGTTTTACAAGACAAGCAAATTTTTTTTTATAAAATCTAACTTGATAAACGACGTATTGTATCTTGCAATATGAGTAGCAACATAGTATTAAAGAGAAGAGAGGTGCCTCTTAGTGAAGCAATATGGTTACATTTAACTACTTTCCACTCGGCCACTGCACATAAATGGCTGGGTGGGCGCTTCCTCCTTCTTAATGGATGTTCCTGAACATCCCTTAGAAGAAGCAGGATTGCGCGGTCGCGTGCCCACGCAGCCACGCGATCCCGATGCCCTCTTGTCACCCAGACACGGCGCATCTTCAATTGGCAGGAGGGCTCTTTGATTGGCCCTCCTGATCACAAGATGATATAAATAGAGAGCCGGTTGCTTGGCAATCGGCTCTCCTTCTCCTCACATGGAGCTTGTCAGTGAGGAGAATGAGAGCGGATCTCTGCAGCCGGCCGGTGATCAGTGTGTATGAGCTCTTTTTTATAGCTTTTTACACACTGATCACTGAGTTAGTGTCCCCAAAACAGTGTCCCCACACAGTGTCCCCAAAACAGTGTCACCAAAACAGTGTCACCCACTGTCCCCACACAGTAAAAACACCTGTCCCACATATGTCCCATTGAAAACATCTGTTCCAGTGATCATCTGCGCAAATCTGTCCGTGATCACACAAACCAATTATTATACACTTATCATTTATTTATTTTTTTACCAAAGAATACAGCAGTTATGGGTGTGGGCGGTGACCAGTGTCTTGTTACCATTTGTATATTTGGGTCGGGGACACACTGGACGCCTTTGCTGCCATTGCTGGGTGTCCAGTGTGTGTCCTGTCCCTTTAAGGGGGCTAGGGCGGCCTCCAGGCTCACCTGTCTCACACCTATCCATTCAATGCATGTGCTTCCACTGTGGAGACACTTATATATTTAGTGTTAGGACTGCAAGTAATACAGGGTGCCTTGACGAGGCCTTGCAGCTTTCACATGCGTTTGCAAATGTGTGCTAACTAAACCCCTGCATTTAACAGACGGTTAGACAGGCTAATTTGGTTGGTCAGCAGACTGGTTGGTAAGTTGAGCTATGGAATTGTATTTGTCTTACATGTATATGCCCTCCATGTGCTCCTTACTGTGAAGGCCAGTTATGGGTGTGGGCGGTGACCAGTGTCTTGTTACCAGTGTCACCCACTGTCCCCACACAGTAAAAACACCTGTCCCACATATGTCCCATTGAAAACATCTGTCCCAGTGATCATCTGCGCAAATCTGTCCATGATCACACAAACCAATTATTATACACTTATCATTTATTTATTTTTTTACCAAAGAATACAGCAGAATACATTTTGGCCTAAATTTATGACGAAATTTGATTTTACTGGATTTCTTTTAAAACAGAAAGTAGAAAATATTGTTTTTTTTTCTTTTCTATTTTTCGCTTATATCGCATAAAATAAAAAGGCAAGTGGTGAATCAATACCACCAAAAGAAAGTTCTGTTTGTGTGAACAAAATGATAAAAATTTCATTTGGGTACAGTGTAGCATGACCGCGCAATTGTCATTCAAGGTGCGAGAGCGCTGTAAGCTGGAAATTGGTCTGGTAAGGAAGGGGGTGAAAGTGCCCAGTATTGAAGTGGTTAATGAAGGTACAACATTTAGCAACTCACATGGTTGATGATTAAAACAGGCACATCTAAGGTATGCAGACATCCGGGGTAAAGCTGGCCACATAGACCATCCTCCGCGCCGCCGGCTCCCACCGCTGTCAGTCTGCAATGGTGACCGGGAAGACTACCCTGCAGTAGGGCGATCTGAAACTGAGGCTTGAAGCGCTTGTGGAGCTCAGCGTGGAAGGGATGACTTTGATGGTGGTGTGGAGGACGGTCTATGTGGACAGCTATACCCCGGATGCCTGCATACTTGGATGTGCCTGTTTTAATTATCAACCATGTAAGTTGCTAAATGTTGTACCTTCATCTGAGTTTCCATTATTTCTTATGGAGAAATTCGCTTTGATATACAAGTGCTTTGGATTACAAGCACGTTTACTAAACAAATTATGCTTGCAATCCAAGGTTTTACTGTATATAAAACATGAATCCCTAGAGGATTCAATTAGTATTTTTTTTAAATATGTAGTAAAACTTCTTCTTTTATCTTGGTTGTTATTTTTATCTTAAAGCCAGCATTTAAAAGCTATACTCTAAAAGGCCGTATGAGGAACTTGGTATAGCACGACCAACGCAATGCTTTAAATATTCCCTGAGTTTTTAATCTAAGAAGGAGAATGAGTGTTTGTGCTCCATTTAGATGTGCTTCTTCTTTTTGCAGACAAGGGACTTGGTCTACAGAATGATGCATATGTCCTTCAATGTATGATAGGAGCCCATTTGTGGCACTAGAATAGGTTTTGGATCCCGTTTGGATGGTCTACATAGGCTACATCAGGGGTAGGCAACCTCGGCCCTCCAGCTGTCTTGAAACTACAAGTCGCTTGAGACATTGCAAGACCC
The DNA here is from genome assembly GCA_037952925.1 of Lithobates clamitans. Classification (NCBI taxonomy): domain Eukaryota; kingdom Metazoa; phylum Chordata; class Amphibia; order Anura; family Ranidae; genus Lithobates; species Lithobates clamitans. Next base: position 804,864 of record JBBGZY010000808.1, read on the forward strand.
TGACAATCACAGGCATGACTCCTAGAGGCAAAGGCATGATGGTATTTGTAGTTTCACCACAGCTAGAGTGTCGAGGCTGCCTACCCCTGGGCTACGTGATTATCTCTCCATTCAGAAAAGCACCCTTATAGCGTTAGGGCTTATCAAATAAATTTGGGGCAATTGTTTTTCAATTAAATATTTTGTTGGTTAAATCTGGAAGTATCACTGTTGAACTAGGTACACATTTATTGTCAACACAACCTTTGCATTGAGTGTACTGTGCAGGAAACTGGCTAATTACCAATATTTATTCATACACAGAGAATTGCATATTAAAATTATTTACTGTGCTGTAACAATATCCCAAAGCCATAAAACATTGTATAAATAACAGAAGCTAAGGGGGACATCAACTATTTGAGAAGCATCCAAAGTACAACACCACCGAGCACCTGAAACCAAACGAAAAATGAAGTCTGTTATTTTCAGTGTCTTCCTTCTTCTACATTTCTACATGCTGCCATTCAGTAAGTATTCTCTTTTAAAAGCATATAATTAGAGCATTTTATGTATTTATTATTACTGTATGTATTTAGCATAATTTGAGTTCAGTTCTTTTAATATTTTTGATCCACTGCTAGAATGTAGCAATAAAAATCAGAACTTCTGCTTAGGGTTTCAGAACTCAAAAGGTGTGGTCTCATTGGATCAGACTAATGGGCCAAAACCCATTTTTTGGGGGGTGAATACAGTTTTATTTAAACAATATAATATTTTCAAAACTATCACTTTATAATTCATATGCTGTTACCTAAACTAACTCATGACAAGGTTATTCAAACAACAGAGCCCTTTTTGTGACTGCAATTAGAACTTACCAGCTATGGTCCTCCTCAGCACCCCGTTCAGGAAGTAACGACATAAAAAGCCACAAAAGAAACTTCAAGTTATTACGGGTCTGTGAAAGATTACAGACCTACAAATACCTCCTTAATCAAAAAAAAATTAACTACTGTATCCTTGGCCTAGTTTACTGGGGATGTCCACCCTAACTCTAAAATCACTACATCTACAGACATCCACGATCTAACACTAACCTATTTAGCCCTATAAAGAAGAAATCAGTATACATACCTTTTTTGAAGCCAATCCGGTCTGGTCTTCAGCAGTGGAAGCTCTGCAGAGGACACAGCCGACAATGGCTGTAAAATGAATGGAAGTGACGTCACCCATAGACTTAATATGGGGCTTCCCTTGTCAGCTGTGTCCTCTGCACCCATCTCCACAGTGAAGCTGCGGCTGACAGCTCAGCGTGGGATCAGGTCGAATCGGCTTCAAAAAAGGTTAGTGTTAGATTGTGGATGTCTGCAGATGTAGCGATTTTAGTGTTAGGGAGGACTTATCCTTTACGATGTGAGGTTTCAGTGGCGGCCCGTCCATTAGGGGCGCAGGGGCACCACCCCCACATACAAGCTTGTGCTGGATGCGAGAGGTGGATCAGCAGGGTGAGTGTGCCAGGACAGGTAGATGTGTCTCATCTCTGCTTCCTTTCACCACTCTGCATATCACATATATCATAGATGAGAAGAGGGTACAGCAGTGGAGCAGATGAGCAGGAGGGTACAGCAGTGGGGAAAATGAGTAGGAGGGGTTCAGAGACGGGACAGAAGAGCAGGAGGGTAGAGCGGTGGGGCAGATGTGCAGGGAGGTACAATGGTGGAAGAGATGAGAAAGGCGTTCAGCACTGGGACAGAAGAGCAGGGGGCAGATGTGAAAGGAGGTGCATTGGTGGGACAGAAAAGCAGGGGGGTAGAGCAGTGGGGCAAATGTGAAAGTAGGTGTATTGGTGGGACAGATGAGCACGGGGGTTACAGTGGTTGAGCAGTGGGGTTACAGTGGTGGGACAGAAGAGCAAGGGGGTTCAGCGGTAGGACAGGTGAGTGGGGGGGGTCAGTGTTGGGCCAGATGAGAAGGGGGTTACAGTGGTGGGAAAGATGAGCAGGGGGGGTTCAGTGCTGGGGCAGATGAGAAGGGGGTTCAGCGTTGGGACATAAGAGAAGGGGGGTACAGCGGTGGGGCAGATGTGAAAGGAGGAGTATTTGTGGGACAGATGAGCAGGGGGTTAAAGTAGGTGGGGCAGATGTACAGGGGGGTACAGTGGTGGGGCAGAGGAGAAAGGAGGTACCTTGATGGGACAGATGAGCAGGGGGTTACAGCGGTGGAGCAGAGGGTACAGAGTTGGGGCAGATGTGCAGAGAGGTGCAGAGAAGAAAGGAGGTACATTGGTGAAACACATGAGCAAGGGCTTACAGTGGCGGGGCAGAAGAGAAGAGGGGTACAGCGGTGGGACAGATGTGAAAGTAGGTGCATTTGTGGGACAGATGAGCAGGGGCTTACAGTGGCGGGGCAGAAGAGCAGGGGGAACAGAGGTGGGACAGATGTGCAGGAGGTACATTGGTCGGGCAGAGGAGAAAGGGGGTTACAGTGGTGGGGCAGGTGAGCAGATAAGTTCAGTGTTAGGACAGATGAGAAGGTGGTTCAGCAGTGAGACAAAAGAGCATGGGGGTAGGGCGGTGGAGCAGATGTGCAATGGTGGGGCAGATGAGAAAAGGGGTATATTGATGGGGCAGATGAGCAGTGGGGTTACAGTGGTGGGACAAAAGAGTAAGGGGGTTCAGCGGTGGGACAGGTGTGCAGGGGGATGTCAGTGTTGGGCCAGATGAGAAAGGGGTTACAGTGCTGGGAAAGATGAGCAGGGGTTACAGCGGTGGGGCAGAGGAGCAGGGGGTACGGAGTTGGGGCAGATGTGCAGAGAGGTGCAGAGAAGAAAAGAGGTACATCGGTAAAACACATGAGCAGGGGGTTACAGTGGCGGGGCAGAAGAGCAGGGGGAACAGTGGTGGGACAGATGTGCAGGAGGTACATTGGTCGGGCAGAGGAGAAAGGGGATTACAGTAGTGGGGCAGGTGAGCAGATAAGTTCAGTGTTAGGACAGATGAGAAGATGGTTCAGCGGTGAGACAAAAGAGCATGGGGGGTAGGGTGGTGGAGCAGATGTGCAGGGAGGTACAGTGGTGGGGCAGATGAGAAAGGGGTTTCAGTAGTGGGACAGAAGAGCAGGGTGCAGTACAGTGATAAGGCAGATGTACAGGGTGGTATAGTGATAGGGCAGATGCACAGGGGGTTACAGTGGTGGGACAGATGCACAGGGGTTTACAGTGGTGGGACAGATGCACAGGGGGTTACAGTGGTGGGACAGATGAACAGGGGAGTACAGTGGTAGGACAGATGTTCAGGGGGGTACAGTGGTGGGGCAGATTCAGGTGGGTACAGTGGTGGGGCAGAGGTGCAGGGTAGTACAGTGGTGGGGCAGATGTGCAAGGGGTTACAGTGGTGAAACAGATTTGCAGGGGGGACAGTGGTCTGAGGTGTGAAGGTGCAGGATGTTAATTTCTCACTACTACTCAAGTAGTCTACAGCATTTACTTTATAAAAAAAATCATTTTCGTGATTGAGAGTGTGAAGTTGACATTTTTTTGTTATAAAATCGGCACGCTCAATTTCTTTGAAAACATTTTTCGGCACACTGTGCTCGAAAGGTTGACTATCCCCTGTCTAATTTATTCATGTAACAATTAGTATACACGTATATACACAATGCAAACTAACAATATTAACCCCTTATATATTTGATGTAGTTCTAGCTGACAAGAACATGTGCTATACTTGTGATGCCGTCAATTCTGAGACCTGTGAACATAAAGAAGAGGAATGCCCAGAAGGCAGTGAGTGCATGACCATCTCTGAAGAATTTGTAAGCCTTGGTGAGTAAAAAATCACTCTATTGTCTACAAACTATAGGATAGATTTATGGAATTTTTTTTTTTTTTACTAGTAATGGCGGTGATCAGCGACTTATAGTGGGACTGCGACATTGCAGCGGACAAATTGGACACTAAGTGGCACTTTTTGGGGACCAGTGACACTAAAACAGTGATTGGTGCTAAACATATGCACTGTCACTGTACTAATGACACTGGTAGTGAAGGTGTTAACATCAGGGGCGATCAAAGGGTTAAATGTTTTCCTAGGGGGTGCTTTCTAACTGTGTTGGGGTGCTTGTACTGTGGGAAGGCAGAGATCACAGCATTTTCTTCTCACAGAAGGGCGATCTGCCTTGTTTACATAGGCAGATCGCTGTTTTGTCTGTCTCCCGAACGAGCGGTGGGTCCAGACAGACGCGCTGATTGGCTTCAGCTGTGCACGCCCCAGACCAAGAAGTGCAGAATCATGCACAGGTACGTGATCCTGTGCAGAGGAGCCGCCTTGCCACTGTATATACAGTATACGGTCAGCAAGCGGTTAAGTAAAATGTGCTTCTATTTAACCCTTTATTAACCATTAGTTTATCCTAATCAGCCCTAAAAACTTCTTCCTTGTCACCCCTTAACAATTATGTTCCTTCTTGTTATTATTTCTACTTTTGTAACTTTTTGAAACTTTTTTATTTTTGCTTTTATTTATTTTGTTTATTTTTTTTGTATCACATAAAAAAAAAGGTAAAATTAAAAACAAAATAAGTTTAAATTCATTTGGAAATATTTTTGCAATGCTTTGTACCAGAATCATAATTTTAGCGTATTTTTAAATAGGACTAATAATAGAAAAAAAGGTATACTTTGTATCTACAGTACTACTTTTTAAATTAATATTAATCAAAGTAGAAAATATATATATATTATTTTAGTTTTTTTACATTTTACTCCATGGACAGCATAAGATTATAAACTCATTTTGGCAAGACTATATCATAGAAAGAAATCCTTGTTTGTTTGAAAATAATGATATATGACTTTGTTATCTGAAGAATTGACAAGTATTGGGTTCCCAGCACAGCTAGATACCTGACCACAGTGTGTTATCAAGTTTAGAGTGGTCAGTTTTTAATAGAAAAGCAGAGGGACTGACAGGAACACCAGGGATTTCACACAAAAGAAGCAATACAAAGAGAACAGGATACATTTTCATATAAGTACATGATACTCAGAGATATAAAATGTTGGGTTTACATATTCTTGTGGGGAGGTCAGATAATTAAGTAATAGCAATCTGACTCTTCTGGTGCTGCCAGCACAGGATATTGGCGTTGATTTACTAAAACTAGCGAGTGGAAAATCTGGTGCAGCTGTGAATAGTAGCCAATCAGTTTCTAACTTCAGCTTGTTCAATTAAGCTTTGACAATTAAACCTGGAAGCTGATTGGTCACCATGCAGAGCTGCACTAGATTCTGCACTCTTAAGTTTTAGTAAATCAACCCCAATGCAAGCCTCGCTACAGCATTTAACAAATAAAAAGTTAAAAAAAATGTATATTAATGCAGCCTGACCGTATACAGCAGGGGTCTCCAAACTGCGGCCCGGGGGTCAGATGTGGCCCTTTGCTAGCCTTTATCAGGCCCTTGGGACATTATTCCTCCCACTGATACAAGGCACTATTCCTTCTACCCAAACACGGGGGCATAATTCCTGTCACTGATACTAACAATAGGGCACTATTCCTCCCAATGACACCAATGATGGGGCACTATTCCTCCCAATGACACCAATGATGGGGCACTATTCCTCCCAATGACACCAATGATGGGACACTATTCCTCCCAATGACACCAATGATGGGGCACTATTCCTCCCAATGACACCAATGATGGGGCACTATTCCTCCCAATGACACCAATGATGGGGCACTATTCCTCCCAATGACACCAATGATGGGGCACTATTCCTCCCAATGACACCAATGATGGGGCTCCATTTCTTCCCCTAATACTAACAATGGAGCAATATTTCTTCCACTATTACCAATTATGGGACATTCTTTAATGCCATTGACGCCTGATTCTCGACTCCCACTGGCCACAGTCCGGCCCCCTTAAAGTGACTGTAAAGGCTCGTTTTTTATTTTAATAACAAACATGTTATACTTACCTCCTCTGTGCAGTTGGTTTTGCACAGAGCAGATCCTCCTCTTCTCAGGTCCCTCTTCGCTTCTCCTGGCCCCTCTCTCCTTTGAGTGCCCCTCAGCCAGCAGCTTGCTACAGGGGGCACCCAAGCTGAGTTAGAGCTCCGTGTATCCATTCAGACATGGAGCCCCGACTTGGCCCCACCCCCTCTCTCCTCTGATTGGCTGACTGACTTTGATTGACAGCCGCAGGAGCCGATGGCGCCGCTGCTCTGTCTCAGCCAATCAGGAGGAGTGTCCTGGATGGCTGAGGGGATCGTGGGCATTGCTGGAGAGAGAAGGGGCTCAGGTAGGTAATTGGGGGGTGCTGGAGGGGCTGCTACACACAGAAGGTTTTTTTTATCTTAATACATAGAATGCATAGCATGCATTAAGATAAAAAGCCTTCTGCCTTTACAACTCCTTTAAAGTCTGAAGTAAACTGGTCCTTTGTTCAGAAAGTTTGAAGACCCCTGGTATACAGTAAGAAATAAATATTGTTCATCTGGGCTTTAAAATCCCAATATATTGGGGGATTTTTTTTTTTTGCCTCTCATTTTTTTAAAATTTTCTTTGGACAGGCCAAACATGCCACTCCATTTCTAAGCGATGTGCACTGAACTTGCCTTGCAACAGAACTTTTTGGGGAAATGTAGGTCTGGATGTTTTGGTAAAAGTTTCTCAGCAATGTTGTAAAGGACCACAGTGTAACTCCGGCTTCTTTCAAAGTAAGTAACAAAAAGTCTAAATATATATACATATATAATTTCATGTCTGGATTTTTTTTCTTGCATTATGGCTAAAGTTAAACTATATATTTTTGATAAAGTAGGGACCCCCCACCCCCACTAGTTTATTTGGCCATATGCATCCCATTGGAGGGATCCCTTACATACAATAGACAGTGAAAAGAAATGTCTCCAAAGGGACACTGAAACATGAGTCCCTACTGTAAGATTTCCCCTCATTTCCTGTTCTGGAGACAACTCTAAATTTAGGATGACCCTCTTACTTTGAGTCCTGGTGACAGTGATTGTCAAGTAAATTAGAGATAATGAATCTTCCTGTTGGCAACATAGCTGTCAGAAACCATGAAATCAGGCCGAGACAAAAGTACAGTTAAATCACACTTGTTTAATAATAAAAGTAAAAAGAACATAGTCAAAACATAGCCAAAGTTCAGTAACCGGAATGGATAGTCAGCCAAGCCAGAAGTCAAGAATCAATGTAGTGGAACAGCAAGCAGGATCTGGAGCCAGAAGGGATGTCAGCAAAGCAAGTCTTAAACAGGTTCGCAGGAGATAGTTTGTGTGATGTTGACCAAGGCGAAGGCAGAGCTCCTCTGGACTGGATGGCTTAAGTAGGCAGGACTGACGAGCAGGATATCATTAACAGCTGAGTAACTGTGGAGAGATAGGAGCTGGCAATTATCCGACAGCTGAGCGGCCGGCTCAGAGAAGGAAGGGCTGAGCCCAGCCCTGACAATAGCGATGGCTCCTTCACTTTGCCCAATGCCCACAATAGAAAGTTGCTTGCTCTTGGGCACTGGGGTGTGCTCGCTCCTGAGCCCTGCTCTATGTGCATAAGACACAGCTCGACCTCACCCCTGCTCTCCCCTCATTGGCTCACTGGCTGTGATTGACAGCAGTGGGAGCCGATGGCTTCCAGTGCTGTGTCTCAGCCAATGAGGAGACAGCGACCTGGGACAGCCAAAGCTCCCGTGCACATTGCTGGATTGAGAGGGGGCTCAGGTGAGTAATAGGGGGGCTGTGGGTGGAGCAGAACACAATTTTTTTTTTTTACCTTCATGCATAGAATACATGAAAGTAAAAAACCTTCAGTCTTTACAACCACTTTTCCTTGCAACTTCAGCCTCCTGTGAATCTGTCTACGAGTTCCAACAATCCTAGCATCTATTGTCTGTGCAAATCTGGCTGTCAATACCAAGAAGGAATGAGGGCCAGCATGTGGCTACCCCTGGTAGTGAATGGACTCAGCAGGCACAGTCAGGAGGGTGGAGGGGTCCAGTCTCTAGCCACCATCCTCACATAGCTTAATACAGCAGGGCTGAGAAGTACGTCTGCCCTGAAAGTCCGTATAACATGAAAGGTGACCTGCCAACGCATGAGGCAGCTGAGGCCACGCCTACAAATTGGTCTTGCTTCAGAAAGACATGGGTTATCATTTTGTTTCCTCTGAAGGTAAAATGCAATTACTGACAGCAAACAGCAAAATAAATAAAGAGATAAATCTGCTGTTATCGGATCAGATGACTTTATTTTCATAACCTGCAAATCCACGTACTGTATAAGGTTCTATGACTTTGTTAATTATTTTTTGACACCTTGTTCATCATATCTGTTTATAAAGACATTTTTTTTATTCCTCTTTTTTTTTAGTACCAGACATTCCTACTCAAGCCAAAGGCATTTTATGTCCATTTTGCTATGCGTTTAATAGCACAGAAGGCTGTACTGCAATAGGTTCGACAATTTGTTTAGGAGAAGATGATCAGTGTATACGGTTCAGAGGAGCTATGAAGCTACCTTGTAAGTTTATATAAAGCAAATATAACTGCGCTGTAAACTAATAATGCCTAAAAAGCGGCAAATCTGCTGTGGGATATTCACCGAAAAACAGTAGGTGGTAAAAATAGACCTACACTCTCTCATGTAGCAATGAGTGACAAATATCAAACCATAATGTTAATAATATAAAAAACAGTTATAGGAAATACCATAAGTATTCATAAACCAATTAATGCCCATATCATATAGGCCAGTAATGTCAAATCATATGATGATCTTAATAGTCCGCGAGAACCGGCATAAGCTAGAAAAAATTCTTAATGGCATCACATCATCCATGCAAGCAAAGGTGCAAATAGTCATTGAATGGTAATCCTCCTCGTGATGATAGCAAATCACACTGACAAACAACGTGACTATCCACCACCACATAATTAATCTCTTGTGGATAATACCCAACCAGGGCCTTTTCCTCCACGGATGGCGGGCAGGTGGAAAATCAAACCAGATGAGCTTTCCACTTCCTTTCTCTTTCTAACAGAATGGAAGTTGATAGCGAGGCGTGAAACAGCGCCATCTTGGAATAGGTGAAATAGTTAGACTCATGCAAGTTGGCGTGTAAATTGCCATCATCCCTGTATATATAGAATTGTGAATACCTCTTAATGGGATTTTTAGGGCAATTTTAGAAAAATAGAAAATGTAATTATATTGAAAAAGTAGAAATGTGTTAATACAAAATTTTAAACATGATTGAAAGATTCCCAAATGGGAAACCCAGACAGAAAAACACATGTAGATGTATCATAATGCAATTTGTGTCACAAGTGGTATCACCCCATTACACGTAAATATACCATCCATACAAATTACAGATGACGATGAGTAGTGGGAAAATCCAACACGTTTCGACATATGTATGAATTATATTCTTCTTCAGGGACTGATACCAATTCTAAAAATACAGAATAGAGTATAAATACATTTTAGAATCCAAATAAATGGATTGTGTGGGCAACTATTCTGTTATTGGACTTGTTTTCTTTTTCCTTTAATAAACGTAGGCCAACAAGCCGTTAAACGGCAAAACTGGCGTGGACTCAGGACTCTGGTAGGCTCTACACTAAGCTAAAGAACCCCCAATATTACAGCATCTTTGCTTGCACGTGTGATGTGATGCCATTACATGCTACCTAATAAGAATTTTTTTCTAGCTTATGCCGGTTCTTGTGGACTATTAGGATCATCATATGATTTGACATTACTGGCTTATATGATATGGGCATGAAGTGGTTTATCAATACTACGTATTCTATTTCCTATAACAGTTTTTTATATTATTGGCATTATGGTTTGATATTTGTCACCCATTGCTACATATTAGTTGAGAGAGCGCAGCTCTATTTGTATCACCTACCTTGTAAGTTTGTTCATTTCTTTATTTTTAAACTTTATTAGTGTTAAATGTTATTGCATAACAATGAATGTATTTGCTCCCTTCTGATTTGTAATATATGTTACTTTTGTTCTATCTGTTCAATAAGTATAAGTATAAGTAAGTAAATATCTGTAGACCCAGCCAGAATTTCTGTGAGCTTGTAGCATTCTGTGTTCTCTGTCTCTACTGTACTTTTATCAATTACATTGTTGTTAGTGTAGTGCTTCACCCAAACAGGAATTTCCCACCCTCTCCAAATGGCTCAAGAGAACAGTCTAGGGGTTTTGGTTTAGGTTGTATATTTTGAGAATGATGAACTTGGGTACAGTTTAGGGTACTCCGAACTTGAAGAACTGTAAACTCCAAACAGTAAATGAGAACCTGCTAATGTCTCTGGCTACTTTAATCCAAACTATAGAACTGAGCGTCAACAGTAGAGATGAGCTGCGAGTTCGAGTCAAACTCATGTTCGCCTCGAACATTGTCTGTTCGCAAGTTCGCTGAACAGCGAACAATTTGGGGTGTTCGCGGCAAATTCGAATGCCGCGGAAAGCCCTTTAAAAGTCTATGGGAGAAATCAAAAGTGCTAACTTTAAAGGCTAATATGCAAGTTATTGTCATAAAAAGTGTTTGGGGACCTGGGTTCTGCCCCAGGGGACATGGATCAATGCAAAAAAAAGTTTTAAAAACGGACGTTTTTTCAGGAGCAGTGATTTTAATAATGCTTAAAGTCAAACAATAAAAGTGTAATATCCCTTTAAATTTTGTACCTGGGGGGTGTCTATAGTATGCCTGTAAAGGGGCGCATGTTTCCTGTGTTTAGAACAGTCTGACAGCAAAATGACATTTTGAAGGAAAAAACCCATTTAAAACTACCCGCGGCTATTGCATTGCCGACAATACACATAGAAGTTCATTGATAAAAACGGCATGGGAATTCCCCAAAGGGGAACCCCGAACCAAAATTTAAAAAAAAAAATGACGTGGGAGTCCTCCTAAATTCCATACCAGGCCCTTCAGGTCTGGTATGGATATTAAGGGGAACCCCGGCCAAAATTTAAAAAAAAAATGACGTGGGGTTCCCCCTAAATTCCATACCAGACCTTTCAGGTCTGGTATGGATTTTAAGGGGAACCCCGCGCCAAAAAAAAAAAAAAAAACGGCGTGGGGTCCCCCCAAAAATCCATACCAGACCCTTATCCGAGCACGCAACCTGGCAGGCCGCAGGAAAAGAGGGGAGACGAGAGTGCGGCCCCCCCTCCTGAATCGTACCAGGCCACATGCCCTCAACATTGGGAGGGTGCTTTGGGGTAGCCACCCAAAACACCTTGTCCCCATGTTGATGAGGACAAGGGCCTCATCCCCACAACCCTGGCCGGTGGTTGTGGGGGTCTGCGGGTGGGGGGCTTATCGGAATCTGGAAGCCCCCTTTAACAAGGGGACCCCCAGATCCCGGCCCCCCCCTGTGTGAAATGGTAAGGGGGTACTTACCCCTACCATTTCACTAAAAAACTGTCAAAAATGTTAAAAATGACAAGAGACAGTTTTTGACAATTCCTTTATTTAAATGCTTCTTCTTTCTTCTATCTTCCTTCATCTTCTGGTTCTTCTGGTTCTTCTGGCTCTTCTGGTTCTTCCTCCGGCGTTCTCGTCCAGCATCTCCTCCGCGGTGTCTTCTATCTTCTTCTCCTCGGGCCGCTCCGCACCCATGGCATGGGGGGGCTCCCGCTCTTCCCTTCTTCTTTTCTTCTCTTCTTCTCTTCTTCATTTTCTTCTCCGGGCCGCTCTGCACCCATGCTGGCATGGAGGGAGTCTCCCGCTGTGTGACAGCGCTCCTCGTCTGACAGTTCTTAAATAACGGGGGGCGGGGCCGCCCGGTGACCCCGCCCCCCTCTGACGCACGGGACATGACGGGACTTCCCTGTGGCATTCCCCATGACTACACAGGGAAGTCCCGTCAAGTCACCGTGCATCAGAGGGGGGCGTGGTCACCGGGTGGCCCCGCCCCCCGTTATTTAAGAACTGTCAGACGAGAAGCGCCGTCACACAGCGGGAGCCTCCCTCCATGCCAGCATGGGTGCGGAGCGGCCCAGAGAAGAAAATGAAGAAGAGAAGAAAAGAAGAAGAGAAGAGCGGGAGCCTCCCCCCCATGCCATGGGTGCGGAGCGGCCCGAGGAGAAGAAGATAGAAGACGCCGCGGAGGAGATGCTGGACGAGAACGCCGGAGGAAGAACCAGAAGAGCCAGAAGAACCAGAAGATGAAGGAAGATAGAAGAAAGAAGAAGCATTTAAATAAAGGAATTGTCAAAAACTGTCTCTTGTCATTTTTAACATTTTTGACAGTTTTTTAGTGAAATGGTAGGGGTAAGTACCCCCTTACCATTTCACACAGGGGGGGGCCGGGATCTGGGGGTCCCCTTGTTAAAGGGGGCTTCCAGATTCCGATAAGCCCCCCTCCCGCAGACCCCCACAACCACTGGCCAGGGTTGTGGGGATGAGGCCCTTGTCCTCATCAACATGGGGACAAGGTGTTTTGGGGGGCTACCCCAAAGCACCCTCCCAATGATGAGGGCATGTGGCCTGGTACCGTTCAGAAGGGGGGGCCGCACTCTAGTCCCCCCCTCTTTTCCTGCGGCCTGCCAGGTTGCGTGCTCGGATAAGGGTCTGGTATAGATTTTTGGAGGGACCCCAAGCCGTTTTTGTTTTTTTTTGGCGCGGGGTTCCCCTTAAAATCCATACCAGACCTGAAGGGTCTGGTATGGAATTTAGGGGGAACCCCACGTCATTTTTTTTAAAAAATTTTGGCCGGGGTTCCCCTTAATATCCATACCAGACCTGAAGGGCCTGGTATGGAATTTAGGGGGACTCCCACGTCATTTTTTTTTTTTTAATTTTGGTTCGGGGTTCCCCTTTGGGGAATTCCCATGCCGTTTTTATCAATGAACTTCTATGTGTATTGTCGGCAATGCAATAGCCGCGGGTAGTTTTAAATGGGTTTTTTCCTTCAAAATGTCATTTTGCTGTCAGACTGTTCTAAACACAGGAAACATGCACCCCTTTACAGGCATATTATAGACACCCCCCAGGTACGAAATTTAAAGGGATATTACACTTTTATTGTTTGACTTTAAGCATTATTAAAATCACTGCTCCTGAAAAAACGGACGTTTTTAAAACTTTTTTTTGCATTGATCCATGTCCCCTGGGGCAGGACCCAGGTCCCCAAACACTTTTTATGACAATAACTTGCATATTAGCCTTTAAAATTAGCACTTTTGATTATTCATGTTCATGTCCCATAGACTTTAACGGTGTTCGCGTGTTCGAACAAACTTTTTTCCTGTTCGCATGTTCTGGTGCGAACCGAACAGGAGGGTGTTCGGCTCATCCCTAGTCAACAGTAAGAGTGATAGTGCAGCAATAGCAAAGCAACATAGTTCCAAAAACAAGGGTACATTGAAGAGACCCTACCTGGTTGTATTGCACAGTACCTGGCTACTCTATGTCCTAGATAGGGGTATGATGGGGTGCTCCTGGCTGATTTGCTTAAGCTTCCCCCTTGTCCCAGACTTGTGGGGTATTGCACTTCACTGTTCTCTCTTTAATTTTGGTGCATGGCTGGCTTGTACTCACTCAGTCCTCTTTTTGAAGGCTCCCCAGGATCCGGAATAGCTGCTGTCCTGGCTTCTCTCCTGAACAGGCTATACTGGCTTTTCCTGGGGTCTACAGCTAAGTCTAGCTGTGACTAAAACTGGATGGTGTCCCGAGGCTTTTTCTTCTCTCTCTCTCCCTCTGCTCTTGCTCCTCTTTTGTCTGCCCCGGGAGCAGAGCCCCCAGCACAGGGGTCACCTCAAGTCGTCTGGACCCTGGACTCTGCCCCTAGACTGCCAGGCTTTATAGAATTTAAGGGTTGTCTCCCCACCTTCTGGGCCCTGGCTTCCCAAACATTGGTGGAAACTCCATAAATATTTAGGCTGCAGTCTCTGTCCCTCCACCCACAATGTTCTGGAAATATCCAGAGAGTTCCAGAAGACCAGGGGAGGTAACGGAGCCACAGCCTTTGAAGCACTGCTCAGTCTCCTTAAAAAAAATAATTCCTGCTCCTCTGCGTTTTTGGCGTTTTTTTTAAAAAATTTTTTAGACTGTATACAGTCTAAAAAAAACTGTAAAAAAAAAAACGCAAAACGCCGCAAAAACGCAGCAAAAACGTGGCAAGCATCACAAAAAAAACTCCAAAAATGCTCAAAAGCAACGTGCATAGATGTGAATCGAGCCTTAGGCCTGATAATGGGCCATTTTATTCCCATATTGGGTTTAGGTGCCTTTGCAAGGAGGGAACTTGCCCCACCCCCTTGTAAGATATTGGCCCAATGTTAAATGCATGTGGCCTGCTATGGTTCTGGTGGGGAGAGAGCATCCTTGCTCCCCCCTCCCTTACTGGTAAGCCAAGCTGTATGCTTGAATAATTGCCTTCCTTTCAAGATCTAGCTTTCTCTTCATTTCTTTTTATATAAGATGACTTGTATGTTGATTGTACCATTCTTTTTTTTTCTATAGACACTATATAGATTGATTCTAATTTACTAAAGAATTCACTTACTGGCCACTTTATTAGGTACACATGTTCAATTGTGAAAAATATAAAATGAGCAACGGCGCCAAAAATACAAATAATATATTGGTTCTTGATATTGGTTCTTGGTATTGGTTCTTGATTCTTATTAAACAAAAAGTGCTTCACCCGAAGTGTCACATCAATCTGCTCACCAGATATCTCTGGCCACAAAGTGACCCCAAGGCATGTAATAGAGGGAAAAAACTTTCCTCCGCTAGCTGGGATCCTCAAAGCCAGATATAGCTCCAATCGACCGCTTCCAATACCGATCAAAATTCATTCAATCATGGATGGTGAATGGTAATTCCTCAAAAGGATAATTCCTCAAATTAAGAAGTGTAAACCCAACGCCCCTTATCTTTAGATCTGTGAAAATTGACTCCCCCCATAAGCGAGCCACAGAGAGGCAATATAGTGTAATACTGTCTTTAAAAGCACTTACATGCCAATGTAAAATACATCAGATAGCAGCACAGCTGGGGATTGAGGCAGAGGCCGGTCTGTCATTCAGTGTGTAAAACAGGAAGCACGGCGTGCGTCTCAGCTGGGAATGGAAGTTTAAACTCCTGTATCAAGCGTCCCAAGCCTCATTTTCAATGCATTTCGTGCTCCAGCACACAAAATGCATTGAAAACGAGGCTTGGGAAGCTTGATACAGTCTGCTATTATGTAACAGTTTCCAATGGGTTAAGGCTGAACTCAGTGCTCCTGGGTTGACTAATCCACATTTTTTGCTCTTATTGAATAGATATAACAAAACACTTTTAATGGTCAATTTAACAGACCAAGAGAGTGCAAATAAGAGAAGCTCCCTGTTAGGTTTTACATACCCTTTTTGGCAATTGTAGTACAAGCAAGAAACAGATACATCCTTTCTTTAATGTTTAGTACCCAGTGTTCACTGCAAATAGGGGCTGTAATAGTGGCGGCAAGTCCATAGAGGGCGCATGGGCGCCGCCTCCCCTACCCATCTACATATTAGTGGCACCAGACCATGGATTCCAATGCGGTGGAGTGTTTTTTTTGAAGCACCTGATTAGAGCCAGAGGCTCTAATAGGCTTCAAAAAAGGGTGGACCCGAAGTGCAGACCATTGCCCACCCAGATGTGTGACCATAGCAAAAAAAATTTCACTATTAGCCCACTAAAGTTCCTCCCCTGTCAATCAGGAGGCAGGTCTGTGAGATCTGTTTCCCGATTGGTCAAAGGGTCAGATGATCCTATTGGAAAGTACAAAAGATTCTAACAGCGCCAAAGATATATATGTGACAACTAAACTGACCGAACCACAGCTTTATCAATATTGATGTAGGTCAATAAGGGTTAGATGAGAATTGAGATTGGTACGGGTTCACAGTATTCTACAACATAGATGTAATCTTATAAATATAGAACTTAATGTGTAAATACTACAAATTAAAAAACAATGTACAAACAAAACCCTAATAGCTAAAGTGCAACATATAGTTACATGGTAGGTGAGTTTGAAAAAAGACAAGTCCATCAAGTCCAACCTACATGTGAAAATCAATACTGTATGATTTGTGAAAGATCAAAATTAAATAAATGATATTAGACTACTAAATAAATAGCAAGTAAAGTGCAAAAATGCAACAATGTGCAAAACACCATATTATATATGAATACAAAATTGTGCAAAAAATTGCAATGTAATCATAAAAATTGTAAAATGAGTTCAAGTCCAAATTATAAAAAAAAAAAATCATTTATATATAAACATTTTGAGTGATATCCTTCCTATATGTATGACAATAAATTTATAAAGTGACATCGTGCATCCACCTATCATATATATATATATATATATATATATATATATATATATATATATATATATATATATATATATATATATATATATAGATATATATATATATATATATATATAGATATATATATATATATAGATATATATATATATATAGATATATATATATATAGATATAGATATATATATATATATATATATATATATATATATATATATATATATAAATAAATATAAATATATATATATATATATATATATATATATATATATATATGATGAAACAATATTAGAAAGTCCCAAAAAATATCAATGATGATAAGTGGGAGGTGAAATATTTAAATGATGTGATGGCCAACCAAGCCACCAACCACCAGTGTTAAAACAGAATTCCCTCACCAATCTCACTAAAAAGACCTTAAAAGCTGGGACCGTGAGCCTTCCAATAGCCTCTGCTATGCTCTGCTGTATTCAATCAGTCCGATATATATCTCGCCATAGAACACACGATGAATGAGGAGAAAACAGAAAAAATACTTCACATAACGTACCAAAATTCAGACAGGCATTCATGAAACAAAATACAAAGTCCACTCAGATATTCCAAGTGCCCACCCGCCACTAAGGAAAACACGCTCTGCTCAGTCGGTGGTGGTGCTGTCTCACTCTACGTCCGTTTCGCTTATAGCTGCCACTCCATGAAGACGTCGATAGACGAAACAGATGCAGAGTGAGACAGGGACCCTGACAGTATCGCATTTTTGAGTGGTTGGAGCCCGTGTTGTGTGATACAACCGCCACACCACCACCTGAGCGTGTTTTCTTTAGTGCTGGGTGGGCACTTGGAATATGTGAGTGGACTTTTGTTTCGTGAATGCCTGTCTGATTTTTGGTATGCTATGTGAAGCATTTTTTCTTTTTTTCTCCTCATTCATCGTGTGTTCAATGGCAAGATATACATCAGACTATTTGAATACAGCAAAGCATAGCAGAGGCTTACAGTCTTTTTAGTAAGATTGGTGAGGGAATCACTGTTTGAACACTGGTGGTTGGTGACTTGGTTGGCCTTCACATCATTGAAATATTTCACCTCTCACATATCATTAATATTTTTTGAGACTTTCTAATATTGTTTGCATATTTTTTATATATATTTTTTTCATCACATATATATATATGATAGGTTGATGCATGATCCTATTGGATGCCTAGCGCTTTGGCAGAAGCTGGAGGAGCAGACACCAGAGCCGTCACGGCCGCTGCCCGCACTAAAGGAGAGGACACCACAGCCCCGCCACACAGGCAGGTAAGTTCCGGGCCAGGTCACTCGCACACGGGGGGGGGGTGCTGTTCCACACCACCGGGGGGGGGGGTTGTTTGCCACCCCCCCAAAGAAGAACCCACCATTCGCCACTGGGCTGTAAGGTAAGCATTGGGCTGTAAGGTACACTTTTTAGATCTGTTGACGGATCTCTTGCAAGAGAAACATGCTGATTAACTCTTACATTGATTTTCTCTGCATGTGCTTTGAATCTAGCAAAATATAGCATTTTTATATATGTGATATCTCATGCATTAGCCCTGTATATATGAGATTAATGGTTACCATAATGAAGTGAGGTCCAACAACAGAGTAATTCCTGAAGCAGTAGAGTGCACTTAGAGTTTTTCTATTCATTTTTAATCCTGTATATGTGGACGATTTTCTTTTTACAGGTGGGGGCGAGTTTAGCTTCTCGGCACAAGGATGCAGTTCTAAGATGTTTTGCGAATACGGCCAAAGTGAGCTGATCGGTCTGAAAATAACTAAGCAACTAGAAAGCAAGTGCTATTTACCTACAGCTTCTCCTCCATCTATAAACCTTCCAGAATACTGAATTGCCATGGATCAAGAAATCCAAATCAAATTTGCATGGAAAGTAGTATGGCAGTGCATTAGTTATGAGTAATAGATATAAAGCTTTGCTTGAATAATCCTAAAATAGCCTTCTTAGATGATCAATAGGCATTAAAATAAATGTGTTTCTGAAATAAATCACATATTTGTTATGTAGCACTGGGGTGATGCACTAACTTCCCACCAAATTTGCTATACTAGATACCAAAATGTTTAAACACCTAACCATCCTACCTACACTAAATGATCACAAGTATATGAACTCTAAAGCCTTGTACACACAGTCGGATTGTTGGCCAACAAAACCGTGTACTTTTGCCCGAAGGGCGTTGGCCCAAACTTGTCTTGCATACACACGGCCACACAATTGTTGGCCAACAATTACGCTCCTTCGGCTCCTTCTGTTAATTTCGTGTTAGTAGAAGTTTGGTGAGTGTTGATTCGCGCTTTTCATTTCACACTTTTCATTTAGCGCTTTTCATTTTGCACTTTTCATTTCGCATTTTTCAGTTTGTTTCTGAACGGCCGTTCTTCAACCAACCATGTTGCGGAATCGGAGGAGATAACGGGTTATTTATTATTGGTATTGGAGTTATTGCTTTGACATTATTTTTTTGGTTGAATAATGATTTGATTTTTTATCATTTCTATATTTTTGGATGCATAGAATGCACTTTTTGGTTAAGTTCTATTGGCAGATAGCATGTCTAATTTTATTTGTTTTCATTTTTTAATGCACAATAAAAAAAAGTGTGGAGAATAATACTTGGCTATGTGTTTTACTTCAAATGACAGTTTGGGAGTAGGCAGTTACATTTTAAAAAATACAGTGTAAAATTAACAAGGGACACCAACATAGTTGTATCTGATCTTAAAAACTACGGGATAATGGTGTTGTGGTAACTTGCCCAAATAAAAAAAAACAAAAAACATTATAATATTATTCTTGATATCACTAGAAAAAAAAGCCTTTGAAAATTTGTTTGCAATAACTCCATCAATATCACTAGCAAAGCAGCTTCATTATCATCCCATTAAAGAAGAAGAGAATTGTGCGCTGCATTTGGAGATTTCATAATTTGCCGCGTCACAAATGTTAATTCTCCATTACGAACGCTAGTTTACAAGACCGACCGCTTCTGGCTCGTCCTTGCTTCCGAGCATGCGTGTTTGTACTTTGGAATTTTGTCTGACGGACTTGTGTACACATGCTTGGAAAATCCGACACCAGACATTTGTTCGCAGAAAATTTGAAAACCTGCTAGCCAAAATTTGTCAGCGGAAAATCCGACAACAATTGTCCGATGGAGTATACATACGGTCGGATTTTCCGCTAACAGCCTGTTATCACACATTTCCCGTCGGAAAGTCCGATCGTGTGTACGAGGCTTTAGGCTGCATTCACACTACAGCGTTTTGAATCACAGGCAGATTTGTTGCTTGCGATTTCAATGCGACGATGTGTGAATGACAAATTGCGGAACTCGCATTTGAGATGCCATCCATTCATTTGAATGACACCTCAAATCGTGGTGCGTGTCTGCCGCGATTGTCGCGTGATAAAATGTGGTGTGATTGCAACAATCTGCATCGCGGGAATCATGTCGCTCAGAAAAAGTTCAGGAGCTTCTTTTGGGCGACATGTTTCCCGCGATGCAGATTTCCACGATTGCAGCATATTTTATCGCACAACAATCGTGGCAGACCCGCACCACAATTTGAGGTGTCATTCAAATGAATGGCATCTCAAATACGAGTTCCGCAATTTTTCATTCACACATCAGCGCTTTCAAATCGCAGGCAGATTCATGGCAAATCTGCCCGCGATTTAAAACGCTGTAGTGTGAGTGCACCTTAATGATTGAGTTCAGGTGTTTCCAGTGAAGGATACTGTTAATGATGCAGCATTCAAAGAGCTTTTGCACAACCATGGCAAAATTTTTGGTAGCAGTTTGCTGCAGCTTCAACTCTTCTGGGAAGGCTGTCCACAAGGTTTAGGAGTGTGTCTATGGGAATGTTTGACTATTCTTCCAGAAGTGCATTTGTGAGGTCAGGCACTGATGTTGGACGAGTAGGCATGGCTCGTAGTCTCCGCTCGAATTCATTCCAAAGGTGTTCTATCGGGTTGAGGTCAAGACTTTGTGCAGGCCAGTCAAGTTCCTCCACCCAAAATCGCTCATCTATGTCTTTATGGATCTTGCTTTGTGCACTGGTGCGCAGTCATGTTGGAACAGGAAGGGACCATCCCCAAACTGTTCCCACAAAGTTGGGAGCATGAAACTGTCCAAAATGTCTTTGCATGCTTACGCCATAAGACTTCCGTTCACTGGAACTAAGATGCAAAGCCCAACCCCTGAAAAACAACCCCACACCATAATCCCCCCTCCACCAAATTATTTAGACCAGTGCACAAAGCCAGGCCTTCTCATCAACATCAGTGCTTGACCTCACAAATGCTCTTCTGGAAGAATGGTCAAACATTCCCATAGACACACTCCTAAACCTTATGGACAGCCTTCCTAGAAGAGTTGAAGCTGTTATAGCTGCAAAGGGTGGGCCAACTCAATATTGAACTCTACAGACTAAGACTGGGATACCATTAAAGTTCATGTGCTTGTAAAGGCAGGAATTCCAATACTTTTGACAATATAGTGTATGTTGCCCAACATTTCATATTCCTGATATGTGCCTGCTGTACCAGGTACTTGTATGAGAAAGTCTCATGTTCTTTTTGTTTCCTTTATGTGAAATTCCTGGATTACAATATGCCATATGTCAGCCATACACAGAAATTTTGGAAGTTGCACATTAGGATAGTCATTGGGGTTGATTTACTAAAACTGGAGAATGCTAAATCTGGTGCAGATGTGCATGGTAGCCAATCAGCTTCTACCTTCAGCTTGTTCAATTAAGCTTTGACAAAAGTAACCAGAAGCTGATTGGTTTCTATGCAGACCTACACCAGATTTTGCCAGTTTTAGTAAATTAACCCTTTTGTCAAAATACTGGAAACAAAACATCCTCTGTACTGCAATTAGCAAAAATAAAATTGCTTTAAATCCAATTTCTGTATCTTATTGAAGAGTTAAGCAGTCTGTGGATGTTGCCAAGCCAGCAGGTGACCATTCTGACATCTCCATAAATATGGAGATGTTTATATCTGAAAATGTTGGGTGGTGGGCCATTAGACTGACTCAATGACATCAAAGCTTCTAAGTTACTGAAACCCAAACCAGGAGTTTTAACTTAACAGACTACACTTTAGCGTTGGGTCAATAATTAAAAAAAAATTGAACTCGGAAGAGAGGTGATGCACATAAATATATAAAACACTATGTTTACCGGTTGGCAATAAAAAAAGAAGGAAGACACTGAAAATAACAGACTTAGTTTTTCGTTGAGTTTCAGCTGCTCGGTGATGTTGAGCTTTGGGTGCTTCTCCAATTGATGAAGTCCTCCTTGGCTTCTGGTATTTATACAATGTTTTATGGTTTTGGGATATTGTTACAGCACAGTAAATAATTTATTTGTGCATTATTCTATGTGTATGGAAAAACATTTTCTGTTAGCAAGTTCCGTGTACAATACACTCAATATAAAGGTTATGCTGACTATACATTTGTACCTAGTTCAACAGTGATACTTCCAGATTTAGCTAACAAATAATTAGCTGGGAAAAAATTGCCCAGATTTATTTGATAAGCCCTAAAGCTGTAAGGGTGTTTTTCTGTATGGACAGATAGTCACGTAACCTGTGTAGACCATACAAACTGGATACAAAACATATTCTAATGTCACAAATTGGGTTCCAGCCTACAATGTGGGATCTGTGCATCCTTCTGTAGACCAGGTCTCTTCTTCAATAAGAGAAATACATTCCAATGGAACACAAAAAACTCTTTCCTTTTCTTAGATAAAATCATCAGGGAATGTTTAAAGCATATTTAAATGGCATCTGAAGATTACAGATGTTCTTTTCAACAATCTGTTATTTGTTATTTAATCATGACTTTTTTTTTCATAATAAAGACATCAGGTATATACAGTACATGGAATAATGAAAGTCAAAAACACAAAACAACAGCAAACAAATAGTGATCTTATACACACAAAAAAAGGAGTAAACTAAACTACCCTAAATATAAAAGTATAAGATTTTTTTTTTTTTTAAGGAACTTTAAACTAAGCCCTTTAACCACTTGCCGATCGCAATAGTTCTGGGATGCCATCATATGACGGCATCCGTGATCGCACCCGCTGAGGGGCGCGGACAGCACACTCTGTGATAGCAGTATCCTCCAGATACTGCTGATCACAGATTGAGGTAAAGAGCTAATCAGCGACTCTTTACCAGGTGATCAGCTGTGTCCAATCACAGCTGATCACGGATGTAAACGGAAGCCGGTTATCAGCACTCCTTTCCTCGTGCTGACAGCATGAGGAGAGGAGTGGAGAAGAGAGGAGAGGAAAAGAGAGCCGATAAACAGCTTGTGTAAAAGGGACATCTAGTCTACACTGATAATCAGGGCACTGGTTATCAGTGTCCTAATTATCCATGCAGTCCCAACAGTGACCACCAATGCTTCCAAACTGTGCCCGCCAGTGCTGCCAATCTGTGCCCACCAGTGCTGCCAATCAATGTTCATCAGATCTGTGCCCACCAGTCCTGCCAATCACTGTCAACTAGTGCTGCAAATCAGTGCCCATAAGGGCTGCCGAACAGTGCCCATCAGTGCCGCCTATCAGTGCCAATCAGTGTCACCTATCAGTGTTACCTATCAGTGCCACCTATCAGTACCCATCAATGTCACCTAACAGTTCCCATCAGTGCCAACGATCGGTGCCCATCAGCGCCATCTATCAGTGCCCATCAGTGCAGCCTCATCCGTGCCTACTCATCAGTGCCCACCAATGTCGCCTCATCAGTGCTTATCAGTGGAGCTTCATCAGCGCACATCAGTGAAGGAGAAAAGTTATCTGTTTGCCAAATTATTAAACAATTTATGAAAACGTTTTTTTTTTCAAAATGTTCAGTCTTTACCCAGTGGTGATTAAATACAACCAAAAGAAAGCTTTATTTGTGTGAAAAAAATTATCAACATTTTATTTGGGTACATTGTTGCTCATAATTTTTCTTCCTTCAAACACAGCGAGTCCCCCTCCTCAAGAAGGCACGTGTACAGTCATGCCAATGAACATCTAAATGATTCACAGAAGGATTGGGAGAAAGTGTTGTTGTCCGATGAGACCAAAATTGAGCTCTTTGGCATTAACCCGACTCGCTGTGTTTGGAGGAAGAAAAATGCTGACTATGAGCCTAAGAACACCATCCCTAGAGTCCAGCACGGAGGTGGAAAAATTATGCTTTGGGGCCTTTTCTCTGCTAAGTGTACAGGCCAACTCTGCTGCATTGAGGGGCCAATGGACGGGGCCATGTATTGTAGAATCTTGGATGAGAACCTTCTTCCCTCAGCCAGAACACTGACGATGGGTCATGGATGGGTCTTTCAATATGACAATGACCCAAAACATACTGACAAGGCAACAAAGAAGTGGCTCAAGAAGAAGCAAGAGTGAAAAACTGGAGAGTGCACAATCTGGTGCAGCTCTGCTTAGAAACAAATCAACTTCCAGCAAGTTGAAGTAAGAAGCTGATTGGCTACCATGCACAGCTGCACCAGATTCTGAGTGTTCAAGTTTTAGTAAATCCCCCCCCCAATGTGTGCAGCCAGCATAGCAGTTACTCTCTCCCTTTCTTGCTGTTGACAGTAAGAAGCCAACAGTTGTATAAATACACACATACAAGAAAACTGAAACATTTTCTACAGGCACTTGGTACTACAAAGAGCCAACTCGCCAAGCTATTTATGCCACAAGACATGGTACCCATACGAAAAGCATACCTATTTATTTAGCTTTACAGCACAGAACAGCCACAAAATACCGCATGTAGTCTGCTTTGAGCAAATACCAAAGCAACAGCATCTGGGTATACAAATAGCTTCAGCGCTGTCACTCTTTGAATGACAATTGCGCAGTCATGCTACAGTTTACCCAAATGAAATTTGTATAATTTTTTTTTCACACAGATAGAGCTTTCTTTTGGTGGTATTTGCTGGGTTTTTTAATTTTTGATAAATAAAACAAAAAGGGACCGAAAAAAACTAAACAAAACTGTTGCATACTTTGTTATAAAATTTTCAAAACAGGTAATTTTTCTCCTTCACTGATGTACGCTGATGAGGCTGCACTGATGGGCACTGATAGGCAGCACTGATGGGCACTGATAGGCACTGGTAAGGCGGCACTAATGGGCACTGATAGGTGGTACTGATGGGCACTGGTAGGCACTGGTAGGTGACACTGATAGGCAGCACTGATCTGTGGCATTGATTATTAGACAATGATGGGCATTGATTGACAGCACTGGTGGGCATTGATGGGCGGCTCTGTGGGCACTGGCAGGTGGCACTGTGGGCACTGGTAGGTGGCACTGGTGGGTACTGATAGGTGGCACAGTGGGCACTGGCAGGTGACACTGGTGGGCACAGCCACGGCTTTCTGAGTGAGGGATCGATGTCCCTCTGACAGAAGCCGGTGAACGGCTTTTTTTACCCTCACGCTGACAGTGTGAGGGAAAAAAAAATACCGATTACCAAGCCTCTGTTTACATCACATGATCAGCCGTCATTGGCTGACAGCTAATCTCGTGGTAAGGGGCCGGGATCGACCCCTTACTCAGATCTGTGATCAGCTGAGTCTCATAGACTTGGTGATCACAGAGCACGCAGTGCGTGACCCGCAGGGTTGTGCAGACTGCGCTTGCTCTGGAGGACGTCCTTGGACGCCCTCCTGGCAAATAAGGCCCGCGCTGCAGCCATCTTTCGGCAAGTAGTTAAAAAGTAGTATCACATATCTAATGGAAAACTGATGTCTTCTGCTGCTTTCAATAACAAAATGATATCCCCCAAGTCAGGGACTATAAAGGCAACAAAAGTTCAATGAGCTAGGATAAAATATACAATGTTTAGTATAACATATTAAAAGCATGGAAAAACAGTGCAAAATGGTACAATAAATTGCATAAACAACAGTTGAGCACTTTGTGAACAAACAAGAGCTTGGTGTGAGAAATTTCCTCTTCGTCCTGACGCGTATCAGAAGAGAATGTTTTCTTTCATCAGGTGCATAACGGAGGAAGGATAGCAGAATGTCTTCTACAATGCAGTTAACATTCATAAGCAACTATATATCACAAAACATATATATATATATACATTAATCAAATTGTCAAATAATAGAAGGTTGCATACCATCCAAAAAGTATCGGACACCAAATAACTATTGGTTAGAAAAAAAGCAGAGAGTTATCATTCATAATCACCAGTCGGTGAACCTCCAGCAACAAACCCCTAGGGGGCTCTAAGTGTCTCTCACTGGGACCACCCAACAGCACACCAACCATAAGTTGAATCAATGGTATCTAAGGGTCGAAAATAGAACAAACATATGTTGATATATTATGAGTAAGGGGAATCCAAGATTTCAACCTAAAATGGTTAATGCAAATTGTTAAATCTGTGACGCAAATTGATAGTCCCACCCATAGCAGAAATAAAGGTCATAATGATCTAGTCCAGGAAGTCTTTTGTAATAGAGGCTCTCCTCACTTAATGACCAGGTTCCGTTCCAGTGGTTGTTAAACGAGGAGCCTCGTGTAATCAATATTTTATGAATTCCTTACTACTGTACTATACTGTATTCTAAACACAAAACTCCAAGGAGATACACAACCCCCATACAAGTGGGAAAGAAAATATCCCTGAGCAGAAATGTCTCAGATATGTGGTACACTCATATGCAGGGAACAGAGAATGCATCAGCGATAGCAAAGGCTCCATCAATGAGTTAAATATCATTAACCTTTTTGACTATACATTAGCCCCAAATGAAATCCAGGTGCTCTCTAAGGGTAGCTTTTTCCACGCAAACTTATATTGAAACGCGTGTATGCAAAAAAACACCCCCAAAACATCAATTTAGTGCTCAGCAAGATGAAGACATTGATATATTGTTGGCACTGCTAGAGGATGAAGGTCTGATTGATCGGATTGATCAATATGACATTGAGTCTCTTCTACAACAGCAAATTGATACTAGTTCCGAAACAATGTTCACATTATCCACCTCGAAGAAAAAATCAAACAAATTTTATTACATTTGGTACTCCCTTTGGAGTACCAAAGATACTTTTCAAGTGGTGGTTTATCATGTGTTTTTACACATGTACACATATACTGTCTGTGTTTATGTAGCCCATAGGGTGATTTTTTATTATCATGATGTTAATAAAAGTTTTGTAATGTTTTAATATTTTTTTTTTATAGTGGGTGCTTTAACTGATTAAGGACCGCCCCACATACCTGTATGGGATCTTCTTCTTCGGCTCTGGGGCACGCGTGCCGCCGGAGCCCCGCTCCATCCGGAAACCCAGCGATCGTTCTTAGAGAGGCAGAATGGCGTATGTAAACAAGGCAGATTGCCGTTCTGCCGGAGAAAAAAATGAAAGACGCAGAAAAACGGATCTCTGTTTTTCTTTAGTCAAAGCATTGCCCCTACAGTTAGAAAGCCCTCACAGGGAACATATTTAACCCTTTGATTGCCCCATGTTGTTAACCCGTTCCCTGCCAGTGTCATTTATACAGTGTCAGTGCATTTTTTTAGCACTGATCATTGTATTGGTGTCACTGGTCCCCAAAATGTGTCACTTAGTGTCAAATTTGTCCTCCGCTATGTTGCAGTCCCACTAAGAATCGCTGATCGACGCCATTACTAGTAAAAAATATTTAAAAAAATAAAAAGTCTTTAAATCTATCCCATAATTTGTAGACGCTATCACTTGCGCAAACCAATCAATATTTTTTTGCCCCAAATCTGTAGCAGAATACATATTGCTTTAAATTTATGAAGAAAGTAGGTTCGTGTACATTTTTTTATTGAATATGCTTTATAGCAGAAAGTAAAAAATATTGTTTTTTTTTTTCAAAAGTGTCAGTTTTTTTGTTTATAGCGCAAAAAAAAGGTTGATGGGGACAAGGGCCTCATCCCCACAACCTTTGCCCGGTGGTTGTGGGGGTCTGCGGATGAGGGGCTTATCGAAATTTGGAAGCCCCCTTTAACAAGGGGACCCCTAGATCCCCCCTGTGTGAATTGGTAATGGGGTACATCGTACCCCTACCATTTCACAAAAAAAGTGTCAAAATTGTAAAAAAGACAAGAGACAGCTTGGGACAAGTCCTTTATTAAAAAATTAAAAAATAAAAATGTCCCATGATGTAAGTTCATGCTGCCCGACGGAGCAAAAAAGAAAAAGCAGCAACCAATCCGCCTCCATGGGAGGCGTCCCATCAACATGGAGACAAGGTGCTTTGGGGGGGCTACCCCAAAGCACCCTCCCCATGTTGAGGGCATGTGGTCTGGTATGGTTCAGGGGGGGCGCTCTCTCGTCCCCCCTCTTTTCCTGTGGCCTGCCAGGTTGCGTGCTCGGATAAGGGTCTGGTATGGATTTTGGGGGGGACCCCTACGCCATTTTTTTTATTTGGTTCGGGGTTCCCCTTAATATTCATACCAGACCCAAAGGGCCTAGTAATGGACTGAGGGGGGATCCCATGCTCTTTTTCTCAATGAGTTTTATCTATATTGCCGAGACCCGACAATTCATTACAGCCGCAATCAGTTTTACATGACAATTTTTCCTTTAGAAATGTCATTTTGCTGTGGTATTGTTCTAAACACTAAAAATGCGCCACTTTGAAGGCGTACTATAGACACCCCCCAGACATGATATTTAAAGGATTATTTCATTTTTATTGCTTCATTTAAGCATTAAAAAAATCACTGCTACCGAAAAAACGGCCATTTTTAAAAAACATTTTTGCATTGATACGTGTTCCCTGGGGCAGGATCCAGGTCCCCAAACACTTTTTATGAGAATAACTTGCATATAAGCCTTTAAAATTAGCACTTTTGATTTTTCATGTTAGTATCCCATAGACTTTAACGGTGTTTCTGACAGCTTTCGAATTTGCCGCAAACACCGCATATTGTTCGCTGTTTGGCGAACAGGCGAACATTGGGCTAAACCCTAATGTACACTGGCGGGGCTTTCCAGAACTGAACAGTGCCTCAGTGGCCACCCAGGCAGCCTAGGTCCACTCATATGAAGCATTGATTAATGTACTTTACAGAAATGGTCCATATCCAGAACAGGGAGCAGGCATTTTGAAACCTTCCTATAAAATATTTCATATGTGTAATGCTAGAGTGGGAGGCAGTAGCCTAACCACCTCCCAAAACACCCTCTGTGGCACAACCCTCGGCTCAGCGAGATATCCAAGATCCCAGATGGAGCATGCTGGGCAAACTAGGGAGTCAAATACGCCCATCAGTTGTTTAGGGACGGGTCCTTTAGATCTTTCGCAGACCCAAAGACCGAATATGAGACACCAAATGCGCTCTTTTTTCAATACCTCCAGCTGCGTCATGCAGCAACATCGCAGTTCGGTAGGTGGGAGGTGGCACTCTCCCCTTTAAGTATGGAAAAATGAATAGCTGAGGAGAATCACGCAAAACTAATTTCAAAATATTATTTTACCCTGCTGACATCCTCTTCCCCCAGAGTGGAGAGGGTGGTTGCACAGTGGAAGGTCGATATACCGTCCCTCACGTAGGAGTCCTGGTCTGAGGCCCTGGATACACTGGTGCCCTCAATGATCTCAGCCAGAGACAAATTACTATAGTCCAACTACTTACATAGAATATACTATACCCCCAAGTGCCTGCATAAAATGGGTAGGTAGGAATCACCAGAATGCCCTCGCTGCAGGGTAGCAGTGGGAGACTTCTTCCATATGGTATGGCAGTGCCCCCAGGTGGAGAGATTTTGGAAAGCAGTCCTGAAATATCCGGAAGATACCCTGGACCTTCCAAACATCTATTCCCCAGCCAGATGTCTTTTGGGAGACCTGGAGGAGGAAGAGATATCAAACTCACAGAAAAACGCTTTTGAGAATAGTCTTTTGCT
Organism: Lithobates clamitans; assembly: GCA_037952925.1. Lineage (NCBI taxonomy): Eukaryota > Metazoa > Chordata > Amphibia > Anura > Ranidae > Lithobates > Lithobates clamitans. The sequence continues at coordinate 834,192 of JBBGZY010000808.1, forward strand.
AAGAAAGCACTGGCCCTGAGATGGAGGAACCCGACTCCTCCATCTCTTCAAAACTGGGTGACACTTGTTAAAAAAGCATTGCCAATGTACAAATTAACCCACGCTGCTAGAGGTTGCCCTGAGAAGTTTGGGGAAATATGGGCAGGTTGGATAAAATATGTATCAGGAGACAAAAGGTATGATAGCTGACGAATAGATGTAGTAGAACTAATAGCTATAAACAAGTGGCAGACATCACAGAAATAGACATAAACTATGTTGTCTTCTTGAACGCTAGGGATGAGCTTCGTGTTCGAGTCGAACCCATGTTCGACTCGAACATCGGCTGTTCGGTCGTTCGCCGAATTGCGAACGATATGGGCCGTTCGCGCCAAATTCGTGTGGCGCGTCACGGCCCATAATTCACTGCGGCATCGCAGTGCATTGCTTGCTGATGATTGGCCAAGCATGCACTATGACCCGCATGCTTGGCCAATCACAGCGCCGCCTGAACAGAAAGCCGTAATTGGCCAAAGCCAAGGAGGCTTTGGCCAATTATGGCTCAGGGGATTTAGTACACGCCCCACACTATATAAGGCCGCCTGCACGGCGGCCCTGTGTAGTGTGTGTTCCGGCGTTGAAAGAGATAGACAGAGAGACAGTGTTTGATTTGAGTTAGATAGATTAGGCAGAACAGTCAGTCAGTTAGCTGCACTTACACTGTATTGTGTATATATATGCATCCCAGGTGTTGCATATATATATATATACACTGTACTCAGTTTAGCTAGATCCGTTCCTGTTATCTTCTAGACTATTTACATTTAGTGCAGTGCGTCCTGCTCACAGTGTTCAGCTAGATCCGTTCCTGTTATCTTCTAGACTATTTACATTTAGTGCAGTGCGTCCTGCTCACAGTGTTCAGCTAGACCCGTTCCTGTTAAATTCTAGACTATTTACATTTTACATTGTTACAGTATATAAAGCTACCTGAAGAAAATTACTGGTGTTCTTTTGATCCTATTAGTACCACGGTCAGGCAGCTAGACTATTTACATTTAGTAAAGTGCGTCCTGCTCACAGTGTTCAGCTAGATCCGTTCCTGTTATCTTCTAGACTATTTACATTTAGTGCAGTGCGTCCTGCTCACAGTGTTCAGCTAGATCCGTTCCTGTTATCTTCTAGACTATTTACATTTAGTGCAGTGCGTCCTGCTCACAGTGTTCAGCTAGATCCGTTCCTGTTAAATTCTAGACTATTTACATTTAGTGCAGTGCGTCCTGCTCACAGTGTTCAGCTAGATCCGTTCCTGTTATCTTCTAGACTATTTACATTTAGTGCAGTGCGTCCTGCTCACAGTGTTCAGCTAGATCCGTTCCTGTTATCTTCTAGACTATTTACATTTAGTGCAGTGCGTCCTGCTCACAGTGTTCAGCTAGATCCGTTCCTGTTATCTTCCTACTGACAGGCAGGCTTGTCTTGTTACAGTATTAACAGCTACCTAAAGAAAATTACTGGTGTTCTTTTGATCCTATTAGTACCACGGTCAGGCAGCTAGACTATTTACATTTAGTAAAGTGCGTCCTGCTCACAGTGTTCAGCTAGATTCGTTCCTGTTATCTTCTAGACTATTTACATTTAGTGCAGTGCGTCCTGCTCACAGTGTTCAGCTAGATCCGTTCCTGTTATCTTCTAGACTATTTACATTTAGTGCAGTGCGTCCTGCTCACAGTGTTCAGCTAGATCCGTTCCTGTTATCTTCTAGACTATTTACATTTAGTGCAGTGCGTCCTGCTCACAGTGTTCAGCTAGATCCGTTCCTGTTATCTTCTAGACTATTTACATTTAGTGCAGTGCGTCCTGCTCACAGTGTTCAGCTAGATCCGTTCCTGTTATCTTCTAGACTATTTACATTTAGTGCAGAGCGTCCTGCTCACAGTGTTCAGCTAGATCCGTTCCTGTTAAATTCTAGACTATTTACATTTAGTGCAGTGCGTCCTGCTCACAGTGTTCAGCTAGATCCGTTCCTGTTATCTTCTAGACTATTTACATTTAGTGCAGTGCGTCCTGCTCACAGTGTTTAGCTAGATCCGTTCCTGTTATCTTCCTACTGACAGGCAGGCTTGTCTTGTTACAGTATTAACAGCTACCTAAAGAAAATTACTGGTGTTCTTTTGATCCTATTAGTACCACGGTCAGGCAGCTAGACTATTAACATTTAGTGCAGTGCGTCCTGCTCACAGTGTTCAGCTAGATCCGTTCCTGTTATCTTCCTACTGACAGGCAGGCTTGTCTTGTTACAGTATTAACAGCTACCTAAAGAAAATTACTGGTGTTTTTTTGATCCTATTAGTACCACGGTCAGGCAGCTAGACTATTTACATTTAGTAAAGTGCGTCCTGCTCACAGTGTTCAGCTAGATCCGTTCCTGTTATCTTCTAGACTATTTACATTTAGTGCAGTGCGTCCTGCTCACAGTGTTCAGCTAGATCCGTTCCTGTTATCTTCTAGACTATTTACATTTAGTGCAGTGCGTCCTGCTCACAGTGTTCAGCTAGATCCGTTCCTGTTAAATTCTAGACTATTTACATTTAGTGCAGTGCGTCCTGCTCACAGTGTTCAGCTAGATCCGTTCCTGTTATCTTCTAGACTATTTACATTTAGTGCAGTGCGTCCTGCTCACAGTGTTCAGCTAGATCCGTTCCTGTTATCTTCTAGACTATTTACATTTAGTGCAGTGCGTCCTGCTCACAGTGTTCAGCTAGATCCGTTCCTGTTATCTTCCTACTGACAGGCAGGCTTGTCTTGTTACAGTATATAAAGCTACCTGAAGAAAATTACTGGTGTTCTTTTGATCCTATTAGTACCACGGTCAGGCAGCTAGACTATTTACATTTAGTGCAGTACGTCCTGCTCACAGTGTTCAGCTAGATCCGTTCCTGTTATCTTCCTACTGACAGGCAGGCTTGTCTTGTTACAGTATATAAAGCTACCTGAAGAAAATTACTGGTGTTCTTTTGATTCTATTAGTACCACGGTCAGGCAGCTAGACTATTTACAGTTAGTGCAGTGCGTCCTGCTCACAGTGTTCAGCTAAACCTACAAGTTAGTGGGGTGCGTCCACCTCACAGTGTTCAGCTAAAGCTACCTGTAGAAGGTTGGTGGTGTTCTCATACTACAGGCAGGTAGTTGATTTTGCTAGCTGCAGTATATATATATATCCCAGCTTAGTGCAGCTACAGGCCATTAGTATGTCTGGAAGGCCAAGAAGGAGAGTCAGACAGTCACAAGCCAATAAGAGAGGGCAAGCAGGCTCTGTGTCTAGTGCTGGTCGTGGAGACGGTGCATCCTCATCAGCACGTGGCCATGGGACACGCTTGGCCTTTTTTTCGGCAGCTGGCCGTGTTGAGCTGCAACATGCGGAAGACTTGGTCGAGTGGGTGACCAAGCCGTCCTCATCCTCCTCATCCTCTCTCACCCATGCCCAGGGTGCTTTGTCTGGCAAAGCAGCGGCCTCTTCCCTCGGCTCAATGTCATCAGTGACTCCTTCCCTAGCTCCACCATGTCCTCCTGAGGAGTCCCTCGAACTGTTTGACCACAGTGTTGGGTACATGCTCCAGGAGGATGCCCAGTATTTGGAAGGCTCTGATGATGATACTGAGCTCGATGAAGGCAGTAACATGAGCACGGACAGAGGGGGTGCCCAAGAAGGACAGTAATCTGGCAGTCATGCTCCCCCTGCTGCAGCATACTGCCGGGTTTGCTCCAGTGATGAGGAGGGAGGGGATGATGAGGTCACTGACTCAACGTGGGTGCCTGATAGGAGAGAGGAGGAGGAGGAGGCGGCACATCACCAACGAGGCAGGATGCCCTCCAGGGGCCAGCCTAAGGGCAGCACATTGACTGCATCACATGTGCAGGGCGCTGCAGTCTCTGCGCGTTATTCAAAAAGTTCTTTGGTGTGGGCCTTTTTTGAGACGAGTGCATCAGATCGCACCGCTGCTATTTGCAACATATGTCTCAAGCGTATCTCACGTGGCCAAAACATCTCCCGCTTGGGTACCACATGCTTGACCAGACATATGTTGACCTGCCATGCAGTTCGTTGGCAAGCGCATCTAAAAGACCCACACCAAAGAACAAAGAGGACCTCTCCTTGCTCCTCATCAGCTGAGATTTCCAACCCCACTAGACCTTCAGTCCTCTCTGAGACCTGCACTGAGAGGAATGAAGGTGTAGAATTAGGTGTGTCACAGCCAAGTACTTGTGGGCAATCTGCTTTTGGTACACCGACGTCAGATTGTACCAGGCAAATTTCCCTGCCCCAGCTGCTGCACCGCCGAAAGAAGTTTGCTCCCAGCCATCCACATGCCCAGCGGTTGAATGCTAGCTTGGAAAAATTGCTGGCACTTCAACTGCTGCCTTTTCAGTTGGTAGACTCTGCCCCCTTCCGTGAGTTTGTGGAATGTGCGGTTCCTCAGTGGCAGGTACCCAAACGCCACTTTTTCTCACGGAAGGCGATTCCGGCTCTCTACCAGCATGTGGAAGGCAATGTCCATGCCTCGCTGGACAGGGCGGTCAGTGGTAAGGTGCATATTACCGCTGACTCATGGTCCAGCAGGCATGGACAGGGACGTTACCTAAGTTTCACGGCGCATTGGGTGACTCTGCTGGCAGCTGGGAAGGATGCAGGACAAGGTGCAGTAGTATTGGAGGTTGTTCCGCCACCACGCCTCCAAAATGCTAATGATTGTGACACACCTCTCTCCTCCACCCCCTCCTCTTCTTCTTCCTCCATGGCCTCTTCCTCGGAACCAGCAGTGCTCCGTAGTCGTTCAAGGGGCTACACAAGTACGCAGGCCAAAAGATGCCATGCGGTGCTTGAGCTGGTGTGCTTGGGGGACAGGAGCCACACTGGGGCAGAGGTTCTGTCAGCTCTGCAGGGGCAGGTTCAGAGGTGGTTGACCCCACGCAAACTTAAGGCAGGAATGGTGGTTTGCGACAATGGCACCAACCTCCTCTCTGCCCTCCGACAAGGACAAATGACCCATGTGCCCTGTTTGGCTAACGTCCTTAACTTGGTGGTGCAGCGGTTCTTGGGCAGGTACCCGGGCTTACAGGATGTCCTGAGGCAGGCCAGGAAAGTCTGTGTGCATTTCCGCCGGTCATATAATGCCAGTGCTCGGCTGACGGACCTCCAAAAGGAGTTTAACCTGCCCAAGAACCGCCTAATCTGTGACATGCCCACCAGGTGGAACTCAACGTTGGCCATGCTGCAGCGGCTGCACACGCAGCAGAGGGCCATCAATGAGTACCTGTGCGACTATGGCACCAGGACAGGGTCAGGGGAGCTTGTTTTTTTTCCCCACGCCAGTGGGCCATGATCAGGGATGCATGCACTGTCCTGTCACCATTTGAGGAGGCCACGAGGATGGTGAGCAGTGACAGTGCATGCATCAGTGACACTGTACCCCTTGTCCACCTGTTGGAGCACACGCTGCGTGGAATAATGGACAGGGCACTTGAGGCAGAACAGAGGCAGGAAGAGGAGGACTTCCTTAGCTCTCAAGGCCCCCTTTATCCAGACAGTGTTCCTGCGTGCCCGCTGATCACACAGGAAGAGGACGAGGAGGAGGAGGAGGAGGAGGAAGATTGTGTCAGTATGGAGGTGGAGCCTGGCACTCAGCATCAGCAGCAGTCTTTAAGGGATCAGTCCCAAGAAACACATGGACTTGTACGTGGCTGGGAGGAGGTGGCTGCGGACCATGTCGTCCTTAGTGACCAAGAGGACTCCGGACCGAATGCCTCAGCAAACCTACGCTGCATGGCCTCCCTGATCCTGCAAAGCCTGCGTAAGGATCCTCGTATTCGTGGTATCAAGGAGAAGGACCAATACTGGCTGGCAACCCTCCTTGATCCACGTTACAAGGGTAAGGTTGCGGACCTTATCTTGCCATCGCAGAGGGAGCAGAGGATGAAACATCTTCGGGAGGCCTTGCAGAAAGGTCTGTGCAACGCGTTCCCAGAGACTGGGAGGTTACAAACTCCTGTTTCTGGACAACGTGTTGCTGAGGCTTCGGTCAGTCAAAGAAGGAGCAGTGGAGAAGGTGGCCGTCTGACCGATGCGTTCAGACAATTTTTTTGGTCCGCAGCCCCAAGGTATGATCGGTTCCAGCAACCATCGCCAGCGTCTGTTTTACATGGTGCAGGAATAGCTAGGGGCAAGATCAGACTTGGACACCTTTCCCACCGAAAATCCTCTGGGTTACTGGGTCTTGAGGATGGATCACTGGCCAGAGCTTGCACAGTATGCAATTGAGCTACTGGCCTGTCCTGCATCCAGCGTTCTTTCGGAACGCACATTTAGTGCTGCTGGAGGCGTGGTAACCGATCACAGGGTGTGTCTGTCCACCGACTCGGTCGATCGACTGACCTTCATAAAAATGAATCAGTCTTGGATCACCACCAGCTACCAAGCACCTGATGCTGATGTAACCGAATAATTTTTTTTGAAATCTCAGATCCCTTCAAAGACTGCCTATCCCTGAGAAATTATCCTCTTCCTCCTCAATCATCACGCTGATAGCTTGTAAGAACATTTTTGGTTCTGGGCGCCACCACCAGTGCCTAAGGCACAATTTTTCAGCCCCTGTTTAACAGGGGCATGTAATTACAATTTTTGATGCAATACTTTGCAGCAGGGCTCGTTTCTGCGTTACAACTAGAGTATCTGTGAGGGGTTGCAGTGTTGTGGCACCAGCACCAGTGCCTAAGGCCCAATTTTTCTGCCCCTGTCTAACAGGGGCATGTAATTACAATTTTTGATGCAATACTTTGCAGCAGGGCTCGTTCCTGCATTCCAACTAGAGTGTCTGTGAGGGGTTGCAGTGTTGTGGCACCAGCACCAGTGCCTAAGGCCCAATTTTTCTGCTCCTGTCTAACAGGGGCGTGTAATTACAATTTTTGATGCAATACTTTGCAGCAGGGCTCGTTCCTGCATTCCAACTATAGTGTCTGTAAGGGGTTGCAGTGTTGTGGCACCAGTGCCTAAGGCCTATTTTTTCAGCTCCTGTTCAACAGGGGCATGTAATTACAATTCTTGATCTAATATTTCACAGCAGGGCCCTGCGAGGGCTTACAGTGTTGTGGCCACAGCAACACCTAAGGCCCAAATTTCTGCTGAGTATATAGGGCAGGACCCTACTTTCAAACATCTAACTTACAAACGACTCCTACTTGCAAACGGAAGGAGACAACAGGAAGTGAGATGAAATCTACCCCTAGGAAGGGAAATTCTCTCCTGTAAGAGTTAATATGGGAAAAAAAAATTCTCCTTTCCACTGATGCTTTCCAATCCTTGTTCCACAAAAAAACCCAAATTTTCAAAAAACATTTTTCATTGGGACAAAAAGTGAGGTGAAATCTTCTGAAGAGGAGGAAAGACAGCAAAACAAATGTCACAGGGGTGATAACCCTTCCCTATGTTTTCCAAAAAGCTTAAAAAAGATTTTTTGGCTGGAGCTAAACACGTTAAAAATGTACCCGTTCAAAATTACAAAGAGATTCTACTTAACAACAAACCTACAGTCCCTGTCTTGTTTGCACTGCCTGTATACTGCTGTTCAGAGTATATAGGGCCTGGTGGCCCCACACCTTTCCTTATTTTAATTTGGGTGCGGGGTTCCCCTTAATATCCATACAAGACCCAAAGGGCCTGGTAATGGACTGGGGGACACCCATGCCGTTTGTCTCACTGATTTTCATCCATATTGCCATGACCCGACATTACATTAAACCCGCAAGCAGTTTTAAATGAGATTTTTTCCTTTAAAAATGACATTTGGTGCAGGGACTGTTCTAAACACGGGAAACACGCGTCACTTTACAGGCATACTATAGACACCCCCCAGGTACGATATTTAAAGGAATATTTCACTTTTTTTTTTACTTTAAGCATCATTAAAATCACTGCTCCCGAAAAAACGGCCGTTTTTAAAAGTTTTTTTTGCATTGATACATGTCCCCTGGGGTAGGACCCGGGTCCCCAAACCCTTTTTAGGACAATACCGTGCAAATTAGCCTTTAAAATGAGCACTTTTGATTTCGAACGTTCGAGTCCCATAGACGTCAATGGGGTTCTAACGTTCGTGCGAACTTTCGGTCCGTTCGCAGGTTCTGGTGCGAACCGAACCGGGGGGTGTTCGGCTCATCCCTATTGAACGCAGGATGGGACACGAATGAAACACAAAACTTGGTTAACAATCCTGCAATAGGTTTACTTTGTTTTATTGAAAAGAAGCAGTATCTGTTCAACATGATGTACAGATTCTATTCATATGCCACAAGAGTTATGACTACATTTCATTGCTGTTATAATATACGTGAATATGTACTGTGGAATGCAATTGTACAACCTTTTTGAAAATCTAAATAAAATTTACCCTTTTTAAAAAAAAAAAAAGATAATTTTTTTCAGATAATTTAAGTGCAGCAAATCACTATAGCTTTAATAATCAATACAAATCATCATCATCCTCATTGCTAATTTCAATGCGAGCTGGATTTGAATTTCTGACCGATGACAGATCAGTGTTCTGGCTTTTTTTTCTGAGGCAGAGTATCTGTAGGGAGATAGCATACGTTCTCTACTATATTAACTAGTCTTGTAGCGGCAGATTGACTGTAGTCATACTTGCATGCATTTGCACTACTGCATCCTTGTGCTGAGACGTTTACTGGAACCCCATCTGTGAAAAGAAAAAAAGTCCAAATATTCAGAGCCACTGCGATATTTTACTAGACAGGCAGTGTATAAAAGAATAAAAAAAATAGCACAATCCAAAAACAAATCACCTAATTCAAAAGTCTGGAAGCTCAATGCTATACAGTAAGTTTTCAGTAGCTACAGTAGCTATCAGTGCTAAAAACAAGTTAAGAAAAAAAAGTCAAATCAGTCAGTTACCCAAAGGGGTCTATTTTTAAAAAAATAAAAAAATAAATTAGCATAGTCATTCATCCAGAAAATTTGCATATACATTTGATCTGTGCAAACTGGGCAAAGACTAATGTTCTTTAGGCTATTTTCTCTTGTGAACAAATGTTGTTTTATTATGGACAGTAGTGAAATACAGCATTTTGCCCACGAAATGGAGCCGAAGAGCATAGGATATACTTTGCAAGAATTCTAGGAAATTTGCAAATAAATGTAACCAATGGTAAATATAACCAGTGGGGGCCCGTTCATACGGGGCACAGGGGCGCCGCCCCCCTAATCCATGCGCCCGGCCCCTAATCTACATGCAGAGCGCCGGATTTCAATGGGGTTTCTTTTTTTTTTTTTTGGAAGCACATGATTACATCCTGAAGCTCTAATTGGCTTTAAAAAAGGGTGGGCTCGGGGCGCAGAGCCCACCTAATTGTGTCAAAAGAGCCCAATCAGTTGTGTCAAACGAGCAAATTAATATGAGCTATTTTCTTCCTGATTCTCCTTCTGGCAAATCAGGAAGCGAGTCCTGAGACCCGATTGGCCGCCAAGGAGGAGGAGACGCAGGGGAAGCCACCAAGGAGGAGACACAGGCCTGCGACCTAGATGGGGTAAGTGCGGGGTTTGCCGATCATCTCGGGGGGGATTGGGTGGGGTGTTTGACACTGACAAACGGACCAACCAAAAATGGAGCACCAGCCGCTAACCAAGTATTTTACTGCTGCTCATATTAAAGCAACAATTGTTCACAAAAGAAAATAGTCTAAGGAACATTTGTTTTTGCCCAGTTCAAACAGAACAAATGGACATGCAGATTCTCTACTCTACTGGCTACATACATTTTTTGAATTGTCCCTATAACTAAAACCAAAGCTAACACTTCAAGAAAACCTGTTATTAATATGAAAGTATATCTAAACTCAAGAACAAAAAGTATTGATTTAAAATAAGAACTTCAATGTAGCACATGGCTCCTACAATTTGGGAGAATTGTTAGTTTGTATTTTAGAACCCTACAGACAGATTTCCTTTAAACATGCTATAACACAGTATATATATATATTTTTTTAATTAGCATAAATTGTTGCCAAATAATTAGGGCCAGAAAATAAATTGTTATGGTGATACATTCCTTTAAAAAAAAAAAAAAATGGAAAAAAAAAAAAAAAAACTTACCAGGTGCAAAGATAGTTGCCTTGAATTTCATACACTGATCTTTTTCTCCCCAGCAGACTGTTGATCTTGTGGCATTACATCCATCCAACGTGGAATTATGGCAAGTTGGACACAGAATACCTCTCTCTTTAGTTTGATTGATTGGCACTATATAAGAGAAATAATAAGTAAGTATTCAAGTAAAAAAAAAAGGCATATTTATATATATAGGGGAGGGATCGGATGCAGCAGCGCTGTGGGCTGGATGTGTAGTGCCCACAGTGCTGCTCAGTGACACTGACAACTGCAGCCTCTGCCATCCCTCCACCATACTCTGCATTCTGCCATCCCTCTGCCATCCTGCCATCCCTCCACCATGCTCTGCATCCTGCCATCCCTCCAACATACTCTGCCATCCTGCCATTCCTCCACCATACTCTGCCATCATGCCATCCCTCCACCATACTCTGCCATCCTGCCATCCCTCCACCATACTCTGCCATCCTGCCATCCTTCCACTATACTCTGCCATCCCTCCACCATCCATCCCATCCACCCCCAGCTATACTCAACCATACCCAGCCATACTCGGCGATATCCAGCCATACTCAGTGATACCCAGTCATACTCGGTGATACCCAGCCATACTCGGTGATACCCAGCCATACTCAGCCATACTCGGTGATACCCAGCCATACTCGGCGATACCCAGCCATACTCAGCCATGCTCGGTGATATCCAGCCATACTCGCCGATACCCAGCCATACTCGGTGATACACAGCCATACTCGGCGATACCCAGTCATACTCAGTGATACCCAGCCATACTTGGTGATACCCAGCCATACTTGGTGATACCCAGTTATACTCAGCCATACTGGGTGATACCCAGCCATACTCAGCCATACCCTGCCATACTCGATGATACCCAGCCATACCCAGCCATACTCGGTGATACCCAGCCATACTCGGCCATACCCAGCCATACTCGGCCATACCCAGCCATACTCGGCTGTACCCAGCCATACTCCGCCATACTGGGTGATACCCAGCCATACTCAGCCATACCCTGCCATACTCGATGATACCCAGCCATACCCAGCCATACTCGGTGATACCCAGCCATACTCGGCCGTACCCAGCCATACTCGGCAATAAAGAACAAAGAGAAGCACACCGCTCCAGGCAAAATCAGGTGCAGGATGGAGACTTCGGCCCACCACCATGGAAGACGAACAAAACAAGGAATTGTCAAAAGGGTCAGACAGATACAGGCAATGGTAAAAATACCATTGCCTGTATCTGTCTGACCCTTTTGACAATAAAGATGACATTGAGATAATTTGGAGTTCCAGTGTGCGACCAATTCCTTGTTTTATACTCGTCAATACCCAGCCGTACTCAGCAGTACCCAGCTGTACTCAGCAGTACCCAGCCATACTTGGCAGTACACAGCCATACCCAGCTTCTGTATGTGGCCAGGCTGTGGAAGTCTCCCACATGTGGTATCACCATGCTCTGGAGTAGTAGGCAAATCTATTTTGGGGTGTCATTTTTGCTATGTACATGCTATGTGTTGTGAAATATTGTATGAATGGACAACTTTGTGTAAAAAAAAAAAAAAAAATGCGTTTTCATTTTCTTTCCACATTTTCCAAAAACTTTTAGAAAAAAATGACATGTTCAAAAGACTCATTATGCCTCATAGATTATATGTTGGGGTGTTTTCTTTTCAAAATGGGGTCATTTTTTGGGCGTTTCCATTGTCCTGGTGCTCCAGGGCCTTCAAAAGTGTAATAGGTAGAACGCTCGAGAACGCCGGAAAGGGGCTCCCTGCATATTGGGCCTCTGTATGTGGCCACGCTGTGTAAAAGTCTCACACATGTGGTATCGCCATACTCGGGAGTAATAACATAATGTATTTTGGGGTGTAATGTGTGGTATGTATATGCTGTGTGTGAGAAATAACCTGCTAATATGACAATTTTGTGGGAAAAAAAAAAGAAAAGGAAAACTTGATTTTGCAAAGAATTGTGGGAAAAAATTACAACTTCAAAAAACTCATCATGCCTCTTACTAAATACCTTGGAATGTCTACTTTCCAAAAAGGGGTCATTTGGGGGGTATTTGTACTTTCCTGGCATGTTAGGGTCTCAAAAATTAAGATAGGCCGTCAGTACTTCAGTTGTGATAAATTTTCAGAGATTGGCACCATAGCTTGTGGACTCTATAACTTTCACAAAGACCAGATAATATACAGTGGTTTGGGTTATTTTTACCAAAGATATGTAGCAGTATAAATTTTGGCCAAAATTTATGAAGAAAAATTACTAATTTTCAAAATTATATAACAGAATTGAAGAAAATTTTTTTTTTATTAATTCTTTTTTTTACAGAATTATCAGTCTTTTTTCTTTTATAGCGCAAAAAGTGTGCATGACTGAGTAATAGTCATTCAAATTGTGAGAGCACCGAAAGCTGAAAATTGGTCTGGTTAAGAAGGGGGTTTAAGTGCCCAGTGGTCAAGTGGTTAAACCCCACCTTTTTGATGCTGCACATACCGTATGTGTTGGGCAGTCGTAAAGGGATTAAACTTTCAACTAATATTAACATATCTTTCTAATTGAGACATTTATAAAGAAATGTGTGACTCTTGGGTAACAGTTGGGTGAAAACACTAATAAATAAACTCCTTACTAATTAATAAATACAAATAAGTGTGTATTTGCAGGCAATGAAAAGTGCAAACCCGGAAAGCAATCATACTAATGCACAGCGACCAACCAGATCTTATCTGACCTAAATATTTGTATAGCAGAATTATTTCATTCTAGCTCTCACGTGCTGTATTTTGCATTACGGAAACTATATTGTTATATTATCTTACTTTTTAAACTTTGCAAAGTACTAAAATGATCTCTTTATATATCTGTGAAGGTTCCCATTTGTTCAGGTCATGGTATAGCTAGTCGTAGTGAGTCATATTGAACTGGACGTGTCGTGTACAACAAGTCCAGTTTAATGTGACCGCCTACAAACTGCTTTCTTCTGGGAAAGCTTTTCACAAGATTTTGGATAAGGAGACTTGGCTCATTATTCCAATTCATCCCAAAGGGTTGAGGTCAAGGCTCTGTACAGTCCACTAGAGTCCCTCCACACCAAACTGGTCAAACCATGTCTTTATGGATTTGGTTTTGTACACATGGGCACAGTCATGCTGGAGTAAAAAAAGGGACCTTCCCCAAACTGTTAAAAAAAGCTTGGAAGCACTCAATTTTCTAAAAAAGCTTTGTACTAAATGTTGGAAGCACCACAAAGAAAAAATAGGACAGACAAACACCGCGCTTATCAGTGGTCAAGGTCCCAGCATAAACTGTAGCTATAGTCCTCACTTGGAGACCACCCACTCTAATGCGTTACACCACACACGGCTTAGTCATATGAAACACGAGTTCGAGTGGGTGGAACTACAGCTATGGTTTATGCTGCAATACCATCTTGATCAGTGGTACGTCATCAGTGTGCAGCTGTCCTGCTTTTTCTCAAGGTGTGTTTGGAGTGAGGACAGCACATTCTCAGCCCGACACCTGAGCTTTGGGAAATAGCGGGCGCTTGTGCCTGTGAGTAAATGAATGTCATCTGCATGCTATATTAAACTGAATGTTATAAGTACCGTGTTTATCGGCGTATAACACACACTTTTTTTTCCCCCTTAAAATCAGGGGAAAATCGTGGGTGCATGTTATACACTGATCCCCGCTAATTGTGATCTATCGGAGCGATCGCCGCCGACATTCACATAGCGTGTAGATTTAAATATGGCGCCGCGGAGTTTGGAGGGACTCGTCGGAGCTGAACGAGATCACAGTGACTGGGCGGAGCCAAGATACACATAGCCGAGTGTTCTCGGCTCTTTCCGGCGCTGCTCACAGTCACGCCCAGTCCCACCGATGGACCTATGTTATGTCCATCATAGGGTGGAACTGGGCGTGACTGTGAGCGGCAACGAGAAGAGCCGAGTACACTCAGCTATGTGTATCTCGGCTCCACCCAGTCACCGAGTCCCTCCGAACTCCGCAGCGCCATATTTAAAACTACACGCTTTGTGTATGTCGGCGGCGATCATGTAATGGACACTGGGGGCAAGGCTGCACTGACCACTGGGGCAAGGCTGCACTGGGGCAAGGCTGCACTGGGGCAAAGCTGCACTGGGGCAAAGCTGCACTGACAAGGCTGCACTGGGGCAAAGCTGCACTGACAATTATGCACTGGGGCAAAGCTGCACTGACAAGGCTGCACTGGGGCAAAGCTGCACTGACAAGGCTGCAATGGACACTGGGGCAAGACTGCACTGACACTGACAAGGCTGCAGATGGACACGATAACGCTGCATTGATGGGCATTTAAATATAAGTTTTTTTTTCCATAAACTTCCCTCCTAAAAGTTTTTTCCTTAAAATTCCCTTCTAAACTTGGGGTGCGTGTTATACTCCGGCGCGTGTTATATGCCGATAAATACGGTACCTAAATTCAATAATTTGGAAGGGTGTCCACCTACTTTGGCCATATAGTTCATGAACTCCTTTGTATACTTACTTTCATAGAAACCGGAGTTACACAGATCTCCTAAACAGCATTTTGGGTAAATCTTCATGAATGCAATACTGTCTCCATATCCATAAATGGGTTCATCGCACAGCAGGTTCATTGCACATCGCTTATTGATTGAGTAAAAGACTTCACCTGCCAAAAATGATAATATATAATTGATAAATAGGTTGATAAAAAGAATGAATAATATTAACATCTTCTGGGATTTTGCTAGAGGACTTTGGGTTTATTGGGATGGGATTAGTTTGACGTTAGTTAGAGATGCTTCTGAGATCATTCAGAATTCATTGACAGGTGCATTTAAACTACAGTTGACTTGCAGTTGACCTGCTTTAAGCAGGTTTTATATTCCAGTAGACTTGTATGGGAATGCAAGATGTTCGAAGGCAACTAAAGCCCATCAACACAGGTCCTTAATTAGACTATACAGAAAAGAGCTCTCTTACCATTGTATCCCATTTCTTCAGAGATGGTCATGCAACGAGTGCCATTTGGGCATTCCACTTGCTCATGCTTACAGGTCTTAGAATTCGGAGCGAGGCAGCTATAGCACATGGTATTATAAGCTGGGACTGAAATATATATGGGATTAAAAAAGGCATTTAATTTTGTTAATGTGTGTGCATACTTCTTTACACATGGAAACATAAAACCTGTAGAAAATGTACCGGCTATTGGGCAGTATAGGCTGATTCATATCATGACCATAACATTAAAAACTTTTCTGGCAATTTTGGAAGTTTTTGTTATCCACTTACTACAAAAATAAGTAAATTAATTAATTAATAAAATCAAAAGCATTTCACTGGAATATGTAAACTCAACTTTCTCAATATCAAAAAGTTAAAAGAAGAATTGAGTCAATCTTATGGCTAATTACAAAACCCCTTTACATTACGTTTTTGGCTTATTCTTGGATTTATCCAATCTCAAAAATGAAACAATAAAACTTCTGTTTACCAAAGACCCTGAGTTTGGGATGGCACTGAAGATGATTGACTTTTCGAGTTTTTGCTAGGAGCAGGGCTGTAATTTTTCACAGACCTATGTTAACTTGGATATACTATTCCCAAGCACAGGTTTCTGTGAAAGTGGCTGTATAAAAAGGGTGCTGAAGCAACCAACGGCTGGAACCGTGAACAATCAGAGCAAGAGATGTTACCAGCACACCATGGGTCTCCAAAATTGAGACCAAAGCTTTATTCAGTGATCACATTGTTACAGCAAACACCAACATTTTGGAGCCATGCAGGACCCCTTCATGAGGCATGAGACGTTGCTGTTTGCTGTAACGATGTGATCAATGTGATTGGCTTTGGACCCAATTTTGGAGAGCCATGGTGTGCTGGTGACTTCTCTTGCTCTATGTTAACTTGGGGTGCCTTTTATGGATTTACAAATTCTGTTCTAAATTAGTCAAGAGGAGAATAATTAGATAGCATCAACAGCAATAAATACTGATTTTGAGGTTATCTTGTCACAACCAAATATAATTAACATCAAGTTTTGGGAATTTTTATTATAAACTTTATTATTTAGCTCTTCGTTCTTTCTGGCAAATTTAGGTGCCTGGCTGTCATGCTCATGCATTCTCATGGCTTCAAGGACATGGCTGTAGCTATAGCAGACCATGTGACTGCTTGGGGGCTAAGTGGGATGGGTGGCTTTTTATGGTTTATGGATTTAGCAAAAGCATTTAGCAATTACATTTAGATAAAATGAATGTACATTTTGAGCAATTTTAAATGATTGCTGTGAAAATGGCTAGCATTCCTATCACATACAGTTACAGCTCTGAATGGCTTCAATGCCCTTCAAAGTGTATCCAAAGAACAAACCCAAAGAATATTGCAGCTTACTGGTCCTTGCTCAAGGCTTTTTTTCCTTTATTTTCACCTGGTGATCCTGCCAGTAACACACTTCCTTCCCCATGGTGACAACGCTCAAGCACCCTACTGTATCTATGAAGAAATTATGTTGTCACACTAGGTCAGCAAATGTGTTAGCAGACAATATAAGAGAATTAAATTGATAGGATTTACATAAACACTATGTTGTCAAAATTATTGGTATGCCTGCCTTTAAACGCACATGAACATTAATGGCATCCCAGCCTTAGTCCACAGGGTTTAATATTGAGTTAGCCCACCCTTTGCAGCTATAACAGCTTCAACTCTTCTGGGACAGCTGTCCACAAGGTTTAGGAGTGTGTCTATGGGAATGTTTGACCATTCTTCCAGAAGCGCATTTGTGAGGTGGAGAAGCGTACTGATGTGGACGAGAAGACCTGGCTCGCAGTCTCCTCTCTAATTCATACTAAAGGTGTTCTATCGGGTTGAGGTCAGGACTCACCCCAAACTCGCTCATCAAATGTCTTTATGGACCTTGCTTTGTGCACTTTTCCAAATCACTTGGCGGAGGGGGGATTATGATGTGGGGTTGATGTTCAGGGGTTGGGTTTGGCCCCTTAGTTCCAGTGAAGGGAACTCTTAAGGCGTCAGCATACCAAGACATTTTGGACAATTTCATGCTCCCAACTTTGTGGGAACAGTTTGGGGATGGCCCCTTCTTGTTCCAACATGACTGCGTACCAGTGCACAAAGCAAGGTGCACTGTTGTTGACTGCAAGTAGGCAGGCTTTTTATTGCATAAGAGACTCTTACCTCCAGTAATGACATCATCTCACTCTGGCCAATGAAGATAGCCAAAAACCAACACATAGAAGAAGATGCCGGCTCCAGTGAGGGATGGGACCGATTGAAGAAAGGTAAGTATAAACTGTCTTTAGTTCTACTTAAAGTAAGAGAATTACTGGGATTTGCAAGCAAATAGCATTTTCCAGAGAAGTTTAGCAATGGCAATTTCTGTGAACACAGGGTTCCTTAAAAACAACATAGTAACTTAGTATTGTGTTCACTGTGTATGTGTCACCTAGGTTTCTCACATACACATGCCAAGGGGCTCTAGAGTTTAGGGCTGACATGGTGAAAATACACTTTTTGTTTTCTCAGAAAACAAGAAGGTTCTGTTTGGGGTGCTGGAGCCCAGAGGCTTTGCAGAGGTGGAATAAAACCTCCATCCCAACGCCCAGATCTTACATGGTAGCCAAACATGATATTAGACTCAGCTGTCCATATCCCTTTATATACAGTATGTGAGTGGCATGATGTTCCAGACTCTCTTGCACCCTGTTAGTCAGGAACTGACCTAAAGTTAGCTAGTGGCTTAGATGAGTAGATGTTTTTTTTCTTTTCCTTTATGCTATTGACTTGCTTGTCTTGCATTAAAACTGTGTTTGCTACCTTGCTGAATAAAAATCCAGGACGAACCTGCTTGGACTATTCCTGGGTGTCCCTGTCTCTTGAATATGGTTTGCCCCTGCCAACCAATAATGGTTAAACCTGTCCCCTTATAATATACATATGTTTGTGTATGTGTGTAGGTTAATACTTACCAATCAACTGCATGAATAAGAAGAGAAGAATAGTACTGAAGATAGCTGACTTCATTCTTTACTGTGTCTCAGTCCTTTGGTTGTGTTGAACGTCTAGAGCTTCTATGATTGTTAAAATACTGCTCAGCTGCTGATATTTATATGTTGTTTTATGGTTTTAGGATATTGTTACAGCTCAGAGATGCTATGTTGAAACAAAATGTGTGCTCAGTTCCAAATAATTAATCCCAAATTAGATAAGTATCATTTAAGGGATAAATAAACTGCACCATTTATTTGGAAAACCCTAAAGCTGAAAAGGTGTTTTTCTCCAGGCACAGGCAGTCATGGTAGCTGTCCAAGCTGCTGCATTGAAAAAGTGAGTAAGCACAAGTACCAAGCATGGGATTTTAACATATGGAAAAGAAGCTGTACATTATTCTGTAAATCATACTCCGTGTCTGAAGAAAGAGAAGACTATATAAAAGGAACACTTACCTAGATTAAAACTCTTAAAACATTAAAGGAGAAGTCCAGCCTGAGCTTTTTAGGCTGGGCTTCTCCTCTGGATCACAGAGAAGTGCAATTAGTTTTGCATTCTTATGACCCGTTTTCAGCAGAGAGTGGTCTGATTGTTCTTACGGTTCAGGGAATCGCCGGCTGAAGAGAACAATACTGGGTTGATGCCTGTAGGTGCAGGCATTATCCCGGTATAACCACTGAAACAGGAGGATGTCCATGTACGCCCCCCTGGTGGGAAGTGGTTAAAGGATAAGTTCACTTTTTAGAAAATAAAATAAAATAAACTTTTTTATGCAGGTAAAAAAAATATGTGCATTTATTTATTTATTTATTTTGCCTGTAAATCATTGTACCTGCGATCAGTAAATCTTTGGTGCCATGCAGTTCTCCAGCAGATCTGCCAGTGTATCTGTGTGCCCATACATCCCATACAGGAAAGCATATACAAGCTGACAGGAAGAGAGAATGAACTACCACAGCACTTCACAGCACCCTGGTAGTTCATTGAAAACTACAAGCCAACAGCCGCAAAGGCTGTTATAGACCTTATAGATATCCATTCGGAGGACACTGGGAAGGAGTGACGCGGCTGCTCGGCCATGTTTTTTTTAAAATTGTGGCAGCTAGAGCTTCAATGTAAACAAAAGAATGCCGGCAATAGAAAAGTCCGAAAAGAACAGCGTGGGCCCCCCAATTCATACTAGTTTTTTTTTTTTTTTACTTTTCATTGCCAGCATTCTTTTATTTGCATTCAGCTGTCAGTGGGGGAGCCCGCTGACAGCTGATGAGTCATCGGTTGTTAAGGACGCGGCGGCTAGTTTCCCAGCCCACTCCTTAACAACCAACTATTCTTCACACAGAATTCGAATCAGTCGATCATTTTTCGACCGATCTGAATTCAAGTCTTTCTGAAAATTTGGAATTCGCTAGAAGACAAATAAACAAAACGAATTTCAACTAAATTTGTTACTATTTCAGTCTGAGATTCGGTGTCTAATGAATTAGTAACAGCAAATAGACACAAGACTGTCTAGTGGTAAATGAACCCACTGTATTGGTATAGGTTAAAGTAAATGGTGGTTTGAGCATTAATGAGCACACAGAGGAAAGGTTCAGATGCAATCTGCTAAACAATATGTTCTCTAGGCTGAAGTGACTTCGTTTTGTACCACTAGACTGGAATCCACTCATATATCAGCAAGATCAGCAATAAACAGTGCATATAAACATTAAAGGAGTTGCAAAGTCAGAAGGTTTTTTAACATTATGCATTCAGTGCATTAGGATAAAAAGCCTTCTGTGTGCAGCAGCCCCCCCCCAATACTTACCTGAGCCCATCTCTGTCCAGCGATGCCCATGAGTCCGTCGGCTGTCCGCGACTCTCCCTCCTGATTGACTGAGACACATCAGCGGCGCTATTGGCTCCCGCTACTGTCAA
Source organism: Lithobates clamitans (assembly GCA_037952925.1). NCBI lineage: Eukaryota > Metazoa > Chordata > Amphibia > Anura > Ranidae > Lithobates > Lithobates clamitans. Next base: position 854,313 of record JBBGZY010000808.1, read on the forward strand.
TCAAAGTCAGTCAACCAATCAGAAGAGAGAGGGGGTGAGGCTGGGCCTGGGCCACAGCTCCGTGTCTGAATGGACACACGGAGATGTGACTTGGCTCGGGTACCCCCATAGCAAGCTGTTTGCTGTGGGGGTACTCAACAGAAGGGAGGGACCAGGAGAGCCGAAGAGGGACCTGAGAAGAGGAGGATCCGGGCTGCTCTGTGCAAAAGCCCTGCACAGAGGAGGTAAGTATAACATGTTTGTTTTTTTTATATAAAAATAAACGAGACTTTACAATCACTTTAACTGCAATGCAAATAATAATATTATAACTAATCTAGAGTACACTCTAGGAAAATGGCTAGGATATGGTGCAAAGTCCCCTGATAGGTACCTCTTAGCATAAGAAATAGGTGAAGGTCTCTGTGTAGCAGATGTAAAGGGACAGTCTTTAGTCTTAACTCCTCAATTGGCTATCATTGGGGCCCAGTTGTGCCGTCGGTGCACTTGATAATCATCCCAGGCAAGTCTTCAGGCAGCAATACAACTACTTTAGGACTGTATGGTCAGTTTCTAAAGGGCTCAGTCTCTCTCTCTCTCTAGCAATAGATAGTAAATCCCCATAGCAGCAGCTTACCAGCCCCAGCGATATTGCAACTCACCATCAAATACAGCGATTAGTCCACTCTCAGTTCTGCACCTAGGTAACTCTGGCTCTCTGCACTCCCAAACTCAGCACTCTGAATCCCGCTCAGGCCAACGACATGCAGTAACAATGGTGCACACTGGACAGCAATATGCACTCTCTAGTCTCCCTCACAGCAAAAGGAAGCTGTACCCTGTACATCCTGAGAAATTACACAATAATATAATGTAAAAATATAATATAATAATAAAAACATAATAATTATCAGCAGGGGTTCCCTGAGCCTAGAAAGTTATTTCAAGGATTTCTCCATGTTAAAAAAGTTGAGAAAGGCTGCTCTAGACCATATCCTAGGTGGAGTTCTGTAGTCTAGCAGGAAGGGCTGCCATCATTGGTTGGGAATTAAATACAGTAAATACATTGGGGTTGATTTACTAAAACTGGAAAGTGCAAAATCTGATGCAACTGTGCATCTAGACAATCAGCTTCTAACCTCAGCTTGTTCAATTAATCTTTGACAAAAAAAATGGAAGCTGATCGGTTTCTGTGCAGAGCTGCACCAGATTTTGCCCTCTCCAGTTTTAGTAAATCAACGCCATTGCCTTGCCAAAATCTTTTGTTAGTATAATGGAGCCAACTCACCAGGCTATTTATGCCACAGGACACTATAAGTATACAGAAACTTGGTATTCATTCATAGCACATACCTTGTGGCCCTTGACTACATTCTGCTTTGAATAAACAGAGTTACACAGCCATGGCCAAAAGTTTTGAGAATGACTCAAATATTAATTTTCACAAAGTCTGCTGGCTCAGTTTTTATTATGACAATTTGCATATACTCCAGACTGTTATTAAGTGATCAGATGATTTGCAATATATTGCAAGTCCCTCTTTGCCATGAAAATGAACTTAATCCCATAAAAAAACATTTCCACTGCATTTGTGAAGAAGGCTTCAGGGCACCCAAGAAAGTCCAGCAAGCACCAGGACCATCTCCTACAGTTGATTCAGCTGTGGGTTCGGGGCACCACCAGTGCAGAGCTTGTTAAGGAATGGCAGCAGGCAGGTGTGAGTACATCTGCACGCACAGTGAGGAGAAGACACATGGAGGATGGCCTGGTGTCAAGAAGGGGAGCCACTTCTCTCCAGGAAAAGCATCAGGGATAGACTGATATTCTGTAAAAGGTACAGGGATTGGACTGTCGAGGACTGGGAAAAGTAATTTTCTCTGATGAATCCCCTTTACGATTGTGTGGGGCATCTGGAAAAAACCTTGTCCGGAGAAGAAAAGGTGAGCGCTACTATCAGTCCTGTGTCATGCCAACAGTAACGCATCCTGAGACCATTCATGTGGGGGGTTGCTTCTCGGCCAAGGAAGTGGGCTCACTCACAATTTTGCCTAAGAACACAGCCATGAAAAAAGAATAGTACAAAAACATCCTCCGAGAGCAACTTCTTCCAACCATACCCCACTGTTGGTGACAAACAATGCCTTTTCCAGCATGATGGAGCACCTTGCCAAAAGGCAAAAGTGATAACTAGGTGGCTTGGGGAAAAAAACATTGACATTTTGGGTCCATGGCCAGGAAACTCACCAGACCTTAATCCCATTGAGAACTTGTGGTCAATCCTCAAGAGGCGGGTGAACAAAAAAAACACCACAAATTCTGACAAACTCCAAGCATTGATTATGCAAGAATGGTCTGTCATCAGTCAGGATGTGGCCCAGAAGTTGATTGACAGCATGCCAGGGTGAATTGCAGAGGTCTTGAAAAAGAAGTGTCAACACTGCAAATATTGACTTTTTGCATAAACTTAATGTAATTGTTAATAAAAGCCTTTGACACTTAAGAAATGTTTGTAATTATACTTCAGTATGCCATAGTAACATCTGACTAAAATATATAAAAACACTGAAGCAGAACAAAATTACCAAAACGCGCTCCCGTCTCTGGGAGGCCGAAAATGGTCAAAACTGACCAAAAAGGGCACTCCCAGCCCTGGGAACCCAAAAATGGTCCTAAATTACCAAAAATGCACTCCCAGCCCTGGGAGGCCAAAAATGGTCCAAAATGACCAAAAACACAATCCCAGCCCTGGGAGGCCGAAAATGTTCCAAAATGGCTAAAAACGCAATCCTTGCCCTGGGAGGCCGAAAATGTTCCAAAATTACCAAAAACACAATCCCTACCCTGGGAAGCCGAAATGGGTCCAAAATGACCAAAAACACAATCTCTACCCTGGGAAGCCGAAATGGGTCCAAAATGACCAAAAACACAATCCTTACCATGGGAAGCCGAAAATGGTCCAAAATGACCAAAAACGTACTCCCGGCTGTGGGAAGACGAAAATTTTCCTGGGAGACCGAAAATGGTCCAAAATGACCAAAAGCGAACTCCCGGCCGTGGGAGACCGAAAATGGACCTCGGGACCAAAAACGTGCTCCCCATCCTGGGAGACGGAAAATGGTCCAAAATGACCAAAAAAGCACTCCTGGCCGTGGGAGACCGAAAATGGTCCAAAATTACCAACAGCAAACCCCCGGCCCTGGGAGGTCGAAAATAAACCTTGGGGACCAAAAACGCTCTCCCCACCCTGGGAGATTGGAAATGGTCCAAAATGGCCAGAAACGCACTCCCTGCCCTGGGAGACTGAAAATGGTCCAAAATGACCAAAAAATGGACTCCAGACCCTGGCAAGCCGAAAATGGTCCAAAATGACCGAAAACTAACTCCAGGCTTGGGAGACAAAAAGTTGTCCAAAATGACCAAAAATGCACCCCCGGACATGGGGAGCTGAAAATGGTCTAAAATGACCAAAGACGAACTTCTGGCCCTGGTAGACCGAAAATGGTCCAAAATGACCAAAAACAAACTCCCAGCCCTGGGAGGCCGAAAATGGACCTCGGAGAACAAAAATGCGCTCCCCACCCTGGAAGACCAAAAACGGTCCAAAATGGCCAGAAACGCATTCCCAGCCCTGGGAGACTGAAAACGGTCCAAAATGACCAAAAACGCACTCCTGGCCGTGGGAGACCAAAAATGATCCAAAATGACCAAAAACAGACTCCCGACCTCGCAGACCGAAATGGTCCAAAATGACCAAAAGCGAACTCCCGGCCCTAGGAGGCCGAAAATGGACCTCGGGGACCAAAAACGCGCTCCCCTCCTTGGGAGACCGAAAATGGTCTAAAATGACCTAAAACGCACTCCTGTCCCGGGAGGCCGAAAATGGTCCAAAATGACCAAACACGGACTCCTGACCCTAGCAAGCTGAAAATGGTCCAAAATGACCGAAAACTCACTCCTGGCCTGGGAGACAAAAAGTTGTCAAAAATGACCAAAAAACGAACTCCTGGCCTTGGGAGGCCAAAAATGCACCTCGGGGACCAAAAATGCGCTCCCGACCCTGGGAGACCGAAAATGGTCCAAAATGACCAAAAGCGAACTCCCGGCCCTGGGAGGCCGAAAATGGACCTCGGGGACCAAAAACCCACCTTGGGAGACCGAAAATGGTCCAAAATGACCAAAAACGCACTCCTGGCCATGGGAGACCAAAAATGGTCTAAATCGACCAAAAACGCACTCCCAGGCATTGGGAGCCGAAAAATGGTCCAAAATGACCAAAGACGAACTTCCAGCCCTGGGAGACCAAAAATGGTCCAAAATGACCAAAAACTTCCTACCAACCCTGGGAGACCGAAAATGGTCCAAAATGACTAAAAGCGAACTCCCGGCCCTGGGAAGCCAAAAATGTAACTCGGGGACCAAAAAACACGATTCTGATCCTGGGAGACCGAAAATGGTCCAAAATAACCAAAAACGCACTCCTGGCCGTGGGAGAACCGAAAATGGTTCAAAGGTACCAAAAACCACACTCCCTGCTCTGGGAGACCGAAAATGGTCCAAAATTACCAGAAACGCACTCCCAGCCCTGGGAGGCCAAAAATGGTCTAAATCGACCAAAAACGCACTCCTGGACATGGGCAGCCGAAGATGGTCCAAAATTACCAAAAACTTCCTACCGACCCTGAGAGACCGAAAATGGTCCAAAATGACCAAAAACGAATTCCCAGCCCTGAGAGGCTGAAAATGGTCCAAATCGACCAAAAAACGTACCCTGGGAAGCCGAAAATGGTTCAAAATGATCATAAATGCACTCCCTGACCTGGGAAGCCGAAAATGGTCCAAAAATGACCAAAAACACACTCCCGGCCCTGGAAGGTCGAAAATGGTCCAAAATTTTTAAAACCGCTCCTGGCCCTGGGAGGCCGATAATGGTCCAAAATTATCAAAAATGCACTCCCGGCCCTTGGAGACCAAAAACCCACTCCCGACCCTGGGAGGCAGAAAATAGTCCAAAATGTTCATAAATGCACTCCCTGCCCTTGGAGATCAAAAATGATCCAAAATGACCAAAAACAGACTCCCGATCCTGGGAGACCGAAATGGTCCAAAATGACCAAAAGTGAACTCCTGGCCCTAGGAGGCCGAAAATGGACCTCGGGGACCAAAAACGCGCTCCCCACCTTGGGAGACCGAAGATGGTCTAAAATGACCTAAAACGCACTCCTGCCCCGGGAGACCGAAAATGGTCCAAAATGACCAAAAACAGACTCCCGACCCTAGCAAGCTGAAAATGGTCCAAAATGACCGAAAACTCACTCCTGGCCTGGGAGACGTATGACGTACGACTGGACTAAAATTGGGAAGTTGATAGCCAGTAGCCAATAGCTGCCCTAGCGTCGGTTTTAGTCCGTCGGACTAGCATACAGGTGAGCGGATTGTTCGCCCGGACTCAAGTCCGTCTGAAAGATTTGAAACATGTTTTATTTCTAGGTCTGTCAGACTTTTGGGAGAAAAAAGTCCGCTGGAGCCCACACATGATCGAATTGTCCGCCGGAGTCTGGTCCGCTGGACCAAGTCTGCCGGAAAGTCCACTCGTGTGTACGCGGCATTAGACTGGGAGGCAATATTGGCATCAATTAACACAGAACAGAAATGGGAATACTTCAAAAAGACTGTATGCGATCTCACTGCAAAGCATATTCCCATGGGCAATGAGTTTAAAAGGCTAAAAATAAAACCTACTGTATTACAAATATTATAGGTATTATTTGTTATGCTTGCACACGTGGTGAAATAGTCACAAAGCACTTTTTTTTATAAATAGCCTCCTAAGGTTTTGTTGCTTGAAGCCCTGTATGTAGTCAAAAGCTTTCATGCAGGACCTCCTTCCCACTTTTACATCATGGTTGACAAATATGAATGACACTCTACCCCACTAGAAAGTGTTCTATGAGCATAAAGGCTATAAATTGTATTCAGTTGAGGTAAATATCCATTGTACATAAGATGTGTCAAATTAAAAAAAAAACAGTGGGCTGCACAGTAACATTTTGGTAAATAAAATGATGTTAACATTTTTGAAATGACATGTTTTATGCCAGAGAAAGGGGCCTCTAATGTGCATGTCCAGGCATTATATAGATTTGCTCCCAAACCTTCATCTGACTCCCTAGACTAGCCTTTCTCAATCAGGATTCCATGGAACTCTTGAATTTCTCCAAAGGTTTGTAGGTGTTCCTTGAGCAATGAGCAATTATTGCCTCTCAGATGAGTAGCCACGACACCAATAATCTTTTTAGCTACCTGTTAGGGGGGAATTTTCCCAATGACCACAAATGTAATGATCATTCTTTTCAGTGACCATCATGCTAATTTACTGTTAGCTGTAGGTATAGTAATTGTTAACAGGGGTTCCCTGAGGCCAGAAAGTTATTTCAAGTGTTTCTTCATGTTAAAAAGGTTGAGAAAGGCTGCTCTAGTCCATGTGCTATTTTTTTTCTTACATCTTGTTCCTGTATTACTCCATGTAACATCATTACTTGGGCTTATAAAATTCAGGGGTAACTTATGGGAACTCAGTTGCTATTTATAAAGGCCCTACATCAATAGCTCCCAGGAGCCTTTTATCTACACCCAGTATGTTAATAGATTCTTGGGAGTCAAGGCATGAATAAATGTATACATGTGGAGAGAAATAAATGGGGGTAGGTAGTAGATGGAGTTCTGTAGTCCAGCAGGCAGGGCTGACAACACTAGTGTCAGGGATGTGCTGGCCATAGTGCAAATAAAGCTCCGAGACACACACAGCTGCGCAGGCACAGGCCTGCAGGTGCTCGTCTTATGGTGGACTGGTGTGCACGTGGGCAGGCTTGTGCGCATTAACCATTAATACTGGTGCAAAGTGTAAGTTGCAAAATTAATACTGGTGCAAAGTTTTCCTGTGCTCGTTCCTCTATCTGATTCCTGTCATTGACCCAGCTTGTCTTGACCACGCTTGAATGCCTCCTGCCCTGTCTGTGGATGCTGCTTTGCTCTCTTGCTCATCTGCCTGCTCTGATGATACTGACCTCGGCCTGTACTCTGAACACTCTTCTGCCTGCTGTCCATGCCTGATATGATCGTTTATTACTGACCCAGCTGGTCTGACCATGCACCCTGTCTTATCTACCTGTTCAGCAATTCCTGACCAGAATGCTGTCTACCTGGTCCCAGCTGGTCATCTGCCAGCTAGTACCGCCAGCCAGCCAAGTCAGGGTCCTCTGCCCCTGCTGTCATTTGCTGTCTGCCGTCTGATCCGTTCCTGGTGAAGCACCAGCTACTTACCTGTGCAGAGTGCCGGACATCCAAATGGCACTCATGCTTCACCATGCTTTTGGGGACACTGTCTCACTGCCAGTGGTCCTTGAGCTGGAGCTGTGACCACTGGTTGGGAATTAAGTACAGTAAATACATTGTAAATCACTATTCACAGCGCTGCCCCTATCATGCTGCCACAAACACAATATATACCTCAAATGGACAAAAAAAATCCACAAAACAAATGTCCCAATGCAGTCCAAAAAAAATTAAGCACACACAAAAAAAAATATAAGAATGATTAAACCTATAGAGATGCTCTTGAGGAAAGCAAGAATTGGCCTTGCTGTAAAAAAAATTGCAATTATATGCACCTGTCAAACAGGTGCAGAAAAATTACTCTTTGGGTGTCAGGGGCGCCTTCCTACCGTAACCCTATAGAGGTGTTCTTGATGAAGGCAAAATGATATGCATATGGTTGGTGTTTTTGCCACTTTTGATGTGCCTGAGACACAGTTTGCAGATAGCAACAGTGCGATCTGCTCCAGAAGAGCTGAAAAAGGCCCAGACAGCTGAGCTTGGGAGTGGGCCAGGAGATAACAGCTGCAGAACGTGATGGAATAGGGTGGCTGCTCTCTACTCTTTCTTGATGTTAGCCTCCTTGGGGTTGTGCCGCCACACCTTCAGTTTCCTCCTCTGCACTATCTGGCACTCAAGACGCATCAGTGTAAATAAAAACAGTAGTGATCCCGCGCTACAGCAATAAAGTATAAGTCTACAAAAGTGATGAATCAATGAAACCAAATCAATTAAAAATTAAATCAATTAATCAATAATAAATGAATCTAGGGACACTAGGAATAAATAAGAATCATACAGAAATGATAAAGAAGTCCATGAAATGTGGGAACATTTTCTTCTAATAAGACCGCTTGCTGGTTAACAGTCTTTTCAAAATGTTCTCATAAAAAGGCTGAGTAATCTGCAAATCTTTATGAGTGAGACATAAACAATCCGGGAAACAAGCTCACAGAACTCTCACCTCAATTCTTTGGATCATCAGCATATATCATTATTAAAGGATTCTTTCCGCTATTCCGACAGCTACCACCAGGGGGTCCTCCGTTCCAGCATATGTTGCATCTATGTGGATGTTCTGGATCTACATCTCCATACGATCACTGCAATCCACAGGTGGATTTTTTTTTCTGGTCTGCTCCAGGCCACCTGTGGATTGCAGCGATCGTATGAAGATGTAGATCCAGAACATCCACATAGATACAACATATGCTGGAACGGAGGAACTCTGGAACTCTGCTTGTGTGATGTGAACACCACTAGATCCTGCTGCAGACAGACTTGATTGCACTTTAATTGCACGTATTGCACTTTGATTGCTCATCACACATTATGTGGTGGTTTTATTTGAATATATTTGCATATTTTGCACGATATTCCCTTTTTTACTTTATTCGTTATTTTCGAACACATCACAGTAGCGCGAAGGCTTTTTATTCAATTACAAGTCGCATCAGTGACCTCATCATCATCATCTCCATCTCCTCCATCTTCATCATTACTACTGGAGACAACTTGGCAATACGCTGCGGCTTGGGGAACATGAATGCCAATTTGTCTACCAGTGTTCCTCCCTCTCTCTAGGCTTATGTTCCTGTCATCCTATCCTCAGAACCAACATCTGAATCCAGTAATGGCTGGACATCATCAAGGAGCAAGTGGCTGACGCTGTGGTCAAATAACTCAGCTGACTCCTCAATGGCTGATGTTGGGGCTATGGCAGGAATAGATGTGGACAAGGAGGCAGGTTTATCCACTCTGGCAACTGCAGGGGACTGAACACTTGTCTTTACTTGCGTGACAGAGGATGAGGAGGATGAGGAAAGTTTAGTAAGCCAGTTCACCACCTCTTCTGCATGCTGTGGCTGGCTAGCATGGGCAAACTCACTAGGCTGAGGAAATGATGCCCTGCCTGAGGACCGACCACCACGTCCACCTTTGCCTGTGTACATATTTGTTGATGGCCCCCTTACAGTGCCAGGGGAACATCTGCCTCTCCTTGTTGTCCTCCCAGACATTATTGGGAGGGAGGGGGAGATGCTTATGCTTATGCTTATGTTTTTATATATAAAGTGGGGCAAAAAAGTATTTAGTCAGCCACCAATTGTGCAAGTTCTCCCACTTAAAAAGATGAGAGAGGCCTGTAATTGTCATCACAGGTATACCTCAACTATGAGAGACAAAATGTGGAAACAAATCCAGACAATCACATTGTCTGATTTTTGAAAGAATTTATTTGCAAATTATGGTGGAAAATAAGTATTTGGTCACCTACAAACAAGCAAGATTTCTGGCTCTCACAGACCTGTATCTTCTTCTTTAAGAGGCTCCTCTGTCCTCCACTCATTACCTGTATTAATGGCACCTGTTTGAACTTGTTATCAGTATAAAAGACACCTGTCCACAACCTCAAACAGTCACACTCGAAACTCCACTATGGTGAAGACTAGGGATGAGCCGAACACCCCCCTGTTCGGTTCGCACCAGAACATGCGAACAGGAAAAAAGTTTGTTCGAACACACGAACACCGTTAAAGTCTTTGGGACATGAACATGAATAATCAAAAGTGCTATTTTTAAAGGCTTAAATGCAAGTTATTGTCATAAAAAGTGTTTGGGGACCTGGGTCCTGCCCCAGGGGACATGTATCAATGCAAAAAAAAGTTTTAAAAACGTCCGTTTTTTCAGGAGCAGTGATTTTAATAATGCTTAAAGTCAAACAATAAAAGTGTAATATCCCTTTAAATTTCGTAGCTGGGGGGTGTCTATAGTATGCCTGTAAAGGGGTGCATGTTTCCCGTGTTTAGAACAGTCTGACAGCAAAATGACATTTCAAAGGAAAAAAAGTCATTTAAAACTACTTGCGGCTATTGCATTGCTGGTCCGACAATACACATAAAAGTTCATTGATAAAAACGGCATGGGAATTGCCCACAGGGGAACCCCGAACCAAAATTTAAAAAAAAAAAATGACGTGGGGGTCCCCCTAAATTCCATACCAGACCCTTCAGGTCTGGTATGGATTTTAAGGGGAACCCCGCGCCAAAATAAAAAAAAACGGCGTGGGGTCCCCCCCAAAAATCCATACCAGATCCTTATCCGAGCACGCAACCTGGCAGGCCGCAGGAAAAGAGGGGGGGACGAGAGACCCCCCCCTCCTGAACCATACCAGGCCACATGCCCTCAACATTGGTAGGGTGCTTTGGGGTAGCCCCCCAAAACACCTTGTCCCCATGTTGATGAGGACAAGGGCCTCATCCCCACAACCCTGGCCGATGGTTGTGGGGGTCTGCGGGCAGGGGGCTTATCGGAATCTGGAAGCCCCCTTTAACAAGGGGACCCACAGATCCCAGCCCCCCTTGTGTGAACCTGAAGGGTCTGGTATGGAATTTAGGGGGACCCCCACGTAATTTTTTTTTTAAATTTTGGCCGGGGTTCCCCTTAATATCCATACCAGACCTGAAGGGCCTGGTATGGAATTTAGGGGGACCCCCATGTAATTTTTTTTTTTAATTTGGGGTTCCCCTGTGGGGAATTCCCATGCCGTTTTTATCAATTAACTTCTATGTGTATTGTCGGACTGGCAATGCATTAATAGCCGCGAGTAGTTTTAAATGACTTTTTTTCCTTTGAAATGTAATTTTGCTGTCAGACTGTTCTAAACACAGGAAACATGCGCTCCTTTACAGGCATACTATAGACACCCCCCAGGTACGAAATTTAAAGGAATATTACACTTTTATTGTTTGACTTTAAGCATTATTAAAATCACTGCTCCTGAAAAAACGGCTGTTTTTAAAACTTTTTTTTGCATTGATCCATGTCCCCTGGGGCAGGACCCGGGTCCCCAAACACTTTTTATGACAATAACTTGCATATAAGCCTTTAAAATTAGCATTAGAGGAGATCTGCATGGAGGAATGGGCCAACATACCAGCAACAGTGTGTGACAACCTTGTGAAGACTTACAGAAAACGTTTGACCTCTGTCATTGCCAACAAAGGATATATAACAAAGTACTGAGATGAACTTTTGATATTGACCAAATACGTTCCACCATAATTTGCAAATAAATTCTTTCAAAAATCATACAATGTGATTGTCTGGATTTGTTTCCACATTTTGTCTCTCACAGTTGAGGTATACCTATGATGACAATTACAGGCCTCTCTCATCTTTTTAAGTGGGAGAACTTGAACAATTGGTGGCTGACTAAATACTTTTTTGCCCCACTGTATATATATATTTATAAAATAAAATCCCAACCCCCTCTCTCGAAGTGAGCTAAGGTCTATTCGGGAATGACATCACTAGGGTTGGTGTCTCCCAGTGCGTAAATACATGGTGTCACCCCTCCTCCACCAACTATAGTATCTCCTCAGTACAGACCCCTCTCCCTCAGTATAGACCCCCCCCGAGTACAGACCCCTCTCCCTCAGTACAGATCCCTCTCCCTCAGTATAGACCCATCCCCCCAAAGTACAGACCCCTCTCATCAGTACAGACCCCCTCCCTCAGTACAGACCCCTCTCCCTCAGTATAGATCCCCTTCATCAGTACAGACCCCCCTCCCTCAGTACAGACTCCTCTAATCAGTACAGACCTCCCTCCCTCAGTACAGACTTCTCTCCCTCAGTATAGATCCCTCTCATCAGTACAGACCCACCTTCCCTGAATACAGACCCCTCTGGTCAGTACAGACCCCCCTCCCTGAGTACAGACCCCTCTGATCAGTACAGACCCCCCTCCCTCAGTACAGACCCCTCTCATCAGTATAGGTCCCTTTCATCAGTACAGACCCCTCTCCCTTAGTACAGACCCCTCTCCCTCAGTATAGATCCCTTTCATCAGTACAGACCCATCTCCCTCAGTACAGACCCCCCCGTCCCTCGGTATAGACCCCCTTCCTCAGTATAGATCCCTCTCATCAGTACACACCCCTCTCCCTCAGTATAGATCCCTCCCATCAGTACACACCCCTCTGCCTCAGTATAGATCCCTCTCATCAGTCCAGATCCCTCTCCCTCAGTATAGACTCTCTCATCAGTACAGACCCCCCTCCCTCAGTATAGATCCCTCTCATCAGTACAGACCCCCCTCCCTCAGTATAGATCCCTCTCATCAGTACAGACCCCCCTCCCTCAGTATAGATCCCTCTTATCAGTACAGACCCCCCTCCCTCAGTATATAACCCTCTCATCAGTACAGACCCCTCTCCCTCAGTATGGACCCCTCTCATCAGTATGGACCCCCCTCCCTCAGTATGGACACCTCTCATCAGTACAGATTCCCCTTCAGTACAGAACCCCCTTCAGTGCAGACCCCATTTCAGGGCAGACCCCATTTCAGTGCAGACACCCCCCCTTCAGTGCAGACCCCATTTCAGTACAGACTTCCCTCTCCACTTTTGCTAGTGGGGAGTTGGGCTTGTGCTCTTGTGGGGGGTTGGATTTCAAATAGGAAGGATGGCTGACACTTTGAAGGCAGGAAGGATGGCTGACACCTGGAAGGCAGGAAGGATGGCTGACACTTGGAAGGCAGGAAGGATGGCTGACAATTGGAAGGCAGGAAGGATGGCTGAATATATATTACTATTACAGTAATGCCTGTCTGCTGCCAAATCCAATCTCATTGTCGGTATGATGCTTAATGAAAGTCTGTAGACCCTCTTACAGGTATTTAGCTTGATTTTAACAGAATGGGGGCACTTCTGAAAGGACTGGAAAGATTTTTAGATATCAGCAGCTCACATAGAATAGATGTAAGCAAAACAAAGCAAACCCATATTTTGTTTTGCTGCAGCAAGTTCTATACATGATACAGATGTGCCACTTTACAGGCAGACTAAAGGAACCCCCCAGGCACTATATTTCATAGATTTTTTCATTTTTTTATTGTTTCACTTTAAGCATCATTAAAATCACTGCTCCTGTAAAAACTAACTTTTTAAAAAAAACAAATGTTTGCATTGATACCTGTCCCTCAGGGCAGAACCCCATACCATTTTTATGGCCAATAACTTGCATATAAGCCTTCAAACTAGGGACTTTTGATTTTTCAATTTCAGGTCCCATAGACTTTATTAGGGTTCGGGGTTTGGGTTCGAACTTTTGCAATGTTTGAGAGTTCTGGCCTGAATCGAACCGGGGGGGGGGGGGGGGGGTTCCACCCAACTCTACTCTGTGGACAGAGTAGAGTTGGGTGGAACTCTAGTAGAGCACTTTTGTGCTTAGCTTGTCATTTGACAGTGTATAGACTAAACTACATGCTAAATGTGTCTCTTACAGCATATTGTTCCCCACTAAACTAGGCATTCAAGATGGTGAGACAACGAATATCTACACTGACCTGAAGATGCAGCAACCTTGGCTGGAAACAACAAGAGGGCCCTAAAATCTTGTCTATCCTGGAAGCCTCCCGTCTTCAGTAACACTGTTTGGGCTACATGTCTTTGGTAAAAATCAAACTGCAATTTTCAGACATTATACTATTAGGGACACTAGTATAGTTCTGATTGTAATCAAGATACTGATCCATACAGACACTATACTAGTAAGGGTGTTTTCACACTAGGGCAGGAGTCTGTTAGCGGTAAAATGCTGCTAGTTTTAGCAACGCTTTTTTTGGCCAACAGTGGGGCACTTTTAGCCCAAAAAGCACCGCTAAAATGACAGTAAATTGCAGCTAAAACAAGCAGCGCTTTATCGCTGAAGCATCCGTGGCTACAGTGTGAAAGTAGCCTAAGACCCCTTTCACACTGAGGCACTTGAAAAATGCCTCAAAACGCCTAGTGCTTTCGCTGCACTTTTGCTGTTAAACAGGGGCAGAAAAATTGGACCTTGGGTGGTGGTGGTGCCAGAACACTGTAACCACTCACAGTAATGCCCCGTACACACGGTCGGATTTTCTGATGGACAATGTCCGATCGGAGCGTGTTGTCAGAAATTCCGACCGTGTGTGGGCTCCATCGGACATTTTCCATCGGATTTTCCGACACACAAAGTTGGAGAGCAGGAGATAAAATTTTCCGACAACAAAATCCGTTGTCGGAAATTCCGATCGTGTGTACACAAATCCGATGGACAAAGTGCCACGCATGCTCAGAATAAATAAAGAGATGAAAGCTATTGGCCACTGCCCCGTTTATAGTCCCGACGTACATGTTTTACGTCACCGCGTTTAGAACGATCGGATTTTCCGACAACTTTGTGTGACCGTGTGTATGCAAGACAAGTTTGAGCCAACATCCGTCGGAAAAAATCCTAGGATTTTGTTGTCGGAATGTCCGAACAAAGTCCGACCGTGTGTACGCCCTATTACTCTTGTTGGGCGCAGGAGCTGGCCCTGCTGTTATATATTATGTCAAAAATTGTAATTACATGCCCCTGTTAAACAGGGGCAGAAAAAATGTGCCTTGGGTGTTGGTGGTGCACTAAACCAAAAATATTGTTGGAAGCTAGCATCATCTTGATTGAGGAGGAATAGGATAGGCAGCATAGGCAGTCTTCAAGGGATCCCAGATCCATAGCAAATTCAATCAGTTACATCAGCATTAGGTGCTTGATATGTGCTGATCCAGGACTGATTCATTTTTATAAATGTAGGCCTATCAACGGAGTCTGTGGACAGGCACACTCTTTAATCCGTTACAAACCCTCCAGCAGCACTGAATGTGTGTTCAGAAAGCACGCTGGATGCAGGACAGGCCAGTAGCTCAATTGCATATTGAGCAAGTTCTGGCCAATGGTCCATCTTCAAGACCCAGTAACCCAGTGGATGCTTTGTTGGAAAGGTCTCCAAGTCTGCTCTTGCCCCTAGATATTCCTGTACCATATAATGCAGACGCTGGCGATGGTTGCTTGATGGTTGCTGTCAGACCTTGGCGCTAAGGACTGAAAATTGTTTAAAGGCATCGGTCAGCTGGCCACCTTCTTCTCCACCGCTCTTCCTCTGACCGAATGAAGCCTCAGAAACATGTTGTCCAGCACCAGGAATTGGTAACCTCCCAGGGTCTGGAAATGCGTTACACAAACTTTTCTTCAAGGCCTCCTGAAGAGGTTTCATCCTCTGCTCCCTCTGTGAAGGCAGGATGAGTTCTGCAACGTTACCCTTGTAACGTGGATCAAGAAGGTTGCTTGACAGTAATGATCCCTCTCCTTGATACCACAAATCCTAGGGTCCTTTCACAGGCTTTGCAGAATGAGGGAGGCCAGGCAGCTTAAGTTTGCAGAGGCATTCGATTCTGAGTCCTCTGGGTCATAATTCATAATGCACTGCGATTTTGCACATGAATTTCCTGAGAACGCCCCATTATATTTGTTGCTCGGAGAACGGGCGAACACCAAATGTTCGAGTCTAACTTACTTTCAACTCGAACATTGAACTCATCCCTAAGAGAGACAGAACGGGGGTCTGCCTATGTAAACAAGGCAGATTGCAGTTCTAACATGGTGGGAAGGGATAGAATATGTTCCCCTAGTAAAAGCACCTCCTACAGTATAGTAAAACACTGGTTAGGCCCACAGTTAATCCTTTGATCGCCCCTGATGTTAACCACTTCCCAGCCAGTGTCAGTACAAACTTAATTGAGAGGCTATGTTTCCCAGTGGAGTTAACCCTACCAAATATGTGTATACTTATTAAAACACAAGATTTGACCAAATATACTTATTGAACCCAAGTGAGGCAGCCTTTTTTCAAACTTAATAAGAATTTTTTTTTGCATTTTGTTAGAAAAAACTTTTTTAGACTTAAGGAAGGCTTAGATGTTCATATTCACTTTAGTTGACTTAAAGACAGGAATTCATGTTCCATCTGATACATTTTTAAACTTAGATTTAGATTATGATTGCAGAGGATCATGTTAGATTTGTAAAGGGTTAAATCAAGAATTTGCCCCTTTTCTTCCCCTGTTCTCCAGTCAAGTGGCCTGGAAGACATTGAGAGGTGTTAAAATGGACTGTTCTCTGGTCCATTGTGCTGGAAAGAAAAGTTGTTATATTGCAGAATTTATTTTTAAAATGTAATCTATATCGTTTTTAGATATAAAATTAAAGAGATTTTTTTTAATTAAACAAATTAATTATCCATCATTTATTAACTCATTGTTTAATAAAATGTTTGACTAATGTTTTTGAAATTGACATCAATTGACGCCCTTTCTCATACCATTTTTATGTTTTTGTATAATGTAGAATAGAATTTGCATCATATGTACCGTAATTGTGAAAAGGGCATGTGAATATAGAGTGTGATTATTATTTTCATAGCAGTTAGCTATGAAATCATTTTTACACAACTGAAAACTTCTACCTCAACTATATTTCCAGTGATAGACTGGAAATAACAATTAATAATCTCTGCATGTTTTCTATCAAATGTTTTCTATTCAGATGAGTCTAATAGAGTTACTTTTTTTTCTTTATTTCTTTATTCATTTTCAAAGAGATAAAAAAAAACAAGAGAAGTTACATTCTCAAAACAGATCAAAGAATATAAAGCATATTACTTAAAAAAAAAAAAAAAAACAAAAAAAAAAAAACAAGCATATGTCTCTAGTGCACAAGCATGTAGGGTGTTGGATCTAGTTTTAAACAGCTATTAATGGTTTACAAACTCATAGGTAACAAAATAGTTCCTATATGTAAGACTTAGCTGAAACTCAAGCACTAGCGGACTTATGTCACTCTTTGTTCAATTCCATCAGTTAGTAGTTTTTTAGATACATCGTTGCTGGTGAAGTATAGTAGACCTTCATAAATATGGATGCATATAGAGTTAGGCAGTCCTATAGTACTTAGGGTTTATTGCTTCATTCCAGAGTTATGCTTTTAAGGTCTTTAATCCAAGGTTCCCAGTTTTTGTAAAAAAAATTTTGGTAGAGAGTTTGGCTTTGGAAAACAGGTATTCTATTTTAAAATGGTTGTTTAGAATCATGGTCAGGTCTTGTAGGGATGGAGAGAGTGGAGATTTCCATCTCCTAGCTATAGAGTTCTTCCTTTTTATAGGCATTATGCACAATCACAGATATCATAATTCCATAAATATATAAGCACTAGGAAAGCAACAACACTTTTTTGCATGAGCCATATTTATTGAACGTCATTTGAAAATCATCATTATCTTAGGTAGCAATCATGCAGTAAAATCATACGGCAGAAGTCTTTGGGGCTTAATATGAATTGATGATATATCAGCATTTTACTTATTTCATTTTTTTCCATTTTCTTTCAGTTTCAAAATGTTTGAAACTTATTTCCAGCTAAGCTTTACATTGGGTACTAATATCACATATTATTAATTTAAAGTGTATGAAAAGGCATTTTTTTTCCCTGCTTTTTTATAGATTGTAAAAGAGTTCGACCCTGTTCGTTTTTTTTCCCCCAACTGCACCTCTGCTAGGGAGATTTTCTTCTCTCTTTGTCCAGGTGCAGAACATGAGGGAACATCCAAATTGTTAGACCTGTCACCAGAGCAAGAGGTGAGGGCAAATCATCCAACGGGGGGGGGGGGGGGGGAACAACTCTCAATTTGGTAAGATTTAATCTAATTCACTGTTGCATCTCTAGGACAGGAAAGAAAGAAAAATCTTCCTTGTGGGCCACAGACAGAAAAAAAATAACCTGATAAATGTTTTTACCCTTTCTCACTCTATTCAAATCAAAAAAATTCAAGTTTAGGCTATACATGCAATTTAACTAAATTTATATAGTATTCATGCATTGCACTATGAATTAATGCATGGAACTCACATGAATATATCAAACTAGAAGTAAATATAAACTCAAAAACAAAAACGTAATATAGTGCAGTGTGCCAGTCCTTAGATGTGGTGACTGCACTTGTTTTCTTTTTAAAAATTTTTTTCACTTGGTAATCCTGCGAAAAATAGACTTTCTGTCCCAAGCTATAGAGGCAGCCATCATTGGCACTCAGACTGGACTTCATACATGTCTACATTTGGTATTCCTCATTACATGAAGGCTGATGGTATTAGTAGTTTACAGAATTAAGGCTGACAGCTGCTGTAACTGGACAGGGCTGTAGAAAAAAGAAAACCCACCGCTCCAGATGAGATAAGGAAGCTTAATGATCCAGCAGGTGCTCGCCTCGGCTCGCCTCCACACACAATGAAATGAAAAGAAATGGCCGCACACCACTGCAGATCAAAATCCTCTTTATTTGGACATCCCAAAAATTACAGGCATCAGAATGCTGGGTAGACATGCTTCGCACACTTCACGTGCGCTTAGTCATTACCAAATGACAGGGTTACATCATGCTCTGAGTGGTACTTATATTTAGGTCAGTAGGCACTCAGGGACAAATGCCCGACATGCCGACTGGATGGTGCTCCTGTATTTTCCACCCACAGATAAAGCCTGAAACCTCACATATTGGGGCTAAACGTCCACTGTCCATGATGCCTTAATCTAAATAGAATCTCTGGCAGGGATTGAACCCAGTACTGCACGTTAAGTCTTGGAACCCCTTTTGAATCGCATCTTGGTTTATATCTAATGATCATTTAGGGATATTTTTAAGATACGTTAAGCGTGTCTTAATTACTATAATTTAAATAATCAATGCACAATTTTAAAGTGAACTAGATTTTAATATTGTGAACAATGGTGGTTCTGTATTGTTGCTTTGTTCCCTACGATGGAGGAGGACCCTTTGGGACATAGCATACACTCTCTATGGCGTTAATGACTTTCAGACTGGCCACTTCACTGTAGTCATAGGTACAAGCCAAAGGGCTACTGCATCCTTGTGCTGAGACGTTGTATTGAACCCCATCTGTGGAAAAGAAAGAAGTTCACATATCGAGCTGCTATGATATTTTACTAGACACACAGTGCATACAGAAGAGAAAGGAGAAATGCATTCGAAATATGGGTCCCCTTATGTAAAAGGTTTAAAAATAAATATTGGTGTGTTACTTTTCATTACTGTGAGCATTTAGCATTGAAATAAAAAATCAGGCAGTTACCCAAAATGTACCATTGCCACCTATGCACTTGGTAACATGTGCAGTATCTGCATTATTACACTGCAGTGACATACATTGGGCATAGCACCAAATGCATCTTCTCAACACAATTGCATTGCAGCACAGTGCAGATTGTGACAACGTACTGAAGTATATTTTGGTGTGCTGCTGATTTTGGTGAAGTATTATTGGATGGGTATATTCGTGGTTATATCTGGAGTCATATGAAATTTCCTAAGATGAAGGCTGCATATAGGGAGTGCACAAGGGTACCTTTGGAAAAGCCAATCCAGAGAAACTAAGAGAGTACAAAGAAGAGAGAAGGGGGGGGGGGGGGGCTCCTCCCATTGATGGCCTTGTGCCCTCAGGTGAAGTTATTTTGTGCGTTTTAACAATCTGTGGAATTCCACTGAGTCTGAAAAATGTAGGCAACACGTCCAGGTTTTGGAGAATTTTGTAGGTGTCTTTCTGGTCTGGTAAACTAGGTCCTCCATTTCAGCAATCCTCCCTATGCATTGGAACCATTCTGAAATACTAGGGGGGGTATTGTCCTTCCAGTGTAAGGGTATGCACATTTTAGCTGTGTTGATATGGTAAAGAGTTAACAACCTTTTTTAGGCCGACTGGAGTAGGGATTTGTGGTGAAGGAGAAATTGTTCCGGGTTGTAGTCTGGAGAGCAAGTTGTTATTTTAGTAGTGAGGTGGTGTACTTCTTTCCAGAAGGGTTGTATCAGAGGGCAATCCCACCAGATGTGGAGTAGTGAGCCGTGAGCTATGTTACATCTCCAACAAAGTGGGGAAACATTGGGGTGGTACTTGTGAAGTTTATCTGGGGTCATGTACAACCTTGAGTAGATTTTGAACTTAACTTATGTTCACAAACTGGCTGATAAGCCCTCTATGTGACAGAATTGACTAGGGTCCACTTGTGCTTCCGGATTCATTATATACCCAGATAGCAAGGATAACGTGCCACAAATATGTTGCATTGTTGAACGGTAAGTCTTTTAAAGTGCTGCACATTTTTACTGGCAAGTTGTACACTTGCAGAGCACTCAAAACACTTAAAAGTCTTGTTGACATTTTTCCAATCTGCAGCAAATTTGCGTGGCAAATCTTTAGCAAGAGCAACGTTGCAGTGGTGAGTCTACAGCATGAAAATTCAGCCACAGTGACCCCTGTGGTGGAATGATTATTGCACAACATAAATGAACCAGAACTTGCAGCAGACTTGCAGGATTTTTGCAAAGAAAGTTGATCTTGACTCATGCAATGTGGACTTGCTGTAATTGTACAACAAACTTGTGTCTGGCAAGTATGGCAAGTCTAGCAATAGTTTAACAAGTCATTTTCAAACTTGCAGCACAACTGCTTGTTATCTAGGTAGAGAAGTACCCACCACCACCTCAAATCGCTTCTATAATAAAGCAGCTGCAAGCTTGATTTAAGAATTTCAATGCCATGGCTGCAGGACATGTCATTGGCAGTGAAAGACTTGAGGCACAAAAACTTAAAACTAAATAGCCACCATGCCAGTTCTGCATCAGTTTTGAAATTCATTTTTT
Source organism: Lithobates clamitans (assembly GCA_037952925.1). Taxonomy (NCBI): domain Eukaryota; kingdom Metazoa; phylum Chordata; class Amphibia; order Anura; family Ranidae; genus Lithobates; species Lithobates clamitans. The sequence continues at coordinate 875,220 of JBBGZY010000808.1, forward strand.
ACAATGACATATACATTACAGTATTGCACAACGTACTATGAAGACCACCTTGATTTCACCAATGCACAGCTCTGGTCTACAAGTTCTCCTCCACTTTGATGTTAACACCATCCTTCCCCATGCACTTCACATTCACTATTTTGAAACAATCATACTATGGATTTACAGTATTGAGATTTAATATTACCTATAGGTAATAATTGTCTGCTTCATAAGCACCTATTTCTGTCTGTCTTATGCCGCAAAAGACCGATGAGATTTTTTCATCGGAAAATGCGACCGTGTGTATGCTCCATTGGTCTTTTGCTGGCAGAATTCCAGCCAGCAAAAGATTGACAGCATGCTCTCAATTTTTCAGTCAGGAAAAGTTCCTATCCGAAAATGTGATCGTCTGTGGCAATTCCGACGCGCAAAATCCTTATGCATGTTCGGAAACAATTCGACGCATGCTCGGAAGCATTGAACGTCATTTTCCCGGCTCGTCGTAGTGTTGTACGTCACCGCGTTCTTGACGGTCGTAAATTCAGAGAACTTTTGCGTGACCGTGGGTATGCAAGGCAAACTTGAGCGGAATTCCGTCGGAAAAGCCGTCATATCTCTTTCCAACGAGAAAACCGATCGTGTGTATGCGGCATTACTCTTATGTAAGTGCTACCACTGAAATTTACATGTGACCATTATTTCTATTGTCTACTATTTACTATTTATTTTATTTATGTATGTACCGGTATTTATTTATTTTTGGTATTTTTCTCTATATATTAGCCCTGAAGATGGGGGAATCTTTAATCCCACAAAATGTGTTGGCTAGTTACCTACACAATTATAATTTATAAACTCATTTTTATAAACCACCAATGTCCATCAGTACCAAAAGCTCCTCACCACACACTCACAGGTACTTACCAGGTTTCTGAAGAGTCCCCCTAAATTTTGTACACTGATCCTTTTCTTCCCAGCAGACTGTATATCTTGTTGCATTACACCCATCCAATGTGTTATATTCACGGCAAATTGGACATACAATGCCTTTCCTCTCTTTGGTTACATTCTTTGGCACTACATTAAAAAAAAACTACAATTAAAAGTATATTTTATACAGTATGTCATAAACACCAAGTCTAAAAAATAATAATAGCTTTACAGATGTATTTGCAGGCAGGTGCAACTACTGCAGGAAAGTGTACACCATCCAATCAGACAGTGGATTTTGTTTGGTTCCCTCTTACTTTATTTTCCATTGATGGAATGATACAAAAGTGCTAAAATGGCCAATTGGTAACATATAGCTTGTTCGGTAAGGTAAATACGGCACACCTTGTGTAAACACTGCTTTAGGCAGCCTATATTCTAGTTAGCAGAAAGCATCAACCAATGGAGCTGTAGCCTGGAGACATGCTCAGTTGAGTGTTTTAGCCAGCTACTGGGCATTATATAGCTTTCTATTCTATGTCTGATCAGACTAATGCCCCGTACACACGGTCGGACTTTGTTCGGACATTCCGACAACAAAATCCTAGGATTTTTTCCGACAGATGTTGGCTCAAACTTGTGTTGCATACGCACGGTCACACAAAGTTGTCGGAAAATCCGATTGTTCTAAACGCGGTGACGTAAAACATGTACGTCGGGACTATAAACGGGGCAGTGGCCAATAGCTTTCATCTCTTTATTTATTCTGAGCATGCGTGGCACTTTGTCCGTCGGATTTGTGTACACACGATCGGAATTTCCGACAACGGATTTTGTTGTCGGAAAATTTTATATCCTGCTCTCAAACTTTGTGTGTCGGAAAATCCGATGGAAAATGTCCGATGGAGCCCACACAGGGTCGGAATTTCCGACAACACGCTCCGATCGGACATTTTCCATCGGAAAATCCGACCGTGTGTACGGGGCATTACAATCACAGTGCCTAGCTTTAGCTTTTTTTGCAGCCCTGAGATGTCATGTGACCAAATGCGGAGAGCTGCAAAGGAAGTCAATGCTGGAAACAATGCAAAACTGTATAATGTTTTGGGCTCATTTGTGAAAGGAAGCTAAATAACGGTCATTTGCGAAGGTAATGTGGTGTTATATTTAGTATTTTTTAGGTGGCTCCATATAATTTTGACAGGGCAGAAGACATCTTGCTCAGCTCATATTTCATTTTTCACTATTTCTCTTGTACAATCTCTCTTTTTAGCATATAAACTATGTATCCAAAGGCGTGTGGACAACTGACCACCACATCTATTTGAGCTTGTTGGACAACTCATGTAAAAGCCACAGGAATTAATATGGAGTCAATCCCCTTAGTGGTTTTAATAGCCTTCATCATTCCCGGGAAAGGCTTCCACAAGATTTTGGAGAATTGCTGTTGGAATGTGTGCCCATTCAGTCAATAAAAAGCATTTTTGAGGTGAGGTCTGATGTTGAGTGAGAAGACCTGGCTCGCAATTGGAGTTCCAGATCACTTTGAGAGTTGTTCGGAAGGGCTAAGGTCAGGGTTCTGTGCAGGACACTCGAGTTCCTCTACATGAACTTATCAAGCTATGTCTTTATGGAGCTGGTTTTATACATAGAGGTACAGTCATGGTGGAACAGAAAATGTTTTTCCTTACACTGTTATTATAAAGTTGGAAGCTCACAGTTGTCTAAATTGTCTTTGTATGGTGTAGCACTAACAGATCCCTTCACTGGAAACACCTGAACTCATCGTTTGGAGGGGTCTCCACATACTTTTAAACATATAATGTCATACCTTGTATACTTACTTTCATACATGGCTGTGTTACACCGATCTCCTTTACAGCATTTCAGCGAAGACTTAATGTACAAATCACTACCTGCATATCCATGAATTTCCACATCGCAAGGCAGATTCCGTGCACAACGCTTAAGAATTGAGCGGTATTCTTTATCTGTCAAAAAATGCTTATAAATAATCAGTCAATAGGCACGCAACTAAATGATTGAAAATGATTGAGATCTTTGATTACACTCATATAGAAAAAAGTTCTTTTGATTCTGTGTATAGACTGGACTCACGGTGTTCTCACATCTACGGTCATCAGTCAGTAATTAACCACTTCAATACAGGGCATATTCACCCCCTTCCTGCGCAGACCAATTTTCAGTTTTCAGCGCTGTAACATTTTGAATGCCCGGTCATGCAACACTGAAAATTGCCTCCAAATATTTCAAATTTTCACTCATCAGTTCAGAGAACCTGCTGCCATTGTTCTGCACCCAGTTCCTATGGTTTCATGAAAACATTAAAACTGGGGTGCAGAAAAATGGCAACAGGTGCTCTGGACAGATGAGTCAAAATTTGAAATATTTAGAGGCAATTTGTTTGTGAAGGTCTGGAGAGTGATATAATGAGTGTCTGGTGGCAACAGTGAAGAATGGAGGTCATTTGCAAGTTTGGGGCAGTATTTTTGCAAAAGGAGTTGGAGATATGGTCAGGATCATAGTGTCCTGAATGCTGAGAAACACTTATCCATCATGCCATGCCATGTCCTCAAGGAGACGTGTGATTTCCCCCAAATTTATTCTGCAGTAGGACAATGACCACAAACATACAGCCATTGTCATTAAAGGAGTTGTAAAGTCTCAGGGTTTTTCACCTTAATGCAAACCTTCTGCGCTGCAGCTGCCCCCTCAGAGCCCAACTTTTGCTTACCTGAACCCGATCGTTCCAGCGACGGGGATGAGCCCAGCAGCTCCAGCCACTGCCTCATTGGAAAGATTGATAGCAGCAGGTGCCATTGGCTCCCACTGTTGTCAATCAAATCCAGTGACACGGGAGAGGGGGCCGAGTCTTGCTGTCTGTGTCAATGGACGCAGCAGCAGGACTCGAGAGCGTGCCCCCACGGATGCCCCCATGGAAATCGGCTCTCCAGGGGGGGCACTCGCCGAAGAGGAGAAGCCAGGAGCGCTGCCGGGGGGGGGGGGGGGGGCAGGAGAGGGGGATCAGGGGAAAGGGTTTTGCACAGAGCAGGTAAGTATTACATGTTTTGCTATTTAAAAAAAAAAAAACTAACCTTTACAATCACTTTAAGAACTATCTTCAGTGTAAATAAGAAAACAAGGGGTCCTGGAAGTGATGTTTTTTCTTTCACAGAGCCCTGATCTCAACATCATTGAGTTTGTCTGGGATGAAGAGACAGAAGGATTTGAGGCAGCCGACATCCACAGAAGATCTGTGGTTAGTTGTCCAAGATGTTTGGAACAACCTATGTGCCAAGTTCAATAACTGTGTGCAAGTGTACCTAGAAGAATTGAAAAACGTATGCTGTTTCGAAGGCAAAGGGGGAAAGGGGGGGGTCACACCAAATATTGATTTGATTTGGATCTCTCAGCTGTTAATTTACTTTCCATTTTGTTAATTGATACAAATAAGCTATTTACACTTCTATTTGTTAGAGTATTTTTAATTTGCAGCATATTTTTTCACACCTGCTTAAGAATTTTGCACAGTATTATACACTATATTGTCGAAAGTATTGTGACGCCTACCTTTATACCCACATGAACTTTAATGGCATCCCAGTCTTAGCCCGTAGGGTTCAATATTGAGTTGGCCCACCCTTTGTAGCTATAACTGCTTCAACTCTTCTGGCAAGGCTGTCCACAAGGTTTAGGAGTGTGTCTATGGGAATGTTTGACCATTCTTCCAGAAGCGCATTTGTGAGGTCAGGCACTGATGTTGGATGAGAAGGCCTAGCTCGCAGTTTCCATTCTAACTCATCCCAAATGTGTTCTATCGGGTTGAGGGCAGGACTCTGTGCAGGCCAGTCAAGTTCATCCACCCCAAACTCGCTCATCAATGTCTTTATGGACCTTGCTTTGTGCACTGGTGCACAGTCATGTTGGAACAGGAAGGGGCCATCCCCAAACTGTTCCCACAAAGTTGGGAGCATGAAATTGTCCAAAATGTCTTTATATGCTGAGGCCTTAAGAGTTCCCTTCACTAGAACTAAGGGACCAAGCCTAACCCCTGAAAAACAACCCCACATCATAATCCCCCCTCCACCAAATGATTTGCACCAGTGTACAAAGCAAGGTCCATAAAGACATGAATGAGCGAGTTTTGGGTGGAGGAACTTGACTGGCCTTCACAGAGTCCTGACCTCAACCTGATAGAAAACCTTTGGAATGAATTAGAGTGGAGACTGTGAGCCAGTCCTTCTTGTCCAACATCAGTACCTGACCTGACAAATGCGCTTCTGGAAGAATGGTCAAACATTCCCATAGACACACTCCTAAACCTTGTGGACAGCCTTCCCAGAAGAGTTGAAGCTGTTAGAACTCTATATTGAACCCTACCGATTAAGACTGGGATGCCATTAAAGTTCATGTGCGTGTAAAGACAGGCGTCCCAATGCTTTTGGCAATATAGTGTATCTGATCTATAAAATTGAAGAGTAACTAGACCAGTGATTGAAATCCTGGGATTAGATGCTAATGGGGAAAAAAAAATGGTGTCTCGTCGGTGTAATGGCACATACTGATGAGACACCATGATTAAGTCTTTCTTTGGGAAAAACGCATTGGAGAGGTAGGCGGACAAGCGAAAAGACATATTGTAAACCTTTGTCACTGGATTAAACTGTTTTCAACATTAATGACATCATCTGTATGGGGCCCATTTATTCCCTTTTGACACTCGGTCTGTGGAGCTGGGACATTCTCTTGGGCAGGCACCCTGTTATAGATTTTCACTTACTTCCTGTCTGGTGAAACTATTGAAGTCAGTGAACAGGTAGTGAGAGAAAATCTCCCTAACAGAACATAAAGCAGTAAAACCCAACACTATCCAAAAATTAAAAAGATGAACATACACTTTATTATTTCAAGACTTACTGTGGGCAACAAATTGTTCAGAGGTGATCATACACCGATCGCCATCTGGACATTGCTCTTGTTTATGTGTACAGCTCTCAGAATTCGGACCTTCGCAAACATAGCAGATAGTACTATGAGCTGGGACTAAAAAATATATAAAAATGAATAATAATGTAACTTGACATTGTAAATATATATATATATATATATATATATATATATATATATATAGCTTAATTTTAATTCTTACCTATTGCCTGCACAAATAAGAAGAGGAGAAGTTTGACGAGAAGAGCTGAATTCCATTTTTTGTTGTTTCTCAATTCATGGGTGAAAACTTCTATAATGATCAAAATTCTACGTAACTGCTGATATTTATATGATATGTTATGGTTTTAGGGTATTGTTACACATTAGTAACTAGACAGTAAATACATACAATCTAAAGGTTATGTTGACACATAATTTGCTAACAAAATATTTAAAGGAAAATAGTTGCACCGAATTTATTTGATGAGCCCTAAAGCCAAAAAAAGGGTGTTTTCTCTAAGGATAGGCTGTCATAGTGTCTGTCCTAGTCGTGCTACTGAAAAGGGAACTATAACGTATCCTAGTATCACATAGGGGGCCCTCATAGAGGGAAGTATCGGTACATTCTGTAGATCTTTGTTTGCAGAAAAAAGAAACAATTAAAAATGGAACACTAATATTTGAGTCTATTCCCTTACTTAGCTTAAAACTCAGCAAATATTTATCCACTTCAATACCGGCCCTTCCCCCTTCCCCCTTCCTGCTCAGGCCAATTTTCAGCGCTGTTACACTTTGAATCACAATACGATACTGTACCCATATGAAATGTTTTAATTTTTAGCCCCCCCCCCACAAATAGAGCTTTCTTTTGGTGGTATTTGATCACCACTGGGGTTTTTTATTTGTTGCACTACAAATAAAAAATACAAATAAAAAAAGACCGAAAATTTTGAAAAAAAAAAAGTTTTTTTATTTCTTGCTGTTATAAAATTTTGTAAATATGTAAGTTTTCTCCTTCAGCGCCCCACAGCAGATAGCAGAGTGTCCCCCCACCATTGCGGTTTCCATCCTGGACACCAACGGAGCTTGATCTCCAGCTTGCAGACAGTGGGCTGTCCATCACCTCCTTTCCACCGGGCTGTCATCGTTCTTCACATGGTTCAGTTCGTCTATTTTCCATGTCCAACCAGCAAGCCACCTGGATGATGTTAACCCCTTCCCACCGGGATGTCATTTGTGGTACCGTTTTGCTTTTAATATTTTAAGAATTTAATCTACAATGGCTATATGCTTTTATGACCGATTGCGTCTTCTCAGGATCCCACAGTATTCTGCAGTTGTTGTTCACTTTTACAATGCAATAAACTAGTTTTTATATAGCTATTGGTCTAAATGTACTTTCTGAATTTCACCTACAGAGTGCTGCCTTTTTGTTTTTTGCTAAGAGAACTTTTGTGTGGAGCTGAAGACATCAGTCCTGCTAAAAAGAAATAAAAGCTACTAGAGCTAAATTAAAATAATTCTCTTTACCTGGCTCACTCTTCATGGGAGTATGTCAAGGTTTTGCAAGGCCATTGTGAATATGAGATCCTGTCAAAGTGTTATTTTTCTCCCTCCTCCCCAAAGGACATGTTTGGAAAGATTTCCAGGGAATTTTGTAGATACAACAAGCACAAACATTCCTTGGAAATTTTAAAAAGATAAGAGAACAACTAGCCCACCATCTGTGAGTGGACAAGCACACCCATAGGTGGATTGTTACAGTCCCAATACAGCTTTGTGAACATTGTCCACATTTTCTTTAGTGATGACCGCAGGTTGTCAACACAAATCAAGGTCATCTTTAACAAGTGTTTATGATGCTGCTTACCTCTATATAGTGCTTATGTGTTATCACCAATCATGAAGGTATTTTGGTTCCAACTTATTTTTTATTTAGATATATTATAACATATTATAACAGCTCTGAGCTCTCCATTTCTTCCCCATTTTTTTATTTTCTAAGATTGTGCCTTATTGCATCTCCTCTATCAATCCAACTGTGTTGGCAGAGCACTAAGATTAGACTTTAACTGAATGGAATGCACTTTCTGGATGTGCCTTTAACTTTGTCTTGTTACTGATTTGTCTATAACTGTCAGCACCTTGGTTGTTATTTTTGCTGACTGTTCCTCATTATTTCCAATATTAAGCTTATAGGGGGGCATAGATGTTACCTTTCTTCTATGGAATTAGTATGGGTCAATTGTGTGTTGGACAGCACACACACAAGTCACAGAGAAATAAACTACTGTAACTAGTTTTGGGACCAAAGGTGTATACATTGGCCATACTCTCGGCAACTATTTGCCTCTTCTGAAAGCTTTCCATTTTTTTCAAACCACAGCATTCTGATACCAATTATTTCAATCATTCCCCATTTTTAAACACGTGGATGAGTGCCTGGTTCATCTCTCTTGAAGGACTTTTGGAAACATTTATTCCTTAAGATCATCAAATACAGTCAACGCTTCGAGGGCAAAAAACCCTTCCCCTTCTTTAGGGCTTAAGCAGTTAAGGGGATCCGTTATGAAGACTGGAAGGCTTGATGAAGACTGACATCTCCTGACAACAGGATAGGTAATGGAAAGCTTCTAAAATTACCACAAAAATGTTGTTTGCACGACCAACATTATGGCAAAATTTACAGTTTTGATCACAAATATGACCACAATCTGCCATCAAGATTCCTGTAACAAACAATCAAATGGTGCTGGAGGGCTATTAAAACCACAGTCTCTGTATAAGTTCATAAAAGTCCATATAGGATCATGATAAGAGGACGAATGGGCACCCACCATCCACGGCACCATGCTCCCCCACTGACGTCAGTTCCCGCCGATGCCATCTGCGTTCCATTCTGGTTTCCACCGGCCGCCCGCTTCCCACCGCAGCCTCCCTTTTGTTTCCATTTGGCATCAAGTTTCTGTCAATATTGTTAAATGATCTAAAGTGTTGATTTTTGTCTACATTAATCCATCCATTGTTTTTTGTGATTGAAAGCTAGTCGAAGGTACCAGAACATGTCATGAGTGTCCACCATAACAGTTTTTCCCTCCATCTTCTCTTTCTGGGGAAATTAAGCAGCCAATCATTGTCTTCATACACAACCCCAAGAAAACATCACATTGTCTGAAGGCACTTGTTATTACAAAGGAGCCAAATAATCAGGCGAAAACTATTCAGCCCACATGCACCTAGAAGAAAACAACCACAATCCACCCTGTGACATTTGGTAAACATACAGTATGTGGTGGCAGACCTCTTTATAATAAAACACACTTTTAAATGTTTAATACATATTAAGATAAAACAAATGCATTCTGAATGTTTTTGGGGCAATGCTAGACAACATGTGGGGCTGACACTGCTTTTCAGAGCACATTTGAGAGGTGTTATTGCTACCCCCTAAATGCCTATTAATTTTCTTTGCAATACCAAGCTACAATTGTACACCAAGCAGTTGGCACACTGTGGCGGCACAGTCCCATTGACTTCACTGGATGCATTTGGCAAGCAGCACCATGTGCCAAACACAACATTCTGTATAATATTGCAACGTGTACAAACCCAAGCGGCCGCCATGTTAGGTTTTAGGTGGCCAATCATGGAGGGTGGTAAAACTACTGATCAGCTGCCTGTTTTTACTACCCCTTTTGCTGCACTTGTAAATGAGGCCTAGGCATGTTCTATAGCAGCCATGTTTATCATCTATCATGACAATATATTATATAAACTCCCTTTCTTATCAAAAAAATTAACTAATATTACTAAATAAGGCAAACAGAATATGCCTTGTACTGTTGTGATATTGGTCAGACAACACACTGACACCTTTTCAGCCATAGTGCTATGAGCTGGGTGTTCAGTGTGCCCCTGTACCTTTAAGAAGGGGTGGGCTCCCTTCAGCCCATCTGCCCTATATCTATCCATCAAAATGCATGTGCTTCAACTGTGGAGCCTCTTAAAAGTTAGAGGTAGGGACTACAGGTAACAGGGTGCCTTACTGGAGCCTGTAGCTTATGCATGTATTTGCAAATGTGTGCAGACTAAACCCCTGTTTAAACAGGTTAATTTGATTGGTCGCAGGCTGGTCGGTAAGTAGAGCTTGGAATTTCCCTTAGATTTTTCCTTGGCTTTTTTTGAGCATTATATTAATCTCATTGTTGATTTTAATTATGTGCTGTATATAAGTACCCCCTGTGCTACCACCCCTTACTCTGTGACTAAGCCCATAAGGGTGAAAAGCATGAGAGGGGCAGTTCTTGGGTGGGGACTTCCAGTGTGTCTTGACTGAATAGTAGTGATGTCATCAGAGTGTGGCCTTTAGTTTGTTAAAGTCCTAGTGTGTGTGTCACGGGACGGTCTGCCTTGGCCGACACCCGATACACCTGCAGTTGGCCAGAGGAGAATTGTCTCATTGAGATGCTGCTCCCACTAAGCTTTGTGGTGAAAAAAATTGTTTTGTTGAATATTGCTCATGGTAGTGCCCAGCTCCCCTTGTCCTTTGTTGACAATAACTTGCCTAAAGGCCTCAAAAGCGACCATACGTTAACAGCAGAATGTGCAACCCATCCCCCATAGGTTTTAACAGGATTCACTGATAAGTTTAAGAGGGAAGTTTACAAATTTCAGACATAATAAATGTACCTCACCGTAAATCGAGCCCCAGCAGATGCACTTATTTTATTTATTTTTGGATTATGCAGAAACCCAGCCATTTTTTTGAGTTTTGTGTAAAGGGCAGTTAATCCAACAAAATATGTTTGGATTGTCAGTGGAAACTGAAGCATTCAAAGGAAAACATGTGGGAGTTGATACACTAAAGCAATAGAAAAGTTTAATTTTGCAAAGTAAAATTGTGTGAAATACCCAGAAAAAAGGGCAGTGACTGCAGCTGCAGACAGCAGAAAAGGTAAGCATTTACCACTATTCCCCAAGTCCAGTCTGAAGGTTTTCTACTACATACAGTATTCCATAAGGCAAAATAAACAAACAATATAAACAGGAAAAGTGAGATCCTCTGTTAATGGTTGTGCCAGGAATGACAATTAAAAAAAAAAGTGCAGAGATCTCCCCCAAGTCAAAGACAAAAATATGAAAATCATAGGTGTGCACAGCCTATTGCATTAGGGTGTGCACCTCAAAGCTCAAACACATATGTGTGTATGCATGTGTATATATACTGACGGTGTCAGTAGAGCAGCGGACAGTGTCAGTAGGGCAGAGATTGGTGTCAGCACTTTTTATATGTATTATTTTATTTTTAATTTCTTTTTACAAGTTTTTTTAGGAGCCCATTGGGGGGCTTTGGTGAAATATTGTGTTTAAACAAGGAGAATCTGCACCACACACCATGATTAGGGTGTGCCCAGGCACACCTGGCACACCCTGTGCGCACGCCTATGATGAAAATACATTGATAATTGATAATTGACCATTCTTCTTCTAAGCATCTAATAACAAGGAGTTTTAGGAGGATTGCCTGTTTAAGTTGTCCTTGTGCATCTCTTTGGCACTTTTTGGTTCCCTCAGATAATCTTCATGTGTAAATAATTGTTAGCAGTCAAATATTGTAATGTTACTCCTGAGGCAGAGAAAAAAATAACTTTAGGTGGAACAAGTGACACCCAAGGTTTACCCAAGCTTAGGATTCTTTCAGTAATTTTGCCACAGGTATCATTTGGCCAGTGGCAGCAGAAACTAACCCATGGGGCCCAAAAGTCACCTTGTCTCAGGCTTCTAAAAGTTACTACCCTCAGTTCCTCCTGCATAACCAAACAGCCTCATCCCTACAATTACCATGTCCCTCTGGAATGGCTAACAGCAATAATTGCCCTGTACCAAGATAAACAACAAACACACCTAAAGCTCAGGGTAAAGGTGATGGACTGGCCAAGCATGTCTCCAGATCTAAACCCTATTGAGCATCTGTAGGGCATCCTCAAATGGAAGGTGGAGGTGTGCAAGGTCTCTAACATCCACCAGGTCTGTGATGTCGTCATGGAGGAGTGGAAGAGGACTTCAGTGGTAACCTGTGAAGCTCTGGTGAACTCCATGCCTAAGAGGGTTAAGGAAGTGCTGGAAAATAATAGCAGCCACACAAAATATCGACACTTTGGGCCCAATTTGGACATTTTCACTTAGGGGTGTACTCACTTTTGCTGCCCCCGGTTTAGACTTTAATGGCTGTGTGTTGAGTTATTTTGAGGGGACAACAAATTTACACTGTTATACAAGCTGTACACTCACTACTTTACATTGTAGCAAAAGGGTCATTTCTTCAATGTTGTCACATGAAAAGATATAATAAAATATTTACAAAAATGTAAGGGGTGTACTCACCTTTGTAAGATACTGTATATCATAATCAAAAAATACATCCAACACTCTCTAATACATGTAAATATAAAATTAAATAAATGCAGTAAAATAACTACAATAAAAAAACACCCCCCTTATTATTGCATTTATTTTACTGCATTTTGTTTAATTGTATATTTACATATATTAGAGGGTGTTTATGTATGTATTTTTTGATTATTATATGTAATAGGTTGTTCCTATGTGCATCAATTTATATAACTAATGGAAGAGTTACTGTATAAATACATTTTTATATTAATATTAGGTACACAAAAGTACAAATACTTTTCATATTTACATACTTTTATAGTGTTTTCTTTGCACTTAGAGGGGCAGCAACCTTGATTAATAAGAGTGGTATATTGATTTTTCTGTTGGCGCCCCTCATATTTATTGCATATGTTAATTAAATCAGCTTGATATAAAGTAAATGATTTAATCAATATCTGTTATTATTTAAACAAAATGTTTCTAGGTACAATTTGTAATTAGAGAGGTACATGGTGGAAGCCACATTTACCTATCAAATATTCAGGGTTTTTCCCTGCTTTGCAGTATATGGGGCTGGCTGACTAAAGAAGGATATTCAGTCCAGACCATTATTATAGGGGTGTCAATTACCATTAGAAAAATCTGACTGATATGTAACAATATTTATAAGTGAATAACGACCATGAATTTGCCAATATTAAGCTGGATGCACAATGTAATGGAGTTTTTTTCTCAAAATTTTGTATAAAATAATTGAATACTTTTGCATGTATTTTTAAAAAGTTTGATTATGTATAATAAGTATACATTTCTTATGGGGGGATTTACTGGCCTCACATATCGAATAAAATTATATACAGAAGTACCATCATCCGGAATTTAATTGGAACAGAAAGTTTGGGAGCAAGGACCCCTTGTTGAAATTTCATGTCCTCTGTGCACATTTTTATATAGTTTGCATTATATATTCTCTTGACGTTTGTATAAATAAAAATTATGTTTTTATACATTTTTCTTATTTTACTGTCTACCCTCTTCTACCTGTACCGAGATAGTCCGCCTGCACTTTCCCCCTGGAGAGCTCGGAATTGGGGTCCTTGCTCCCAAACTTTCTGTACCTATAAATTTCTTACAAATTTTTTACTGTTCTATTTAGATTCAGACTCCTGAAGAAGCTGTATAATAAATTAGATGAAACATGTCGAGTGGAAGCAAACATTTTCACATGAAATGTGATATACATGTTTGTTGAATCCATTAATTTTTTTCAGATGAATTTTAATGATGTAAAATGTTGAATTTTTAAAATATTTGTGTCTACTTGTACCTTTAAAGTCCCCTAATTTTATGTAATTCTTTGTTTTTAAAGAAGAATATGTTCACTTTCAAAGTAAAGTGTCATTTTGCAAAGTGAATTTTCATTTAGCATAGTGAATAAGATTTACTTGCATATGATAAAATGACTGACGTCAGTACAATGTCCCCCTCATTCACTTTGCTAAGTGCATTTTCTGTTGGCAAAGTGAATTTTTAAATCATGTGAAAGCAAAATCATGTTTCATGTTATTTTTCTTGTATATCATTGATTATTCTTTGCACTTTTCTTCACTTTTCTTCATTTTATTCACTAAGACAGCCATTCTCAACTGGAAGTACTTAGAATCTCAGCCTCCCTCCAGAGATTGCTGGGAGTTCCTTGAGCTGCGGCTGCTTGAACTCCCATCTGATGGTGCCTGGATAGCTCTGGGACCAATACCCTTTGGCAGAGCCAGTAGCAGGAGAAGACCAGTGATTATTTTAGCTGTCAGAGTAGCATTCTGACCACCATTTCAAGGGTAATTTTTTCACTGACACCAAATGAATTGCTCTCCCCAAGTCTTGAAATGTGTTTCAAGGGTTCTTCTGCAGTAGAAAGGTTGAGAAAGGCTGCAATAAGATAAATAAAAATTATTTTTGAAAGTGTACACGCTCTACACCTTTAGTAAATCAACCCTAATTGTTGTGTTTTACAGATTCCTCTTATGTACAGTAAGGCCGCCCAAAGCCTCAGTTCTCTCCCTTTCCTCTCACTATTATGGGCACCCGGCTGTGACAGCTTGCGGCTTCACTTGCGGCCAGGTGCAAGTGGGAGCTGGGTACCTGTCAAAACAAGGTACCACCCCCCCCCCCCACACACACACACACACACAAAAAAAAATGACATGGAAAATGTGGCATGTCAGAGGGTCACGATTCCTTAAAGCGGAACTTCCACTTTTGCATGGAACTCTACTTTAAGTGACTTTTAACATGGCATGGTTGTTGGTGTCAGACGGGCTGGTCTGAGTATTTCAATAACTGCTGATCTACTGGGATTTTCATGCATAACCAACTCTCGGGTTTACAGAGAATGGTTCGCTAAATTAAAAAAAAAAATGGGATATTTATTATAGTAAAAAGTAAAAGATATTGTGTTTTTTTCAAAATTGTCCCTTTTCCTTTGTTTATAGTGAAAAAATAAAAACCGCAGAGATGATCAAATACCACCAAAAGAAAGCTCTATTTGTAGGAAAAAAAAGGACATCAATTTTGGTTGGGTACAGCGTCGCACGACCGCGCAATTGTCAGTTAAAGCAACGACGTGCCGTATTGCAAAAAATGGCCTGATCATTGAGTAGCCAAATCTTCTGAGGCTGAAGTGGTTAAGCATCATTAAAATCACTGCTCCTGAAAAAACGATTATTTAAAAAAAAAAAAAAATTGCATTGATATGTGGCCCCCAGGGCAGTACCCAGACCCCCCATACCCCTTTTATGGCCAATTAACTCCAAAAAAGCCTTCAAAAAGGGCACTTTTTTGTATGGCTCCCATAGACTTCAATTGGGTTTGCTTGTATAGAGGGACCAGACAAGGATGCCCTCTATCTCCACAATTTTTCGCAATAGCAATAGAGGCTTTAGAATTAAGATTTAGGCAGTCCAAGAAATATAAGGGAATTTGTTTATGTGAAAAGACGGAGTATATTGGATTATTTGCAGATGACATTATATTGTACATGAGGGACTCTCAGCATACATTAAGAGAAGCTATGAATATAAAAGAGGCCTTCGGGGGATACTCCGGCTTGAAGATAAATTGGCAGAAATCTGCATGATGCCATTACGACAGGAAATACAGATGGCGGACGGGTTAGAGTCCCTAATTAAAATAGTGGACACATTCAAGTATTTGGGAATTTACCACTTCAGCCCCGGAAGATTTGGCTGCTCAATGACCAGTGCATTTTTTGCGATACGGCACTGCGTCGCTTTAACTGACAATTGCGCGATCCTGCGACTCTGTACCCAAACAAAATTGATGTCCTTTTCTTCCCACAAAAATAGAGCTTTCTTTTGGTGGTATTTGATAATCTCTGCGGTTTTTATTTTTTGCGCTATAAACAAGAAAAGAGCAACAATTTTGAAAAAAAAACACAATATTTTGTACTTTTTGCTATAATAAATATCCCCGATTTTTTTTTTTTAAAAAGGGAAATTTTTTTCTCAGTTTAGGCCGATATGTATTCTTTTACATATTTATATGGTAATAACTTGCATATAAGCCTTTAAAATGAGCACTTTTGATTTTTCATGTCCCATAGACGTGTTTCGGCGGCTTTCGAATTTGCCGCGAACACTGCATATTCGCTGTTCTGCCAACGCCTGTTGTTTGAGTCGAACTTACGTTTGACTCGAACATCGGGTTCATCCCTAAATTAAAGTTCTAGTTGGAGGACAGGATGTATGTATATAAGGAAATGTGAAGGCTATATATACAGATTTTGTAAAAAAAAATCTTTTAAAAAAAAAATACAGAGTAATTTAAAAAAAAAAGAATTTCACAAAACTTTTTTATCTTTAGGGCTAAGCAAACACATCATGTGTACTTTATTGGGAGTTCACCCATTGCTGGATCCAGATTGTTGGGCTTGATCCAAATTCAATGCAAATATTATTTTTAAACATTTGCATTTATTAATTACTGTTCTGCAATAGTTTATTAAACAAACACTACCATAAAATGGATTTATGATCTCATAAAATTTTTGATCATCAAATATATACCAGCATTTGAGGAGAACATAAATCCCTTGAGGAGCATCAGAAGATCACCAACATCCAAGACATTTAGAAACAATAAAAATGAAGACGGTTGCCGTTGTCGTGTTAATTTTCTGCTTTGGTCTTTCTACAGGTAAGTAGCCTATAGAACTTACATATGGAACTTACATAATACAAGCCTCTATTACGCTTAGGCAGCCCATAAATTATTCTTTTTTTTTTCATTCAACCAGCAAGTTAAACAATAAAAAAAATGACTCAATTCCCCCATCCACACATTTGAGGTGGATGGGAGAATCCAACCCATTAAATCGTATTCTGACAGCTGATGAGACTTCCCCACTGTCAGAATACATTGATCAGTGCTGACGGCTATAGAGGACATTTTCCAACAACTTCTGTACTACTACCTTGCCCATACTGTACATTGATTGAATCTCCATTGGTCCATGCCGAACTGGCCACATTTCTATTCATGTATGGCTGGCTTTATTCCAAACAACTGAAAAAGATAGATCTTGACTGGGGTATTTTAAGCCATCTCAGACCCCCAATGGGCAGTTCTTACAGACCATATATATTGTGATAATTTGGGGTGATTAGGTTCAAAGTGGTGCATGCAGTTTTCCAGAAACGTGCCACTCCAGACTGCATTTTTAGAGCATGGCAGCCCACTTTTATTTAAAGGTAACGAAAAAGTTCAAACAAACAGGAATCTTCCCTCGCAGGCGGTTCCACCATCACTGTATGAACAAACTATAGCCTCCTGGCTTACTCACTGTCAGCTTCGTGCTGTTTTGGTTGTGGGCCACATCTGCCTGCTACAGACGTCCACACACAGGCTGCCACCTGCAGTCTTAGACTCCGAGACCTCCTGTCTCTTTCTCCTGGAGCCGTCTCCTACTGGGACCCTCCCAACCTCCTAGGCTAGACTTCTGCCGGGCGGAGCTGTCTCCAAGTCTGAGCACTGACCTCTATTCCTGGGATGTTTATGAACCCAGCCCACAGGTGTTCAATTAGTATTCCTGCCAAAATCAGGCATACACTGCTCATATGCACCTATGACATGGGGTCGCATCTCCACAATATGTATATACCGTATTTATCGGCGTATAACACGTGCCAGCGTATAACACGCACCCCAAGTTTAGGAGGAAATTTTAAGGAAAAAATGTTTTAAGGAAAAAAACTTACATTTAAATGCCCATTAATGCAGCCTTGCACAGCGTCCAACTGCATGCTTGTCCAGTGTCATTTGCAGCCTTGCAGTCATTTGCAGCCTTGGTGTCATTTGCAGCCTTGCAGCCTTGGTGTCATTTGAAGCCTTGTCAGTGCCCATCTGCAGCTTTGTCTGTGTCCATTTGCAGCCTTGCCCAGGCTGCAGTTAAACTGCAGTGACTTGTCAGTGTCACTGCAGTTTGAAAATGGCGCCGCCGGCGCCGAAATACATAGCCGTGACTTGCAGCGGCTCTCGGCCACTTTTGGCTAGCTCCGCTCACAGTCCCACCCAGTCCCTGTGTCCATCATAGGGCGGGACTGGGCGTGACTGTGAGCGGAGCTAGCCGAACCTAGCCGAGTACACTCGGCTATCTGTATATGGGCGGCGCTCGCTCCGCTCACAGTCACGCCCATCCCGGACAGGACTACGAGTGGAGCCGAAAGTGGCCGAGAGCCGTCGCAAGTCACGGCTATGTATTTCGGCGCCGGCGGCGCCATTTTCAAACTCGGCTATCTGTATATCGGCGGCCGGCGATCACTACGCTCACGGTCAGCGGGGGATCGCAGGGGATCGGCGTATAACACGCACCCGCGATTTCCCCCTGATTTTAAGGGGAAAAAAGTGCGTTTTATACGCCGATAAATACGGTACTTATTGCCATGATTAAACTTTTGTAGTTTTGGATACAGTAGGGAAGGGTTAAAACCCCTATTAAGTTACTTTTTGCTGTCTGTGTCCTGTTGGGGACAGTTGTCTTGTCAATAGAACATTTGTCTCTATTGGAAGACTTCCCCTCACCACTTGCTCTCCTGACAACTCCATAATTTTGGATTTTCCCTCTCTTTCCATGCCAGTGACAATGGTCTCCAGGACAAGCAGAGGGGTAAAGCTCCCCAGTGGAGACACAGATTTCAATAAAAATTTCGTATAATATTTCCCAACCCTATACAAAGCTACAAAGAAATATGTATGAAAACCCCAGATCAATTTTTTAAATAGTTGGACATCATGCCTCTCTGTATACAGTTTTCTTGAGCAAATGCTGTTTTTGTAATTCTGTTAAAGTCTTATCTGAAGATCCTGCCAGTAACAGCACTTATGCCGCGTACACACAATCGGAAATTCCACCAGCAAAACTCTGATGTGAACTTTTTGTCCGAAAATGCGACTGTGTGTATGCTTCATCGGTCTTTTGCTGGAGGAATTCCAGCCAGCAAAAGATTGAGAGCATGTTCTCTATTTTATGGTCGGGAAAAGTTCCTACATGAAAATGCGATCGTCTGTACAAATTCCGACACGCAAAATTCCTACGCATGCTCGGGTACAATTCGACCCATGCTAGGAAGCATTGAACTTCTCGGCTCATTGTAGTGTTGTACGTCAACGCGTTCTTGACGGTTGAAAGTTCAGCGAACTTTTGTGTGACTGTGTGTATGCAAGGCAAACTTGAGCGGAATTCCGTCGGAAAAACCATCCAAGTTTTTTCCGACGGAAAATCCGCTCGTGTGTACGGGGCATTACAGTTGCAGCTTAACAAGTTGCATTGTCAGCAGTAGCATTGTCAGCTTGCCATGGGTAATACGTCGTTTTGCTATTGGGCTACCTATCAAGTGTATTACATAGGCATCTCAACAGCCAAAACATGGCAGACTCCCAATGCTGCTTCTAGTTGGGAATGGTAGCTTAGGGCTTCAGCCTCCAACAGAAAGTGCTGTGACTGACAGGATCCCATGGTAAAACAGATTCACAAAAATTGTATGTTTACAGTGAGGTGTGATGCTAAAGATAATGAATGATAGATTTACGGTTTACATGCATTGATGTGTTACCATATAGCAGATTGCCCACTGGATGGTTACAGCAATGGGCAGGATAACAAATAGCATCCTGTACTACAGAAAGGTCAAAACTTGGGTTTAACTGATTAATTAGAACTAATTATTATTATTATTATTATACATTTCTTTTGTGTTTTTTTTTTAGTTGAAAACATAAAATGCTATGAGTGCCGTCAACCTAATTCAAAATTTTGCAAGGGTGAAGAAGTTGAATGCCCAGATGGCAGCTCTTGTATGACTGTCTCTTCAAATGCTGGAATCAGTAAGTCACCATCTTCCATCCTTTTGTAGATGTGTAAAAATTCTTTTTTTTTAAGTTGTAATGAACATATTAAATCACCTGCAAATAACTTCAATGCACAATAATAACATTTAGAATCCATGTAGCCTACTAAAAAAATGTTTTTGTAACGTAAACAGATGTAAAGCCAACTTCAAATACTCATTGATATTCTTTATCTAGTCTAGTCTTTTTTTCCTTTATTTTTACCTGGTGATCCATCCAGTCTGCTGTTTTTTGCTTTTTTTTAGCAGAACAAGCTGTCCTCCAGATGTAACAGTTAGGGGGTTGAGATAAACCATTTACCACTCACAGGGGTGCTTACAATGTGCAGAAATGACACTTGCTGTCAACCAAACTGGAGGGGGGGTCTTGCAACATGTTCAAACCAGTTTGATTTAGTCAAAATCAGCAAATTAATATAGAGCCAGACTTCCACTAACATTGATGTAATCAAAAGTTCTCTTCTGTGGGAAATATTTTGTTTATAGCTCATCAAAAGTTACATTTTATTTTGGGATTTGGCTCTAGAATTATGTGTCTGGCACAAAGCTTTTTTTTTTTTTTTTAATGTTAAATGTGGGTGGTGTTGCGCTGTTTGTTATGTTATTAAATTTGAGAACAAAGGATAAAACCATCACATGAATAATACATACTTTTAACTTTATTTGATGTAAGCATTCATTTGTCTGTTAATGAATGGTGACATTTTAAGCAATTTTACATTATGGGAGGTATATTGTCTATTTTATTCTAATATATGGACCAGGGGTACCTCAAGAGCTAGGATCTCCTAGCCAACACAGAGGAGACATAGGAGAAGGATACCCTAAGGAAGGATTATTAACCATCTCAATACAGGGCATTTTCACCCCCGTCCTGCCATTTTTCAGCTTTCAGCGCTGTCACACTTTGAATGACAATTGCGCGGTCATGCAACACTGTATGAAATTGTTATAATTTTATCCCCACAAATTGAGCTTTCTTTTGGTGGTATTTGATCACCTCTGCGGTTTTTATTTTTTGCGCTATAAACAAAAGAATATTAACAAGTTTGAAGAAAACGCAATATTTTTTTACTTTTTGCTATAGTAAATACCCATAAAAAAAAAAAAACAACACATTTTTTTTATCAGTTTAGGCCGATATGTATTCTTCTACATATTTTTGGTAAAAAAAAATCGAAATAAGCGTATATTGATTGGTTTGCGCAAAAGTTATAGCGTCTACAAAATAGAGGATAGATTTATAGCATTTTTATTATTTTTTTTTTTTTTTTACTAGTAATAACTGTGATATTGCGGCGGACATATCGGACACTTTTGACACATTTTTGGGACCATTCACTTTTATGCAGCGATCCGTGCTATAATAATGCATTGATTACTGTATAAATGTGACTGGCAGGGAAGGGGTTGACACTAGGGGGTGATCGAGGGCTTAATTATGTTTCCTAGGGAGTGATTCTAACTGTAGGGGGTGGGGACTCACAAGGGGAGGAGACCGATCAGTGTTCCTCTGTACTGGGAACACACCATCGGTCTCCTCTCCTCTGACAGGACTGTGGATCTGTGTGTTTAAACACACAGATCCACGGTCCTGCTGTGCTGCTGGGCAATCGCGGGTGCCCGGCGGACATCGTGGCCCGCAAATCGAGTCCCCAGTGACATGGCGGGAGTGCGTAATGGCCGTCGGCGGCGCGCCCCCTGGTGGGCCGAGAAGGCGAGGGCGTCCTATGATGCCCTCCCAGAACGAGAGCTGCGCCGCCTGGCCGTCATATGACAGCCGGCGGTTCGGCAAGCGGTTAATCCCAAATTGAAACCTTATCTTAAGGCTGTTATTATTGTGATTCTGTGAGTTCTGTGAGCACTGAGGTGATTGGTGGAAGCACAGAGATTCATTGTTTACACTTAAGAAGAACGGAGCACTCAATTGGAATTATAGCACTTGGACACTCGTCAGCTACTGTTCAGTTATATGTGTTTGGAGATATTATTTACTACCACGTGTCTATATATTTTGTTTATCATATATTCTCTATCTATATCACCTTTTCAAGATTGAGTTATTCCTACTGTATACAGTTAGGTCCATATACAGTATATTTGGACACAGGTACATGTTCATACTTTTGGCTCTGTATGCCACCAGAATAAAATTAAAATTAAACAATCCAAATAAATTTGAAGTGCAGACTTTCAGCTTTGATTCAAGGGGCTCATTTTCAGGGGCTCAAATGTAGTTGGACAAATAAATATAATCATAAATAAAATGTTCATTTTTAATATTTTGTTGAGAATCCTTTACTGGCAATGACTGCCTGAAGTCTGGAACCCATGGACATTACCAAAGACTGGTTTTCCACATTTTTGATGGTTTGCCAGGCTCTAACTGCAGCTATCTTCAGCTGTTCTTTGTTTGTGGGTCTTTCTGCCTTTAGTTTTGCCTTCAGCAAGTGAAATGCATGCTCAATTGGGTTGAGATCAGGTTACTGACTCAGCCATTGCAGAATATTCCACTACTTTTCCTTCAAAAGCTCCTGGGTTGCTTTTGCAGTGTGCTTTGGTTCATTGTCCATCTGTACTGTGCAATCTACTTTGCTGCATTTGGCTGAATCTGGGCTGACAGTATATCTCTAAACACTGCAGAATTCATGCGGCTGCTTTTGTCTTCTGTCACATCATCAATAAACACCAATGACCCAGTGCCACTGGAAGCCATGCATGCCCATGCCATCACACTGCAAGCTCTACCATGTTTTACAGATGACGTTGTGTGCTTTGAATCATGAGCTGCCTTCTACACACCTTTTTCTTCCCGTCATTCTGGTACAGATTAATCTTAGTTTCATCCATCCAAAGAATGCTTTTCAAGAACTGGTCTGACTTTTTTAGATGCTTTTTGTCAAAGTGTAATCTGGCTTTTCTATTCTTCAGGCTTATGAATGGTTTGCACCTTGTGGTGAACCCTCTGTATTTGCTCTCATGAAGTATTCTCTTGATTGTAGACTTTGAAAATAATATGCCCACCTCCTGGGGAGTGTCCTTCACTTGTCTGGATGTTGTGAATGTTTTTTTTTTACCATACAGAGGATCCTGCAATCATCCACTACTGTTGTCTTCCATGGACGTCCAGGCCTTTTTTCTCTGTTAACACCTTTATTGAAGACGGTTTAAAAATTCCTCTGGTACAAAGACACCAGCTATGACTAAGCAACCCATAGAGGTGTGAAACATGTCAGCTTTTCAATGATCCTGTGCCTCTGATGTCTTTGTACCAGAAGAATTCCTTTTTTTTTTTTTTTTCCCAACAAAGTTTTTTTATTGTGAATCAGAATACATACAAGTCATATCATTTGCACGTATTTATACATGTATACATTGCAATGTAATTGTACGTGATATAAAAATAATTACATATATAAGTGGTCTGTAGTACATTTCTTCTGATGTTTTCTATTATTATTATTATCTTTTAATATAGGGTATATTTATAGTATTTTCATTGAGGAAAGGTATTTCTCCAGTGTATAGAAAGTTATATTGGTCATGAGCAGGTTTCCGAGTCCTGTAGCCATCGATCCCATATTCTATGGTATTTGTCAGGGCAGCCTCTATTGATGTATATCACCCGTTTATATGGGAGTGTCCCATTTACCTCTGCTTTCCATTCTTTAGTCTCGGGTGGTAGGGGACGCATCCATTTCCTAGCTATTATCTTTCTACATGAGAACAGGGTCTCCTGTAAAAATACCTTGGTGTATTTTTCCAGTGGATTTGGGAACACACCCAACAGGCATTGTTTGGGGTCCAGTGTCACAGGTGAGCCCATGTTGTCATGAAGGAAGGTCACTATCTGTTTCCATAGGCCTTGTATCTGAGAGCATGACCAGAGGAGATGGTAGAACGAGCTCTCCGGGGACCTACACATTGGGCACAGTGTTGGACAGTTGTGTTTGTATCTGGCTATCCTATGCGGAGTTAGGTATGTACGGTGTATTATATTTAATTGTGTCAACCTGTCTGACAGTTTGGGAGATACCTCCTTACATGTATCCAGTGCTTCTTCCCATTCCTCATCCTCTAGATTACCCAGATCCCTTTCCCAGCGGGACTTGAGGCCGTATATTATTTTTGTGGCTATTGGGGTAGTGAGCATGTTGTAGAAACAAGATATTAATTTTTTTGGGTCTGTGTCTTTTATGATTGCTATTAGGGGATTGGGGGTTGACTGTGGTGGGGGTTGCGGGAATTGTGCCTGTAGTGCGTGTCTCAATTGGAGAAATCTGAATACCATATTGTTGGCTAGATGGAATTCCTCCTTAAGGGTGTCAAAGTTTTTAAGGGTTCCGTTTGACCAGACATGATGTAAGTAGAGTATACCCCTCTCCAGCCAAGGTTTCGGGTCGTGAATATTATAGAGTTCTTGTAGGTCTCTGTTGCACCATAAGGGAGTGAAGTCGTTGTGTCTAGGTATATTGAGTTTGCTGTTTGCAAGTTCCCAGATGCGTCTGTATTGATACAACAAGGATGTTTTGTGTGTGTTGCCTTCGTTGGTCTTAGTGCCCACAGTGATAGCGTATATGGAATCTAAGGTTCCTTGGGCCCATTGTGGGCAGATTAGCATCCGAAATCTTTCACTGTCCACCTTGTCTATATGGTATAGTTGGGAGAGTTGGGACGCGATATAGTAGTGATTAAGGTCCGGAAGTGCTGTACCCCCCCTGTCTGTTGGGTTTTTGAGGGTTTGCCATGCAATCTTATGTCTATTTTTTCCCCACACAAAGGGCTTGAGAAGGGACTCCATTATTTTAAAGTGTTTTAAAGGTATATATGTTGGGGTGTGCCAGAGTATGTATAATATTTTGGGGAGTAGTATCATTTTTATGAGGTTAATGCGGCCCCATACTCCTAAGGGTAGTCTAGTCCAAGATTGTGTTTTAGTTTTAATAAGGGAATATAGTGGTTTAATGTTTAGTGTTATGTAGTCTGCTGGATTTTTAGAAGTATTTATTCCTAAGTATTTGATTGTGTCTACTCTTTGTAATGGTAGGGTGGCTTGGAATTCCGTGGGTGGGAAAGTGTCTAATGGTAGAATTTGGGATTTCCCCCAGTTTATTTTGAGGCCCGAGAATTTCCCAAAACGTTCAATTGTTTGGAGAGCCTGGTGGAGGGAAGGACCTGGGTCCGCCAAATAAAGTAGTGTGTCATCAGCGTACATGCTGATTTTTTCTGTGAGGGTTCCAGTTTTTAATCCTATGATCTCTGGGTCTGTCCGGATAGATACAGCCAGTGGTTCCGCAGCCAGAGCGTACAGCAGTGGGGACAATGGGCAGCCCTGTCTCGTGCCTCTGTGGAGGTCGAACTTCTGAGACGGCCATCCATTTGCCACCACTCTACGTCCAGGCCTTTTTATGTTGCTGAGCTCACAGTGCATTTTTCTTTCATTAAAACGTACCAAACTGCTGATTTGGCCACTCCTAATGTTGCTGCTATCTCTCTGATGGATTCGTTTCATTTTTGAAGCCGTACAATGGCCTGGTTCACTTGCATTGATAACTCCTTTGCAAGCATGAGGTAGGTTCACAGCAATAGATTCCAAATGCAAATACCACACTTAGAATCAACTCCAGACTTTTTACCTACCTAATTGATGAAGAAATAATGGAGTAGCCCACATCTGGCCATGAAACAGCTTTTGTTTCAATTTTCCAATTAATTTTGGTCCCTTGAAAAAGGGGGGATAAACCCTTCCTCCGATTTGGATGTACATACCCTCAAATAAACCTGAGAGTGTGCACCTTCAGCCCATATCAATATATAACTATAACTAGAATATGTTTTGGTAAATACCTGAAGAAAACTAAAATTGTGCCTGTGTCCAAATATATATTGACCTAACTGTATGTATTATGCTTGTGATGGTTTTATCCTTTATTCACATATTTAATTAATATAGGAACTGTGCAACACAACCCACATTTTACATTATTGCACGTGTAGTTGTGAACACACTAGGTGTTGCAGCAATTCCCTCTTTCTTTCTTTTTTTGCTTCACGTGATTCTGATCACATTGTTCTGATCAACATTTACACTATCAAGTAGCGCAGGTGACAATATACATTTCACTTTTTTTCATTTGATGCTAAAAAAAACAAACATATGCATCTTTAAAATGTTTACATCTGAAAGGAAAAAAAGGGAAAAAAAGCTAAGGAAAGGGGTTAATAAAAACTAATAAGGGGTTATCGTGGGTTAATACTATGTGTATGAAAAACTTATTTAAGATTTCAGGAAGAACAAGGATGTCTTAAAGTGATTGTAAAGGATTTAAAAAAAATAATAATAAACATGTCTATACTTACCTGCTCTGTGCAATAGAATTGCACGGGGAGGCCCTGATCCTCCTCTTCTCCGGTCCCCCGCTGGCCCTCCTGGCTCCTCCTCTCTTGCTGGTGCCCCCAATAGGAAACCAACTCCCATGAGGCCACTCCTGTGGGCTCTCATGAGCCCCGCTGCTGCATTCGTTTACACAGATAGCGGGCCTCTGTCCTGCCCCCGCTCCCATGTCACTAGAGTTGATTCACAGGAGCTGGATCACTGGATTGGATTGGGCTCAGGCAAGAATGGGGGGGGGGGGCTGGGGGGCTCCTACACCAGAGAAAGTTTTTTACCTTAATGCATAGATTGCATTAAGGTTAAAAAAAACTTTAGACTCACTTTTTTTAGCTACTTGCCTACCGGCACTTTTACCCCTTCCTGCCCAGGCCAGTTTTCAGCTTTCCGTGCTGTCACATTTTTTTAAAAATTGTGCGGTCATGCAACAGTGTACCCATATGAAATTTTTATCATTCTTTTCCCACACAAATAGAGCTGTCTTATGGTGGTATTTAATCACCACTGTTTTTTTCATAGTTTGTTATAAAGTTTTGCAAACAGGTGATTTTTCTCCTTCACTTATGTTTGATGATGAGGCTGCACTGATAGGGACTAATAGGCTGTACTGAAGGGCACTGAGAGGCACTGATGAGGCAGCACTGTTGGGCACTGATGAGGTGACACTGGTAGGTGGCACTGATGGGCACTGATACATGGCACTGAAGGGCTTCTGTTAAGATCTTGTGATCAGCTGTCATTGGCTGACAGCTGATCATATGGTAAAGGGCTGCTGTGATTGGCCCTTTACCCAGATCTGTGATCAGTCGAGTCCGTAGGACTCAGCGATAACAGAGTGCGCCACGAGCACAGCTGTAGCTGACTTTTAGCTATAGCACAGGCAGGAACTGGTTAAATTGGTTGTAAACCTTGAACATGAAATCTCGATTAAGAGCACTAAGTTTCATTTCTGTCTTACTTCTGCCTACTTCAGTGAAAGTGAGAGTGAATGCCAAGTTTCTCACTGAAACTAACTTTTAAGGTACATTTATACTGTATTTTTACAGTGACATTAGTAGACTTTTCTAGGTTTTCTTCATGTCGTCTTTAAGTTTTATTGAGGGCTTGCTACTAGTTAATAAGTAAAAAAAAGGGGGGGTGGCTACACCCCAGTGAGCTTTGATCTCTTCAATTTTGTCCATGTAGAACTCATCCCTCAAAGGTTGCCTACCCCTTGTAATAAATTGTAATTAAAACACTTCTCATCTCCAGAGAGAATCTGTACTGCTCCCTTCACCAACCTGCTGTTTTTAAAATCAGAAATTTAAGCCAATAAAAATGACCGTGGCCCATAAAAGGTAAAATAAAATTCAGCTATTGGTGCAATTGTCACCTTCAATCCAGAGCTGTCACCAGCAGTATTTGTTTTTTTGGCCAACATCATTCAACCCCATCATGGGCCCCTAGCCTGTGACCGGGCAGTGAAGAAGAAGCAGAACAGTTAAAGGCTCATTTCTGTCTCCTCCTATTAGCATGCTCATTGTCAGCACATGACCCCATTGGTGATTTGGCTTCTTGTGCTGCTTCCCCTCCATTTTTCTGAGCTCTAACAGGCCGATACCAAGTCAAACTCAGGTACTTACGATGCTTGCATTGTACAAATAATACATATTTAATGATGTTTTAATGAATACAAAACTGCATTACTTGTGTTTTTTTTTAACTCTTCCTGTATTTTGGCTTTGAATTGTAAAATGTTAAAAAAAAATTGATATTTAAAATAATTTTTGCTTACAGATCACACCTACTACTCCATTCAGAAACGCTGCTCCCTGAATATGAAATGCAATCATAGCATGTATGCCTATGTTAATGATGACGTTTACTTTGAACTGTCAATTGATTGCTGTGATGGAGATCTTTGCAACAATGGCGGTCATAATAGTGAGTATAATTTATGTGCGTGTGTTGTGTTTGATACCTCTGCCCAAATTTGTCACAGTTTGAAACAATGAAATGCATTTTACATACATCAATGTCTAATGCCGCGTACACACGAGCGGACTTTACGGCGGACTTTGCCCGGCGGACTGGATTTCGTCGGACAATTCGATGTGTGTGGGCTCCAGCGGACTTTGTTTTCTAAAAAGTTGGACGGAATTAGATTTGAAACTTGTTTTAAATTTATCCGACGGACTCTTCTTTCTAGCGGACAAACCGATCGTCTGTGTGCTAGTCCGACGAACTCAAACTGACGCATGCTCTGAAGCAATTACAAGACGGAAGCGCTCGGTCTGGTAAAACTAGCCTTCGTCTTGAAGCTAGCACATTCCTCTTCTGTCGTCTTTTAATACAGCCTTTTTTTAGGATTGATAATGCGAGAGGAATGAAGTTGTTTTTCTGCTTTATATTCACACAGAGTTCTCACAAACTTCTTTCTTCGTGATTTATCCTCCTGCCATGACTAATATAATATTTTGTAACAGCCAGATCTCCATAACTTTAAAATTTAAAAATAGATTTTTTTTTTTTTTTTATTTCAACACTTTAGCTATTTTACAATGTGTGTTAAATGCTAACCACATTTTTGGTGTGTATTTTCAAGTTACCACAATTAACATTCATATTTTGTGTTGTTTTAAAGAACCTTAATGAGGTTGTTGTCCCTTGTTCATTAGACATAGGGGGGTGTATTTAACAAAGGCAAAATCATTTTTCCCTCCAATTGCTAATTATACATATAATTCCACATAAAGAGCATTTTGAAGTGTGTTCGCTGTGGATCCGAGGGGCACATGCAAGGAAGCCCAAACCAAAACAATTAATTTTTATTTGACATGATTTTCGGAAAAAATCAGCAGAGCTTCCCCCGAGCTTGTTTTTGACAAAAGGCTTAAATCATTTAAGAATATCAAGTGAAACGTTCACTTGAGAAATTGCACACCAAGTGCACTTGTTGGAAGTGCAGTCGCAGAAAAACTGAGGGGAAGAGCTTAAATTCGGGGAAGCTCTGCTGATTTATTCCTAAAATCATGTAAAATCAAACTAAATTATTTTTATTTGACAAAAACACACATAGGGGTTGATTTCCTAAAGGTAAAAAGGCTGTGCATTTTGGAAATTGCATTTGCCCTCTGCAAGAGCAGTTGCTCCCAAGCTTTATTAAATGTGAAGCAGCTCTGCTGACTTCCATCATCCAATCATGTGCAAGCAAAAATGTTTTTTTTTTCTTTTACTTGCACAGGATTGGGTACTCTTTGCAAAGTCAAGCTTTTAAATAATTTCTGATGCTCTGGAGCAATTGCACTTGCAGAGGGCAACTGCCCTCTGCAAAGTGCACAGACTATTTGCTTTTCTCAAATCAACCCCATAGTCTTTTCGACCTGTACCTGCCTACTCCCAAACAAAATGGCGTTTTTTAATCAAAAGACATAGGCAAGAATGTAAGGTAAACCAAAATGTATTTATTTTATTCACAAAAAAATTAGGAAGGCAACACTGGACACACTTTTAGAATCTGGGAAGCCTTTCGTCCCCCAGGACACACATCAAGTTTGAGGACAAGAAAATAGGTATCTTGCGACTATAGGGAGCACAGGGAGCACAGTCAGACCAGACAGAAACCAGGCAATCACTTTCGACTCTTCCGTGTAGCCTTCCCTCCACGCTTCTCTGCAGCCTTCCCTCCACGCTTCTGTGCAGCCTTCCTCGGAGGTTGTGCCTCTGGTGGTGTACTTGGGGCAGGAGGAGGAGGAGGAGGAGGAGTAGGAGTGGCTTCATCTGCCAGATATGTGGTAGCAGTAAGCTCCCCTCTCAAGCCCTTCTGGTAAGCCTGGAAAAATAGACCCTCACAGAGGAGGCGTTGGCCCTTTTCCAACTCCTGTAATCTGCAGGCTATATAGGTGCCATACGCCTCCTCTACATTGGGAGGTTTACTCAGGATCCGGCTTGCTTCCCGTATGAGCTCTAGGGATTCCTGCTCTGTTGCAGTCATCCTCCTGGGCCTTTTGTGTAGAATGCGGAGGGGAGGCACCTGGCACTCCGTGCGGCTTCTACTTGGCCCAGCCACAGCCTCCTCCTCTCTCCCACTGGGCAAGGCCTCCTCCTCTCTCCCACTGGGCAAGGCCTCCTCCTCTCTCCCACTGGGCAAGGCCTCCTCCTGGCTGAGGTCATCCTGTGTAAAAAAAAGGGACATAGTTGTAATTTTCTGTTATGCAATCACACACAATTTTCAGCTCCTAACTTTCAAAGATAATTACACAAAATAGTAAAGGCTATCTATTTGACCACACCATTATTTCAGATGATCAACAAGATCTGAAGTTACGTATATATTTGGCCACTACTGTCTAGTGATATGTCTACATATTACTCTTTGTGCAGAAGTGATTTTTGATGAAGCACTTTCAAAATTAACACCTTAACATCATTAATAACATTTACACAATCCCAAAATCTTCAAAAAAAGTATACCTGGCTGAAGCTGGGCGCATCCACTTCATCTATGGTGAAAAGGCCCAGTTCATCCTGGGACTCCTCAGCTGGGGTGGAGGTGGATGGAAGGCTGGAGGGATGGCTGGAGGGAAGGCTGGAGGGAAGGGTGGGGGGAAGGGTGGAAAGGGATTGCCTGGCTTCGGTCTGCTCATCCGGGAATCACAGTTTGTGGTAATACCACAACTTGGGTACATAAACTTGGTCAGCTGCTGCCCCGGATCTCAGCGACTCCTGGATTTTTCTGTGTTCCCGCTTATACATATTACGCAAGATACCTATTTTCCTGTCCACAAACTTGAGGTCTGCCTGGGGGAGTCAAGTCTTCACAAACTCTAAAAGTGTGCCCAGTGTTGCCTTCCTAACATCACGATTATAATATTGGGGGTGTTTGACCTCCCACAGGTTTTTCTTCTGCTCATAGAGATCAATGAAATGGGTCAAAAACTCTTCCTCTTTAAAGGGATTCATTATTTCTGCAAGACAAGACACAAGATCAAAACTTAAATGTCAGTCCCAAATCTCAGGATTAGTTTGTGTTGTAATCTAGGGGACACACACGGGGACACACACAAACACACACACACACACACACACACACACTTTAATCTTACCTTCGTTTGTGCCGCTCGCTACTTCCGCACGGACATACATAGGCCATCGTACTAGCTTTATATATACACTGCGCATGTGTAATGCTCCGCCTGCGTCGCCCGCCCCTGACGTTCGTAAGTACGATTTGGCCCCGCCCCTTCACTCTTCGTTGCGCAGTGGGAGTAGATAGCAAAAGATGGCGGAGCGATTAAGTGAAAGTAGCGCGGAGGAAAGCCCGGAGCCCCAAACATCCACATCCCGGAGGAGATATAAGGCCACCAACATGTCTTTTGAAGAGATGGTGGAGATGGTGTCCATATTAAGAAGGGAGGACTACGATGGCAAAAAAGGACCGTACACACGACCCAATCTGAGAAAGGACAAAATAATGTCCTCAATTGTCACCGCTCTGGAAGAGAAATTTGGTACAAAACGTTCGAAAGAACAATTGCGGAAGCGGTGGTCTGACATCAAAAGTCGTGAGCCAGAACAATATTGGCGAATAAAGAAGCTGCTGAAAAAAAGTAAGTACTTGTGTTTTACTATTGAGATACAGAACTTGCATGCTGATCCTTATTTTTGGCGGTTTTTCTGCATCGTTCGTAAATACCGTTCTTTGTAATAGATCGGATACTTTATAAAGTGACGTTATTTTTTCGCCAAATACGATGGGACAGGGTTGGACATACATTTATGGCTTGATAATTTGTCGAATTCCCACAATGAGTTGATGTGGTGTAGATGTGTTTGAAAATATAATGCTTCATCAAAAATGATTCAGTGTAATGTAGGGACAGGACACAGCAGCTGTTTCCACATCTGGACTCACGAGCACTATAGTTAGTGGGAATGATTTAGCAGTCCCACTATTGTTCTTCGATTTTATTTTTTTAAAAATTTACTTTGAATTTTATTCCGTACGTTTTTTGGCTCTGCGTAACTTCTGCATACTTTCAGCTATTAAAACCATTCAACTATTAAAATGTTCGTCTCTTTTAGCTGATGTGTGGTCATTTTCAAATATTTTACTACCATTTATACTTTATTAAATAATAATTTTTTATTCACTTTTTTCAACATTGAATTCAATGGGAGCATGCTTGAAATCCTCAAATTCTTCTTCCGCTCCCAAAAGTTTCAGCTCCTTCATACTTTCACCTAGAGACACCAAACAAACTTTACAATGTTCACTAAATATTCATCTATCTGGCTATATCCTTTCAGTTTGATATTTTTTTAATTTTTTGAGAAAAAGCTTTTTGTTTAGAGGTCATTTCGTGAAATTTTAGACATTAATCAGAGTGTACTGTGTTTGTTTTGTTGCCATGGTTACCAAAGCTTCTGTTATACACAGGGGGGGAGGTGGTTGGAGCATCTCAGCTCTGATTACAGAGCCCGGGGGGAGGGGACAGACACACCATGTACTGATTTATAATATAGGAATATGATGGGGCAGTTTTGATGGCGGTCATTTTAGCCATTTAGCTATTCAGCATTCCCACGCATTTTGCTAAGGAAATGCATTTTCTAGTGTACTATGTGACCATAACTAAATTTTTGAGGGGTAATACACATAGGAGATCATTGAGGTGTCAGCATCTGTGAAAATTGCCAAAAAATATGCATTCTTTATAATTGTTGTTCAGAGGTAATGTTCATCCTGTCTTCAACATTTATTATGATGCAAAATTGGCAAAAAATATTAACCAACGTTTTACATCAATCATGTTCTTCATTTCCTTGGGAAGTTATTTTGTTATAAAAAATGTTTTGACAATTTTGGGGGTATACCCAAATTTACAATGTGTGATGCACACGGTGTGTCATCATGTGCTATCTTCCATCATGGGTTAGCAATGTACTTGTTTTGTGTTTGCAAACCCTTCATCCTGAAAATTCTTTGGTGGTGAGAGGAACCAAAAATGGAATTGCACACACAAAACACGTACATTGCTCTCCCATGATAGGAGATAGCACATGTTGACTTGACCCTTTAGTAAAGCTCAATTTTGAGCATCTTATAAATGACCAATTTCTGCAAGGGTGACATTACATGCACCGTTCTAGAAATATTGAACTTTGTAAGTTCATTTATTGTAAGTTTTGTTTCTAAAAACACTGTTGTGTATGTAAATCTTGTTAGATAAAGGTCTATATATTTGGGAAAAAATGGCTTGAATAATTTACTCAAATATTATTTTTTTACACAACGTAAAATATTTTTGAAAAAAAAAAAATAAAAAATATGGTAAAAAATGCACCTTTCAATGTGCACCAAGTAAAATTTTTTACCCTATACAATGTGTGTGGCTGTTTCTTGAAGTCAAAATTTGGGGTTTGTTTTTGTGGGCCTGATTAACTAAAGCTAAATGCACTTGACACTACTACAAGTGCACTAGGAGACAGACATAACTTAAAGGTAAACAACAATAAAAACAAGATATTTAGATAAACCAATTTTCTTTTTTCTTTTTGAAACAAACTTACAGCTGTTGCTGAATAGCAATGGCCCCCCGACCATTAAAATAATTCACATAACGGTCACGCACTTGATGTGCGGTTCGGGGGGCCAAGCCAATACGGCCAATTTCTAGGCCTGTGAAAGTGCTACTAGCCTCTTCCAGTCCGGGCTCAGGCCCAACAGAGGATAGATATGTAGCTGAATGTCTCCTTAAAAAGTTATGCAAGATGCAGCAAGCAAGGATGACGTGGTTGATTTTATAGTCCGCCAAGTTAATAGCCGTAAGGAAGATACGGAACCGGCTGGCCAGAATACCAAAGGCATTCTCCACAACCCTTCTTGCTCTGGCCAGCCGATAATTAAATACCCTCCTCTCAGGGGTGAGTGTCCTTTGGGGGAACGGCCTCATCAAGTTCTCACAGAGAGCAAATGCTTCATCAGCAATAAAAACTGAGGGGAGTCCATCCACATTATCGTCATCAGGTGGCAATTCCAGGCCACCGGTCTGGAGACGATGGCACAGCTCGGTCTGTGAAAAGACTCCTCCATCAGACATCCGGCCGTTCTTCCCCACATCCACAAACATAAACTCCAAATGTGCCGAGACCACCGCCATCAAAACTACACTATGGAACCCCTTGTAGTTAAAGAAATAAGACCCCGAATGCGGTGGTGGCACAATCCGGACGTGCTTCCCGTCAATCGCCCCTACACAGTTGGGAAAGTCCCAACGGTCAGCGAACTGGGAGGCCACAGTCTGCCATTCCTGTGGACTTGTAGGAAACTGTGGAGTGCAAAAAAAATAAGATAAGGACTTTAATAACAAAAATTGTATATCAGATTACACCAAAACATTAGTAAACAACAGCAGTCAAATATTATGAATATGTGTGTTTGTAATTGAAATGTTGAAAAACATAAGGCACACTTATAAGATTACTCACCCCCTATGATGGCCCATTGATACATTTGAATGTGGGGGGAGGGGTTCTAATTAGGTTAACAAACACACCTGACTGGCTCAAACATTTGTGGGGTGGGGAGGGGTTCTAATTAGGTTAACAAACACACCTGACTGGCTGAAACATTTGTGGGGTGGGGGAGGGGTTCTAATTAGGTTAACAAACACACCTGACTGGCTGAAACATTTGTGGGGTGGGGGAGGGGTTCTAATTAGGTTAACAAACACACCTGACTGGCTGAAACATTTGTGGGGTGGGGGAGGGGTTCTAATTAGGTTAACAAACACACCTGACTGGCTCAAACATTTGTGGGGTGGGGGAGGGGTTCTAATTAGGTTAACAAACACACCTGACTGGCTGAAACATTTGTGGGGTGGGGGAGGGGTTCTAATTAGGTTAACAAACACACCTGACTGGCTCAAACATTTGTGGGGTGGGGGAGGGGTTCTAATTAGGTTAACAAACACACCTGACTGGCTCAAACATTTGTGGGGTGGGGGAGGGACAAACAAGACAATGGAGCAGACAATATACATTGTTCAATGGACTATAGGCTAGAGATAAAAATGGACCCAGCATTGCATGGTGGGGAGGTTAATGAAATAAATTAGGCATGTATAGGGCAATAAATGATTAAAATAGGCATGCACAAAGATAAAGGGGACATTCACAGCAGATTGAAAGCATGGCAATTAGGTAAAGAGGACAGTTCTACAATACATCCAAAAACAGTTAATACATATCATGTAATGTTAAAGGATAAAACTTACCTTCATATATTCCTTCTGCAGGACCTGAATAATAGCAGAACAGGTCTCTGGGATTATGATCCCCAGAGCCTGGGGGGAGATGCCTGTCGAGAACTTTAAGTCCTGAAGACTTCTCCCTGTCGCCAAGTAACGTAACGTGGCAACTAGCCTCTGCTCCGCACTGATGGCTTGCCTCATGCAGGTATCCTGCCTGCTGATATAGGGGGTCAGCATAGCCAGCAGACGCTCAAAGATGGGGTCCGTCATCCTGAGAAAATTCCTGAAATCATCAGGATTATTCTCACGGAGCTCACGGAGCAAAGGCATATGACAGAACTGGTCACGCTGGCGCAACCAATTCTTGGTCCATGAACTCCTCCTCACCCTGTTCATGGACTGGACTCGGGTCAAAGTATTAACCCCAACACCAAGTCCCCACACAGCACGAACTCGAGAACGAGAACGTCCACTCGACATGGCTTCAAAACGGTCGGCTGCTCAAACAAACAAACTTATAACAAACGCACTGAAGAACAGCAAGGCCTATGAAGAACGACCTGAAAATCAGGAACGAGCGGAGCAGAATGGCCTGCAAGGCAGGTTACGAACTGACCAACACGCACTGAAAAGCAGATACAAACCTCACAAGCACAAACTGAACCGCAGAAAACGAACGAAATAAGCTGAAGTGTGAAAAGCGCGAATCGTCTCTAACCAAACTTCTACTAACACGAGATTAGCAGAAGGAGCCCAAAGGGTGCCGGAGTGGGGCTTGGACTTCCTTTTTCTAGTCCCGTCGTACGTGCTATACGTCACCGCGTTCAAAACCAGCGGACTTTTGCAGTGACCGTGTGTGGCCAAGTCCGTTCGTTTTTAAGTCCGGCGCAAGGAGCAAACAAAGTCCGACGAAAAGTCCGCCGGGCAAAGTCCGCCGTAAAGTCCGCTCGTGTGTACGCGGCATAACTCATACGTACTTCACGTTCCAAAAAAGTGGACAAAAATTTTAAAAAATGAAGATTTGTTATTTTATAAGGCACATCCTGAAATATTAATTGTGGCCAACCACGTTTAAATTTTCTCTTTATCCTAAAAATGAACAGTACACTTCCGGTGCTCTGGCGCTCCTGTGACTTAATCCGAATAGCTATACATCTGCAGTGCGAGATCTAAGGCATTGCTGCCTCTGACTGCTAGCTTTAGGATATTTGGAGTGTGATTTAATTATGTCACTACTATGTTGCTTACTGTTAATAAAAATCAAAGAAAGGGAAATTGGCGCTGTTCTATAAAGCCAAACTATCATAAATAATAGGTTGGGGGTGGTGGAAGTATAACATGTGATTAGGGGAACAAAATCCCAAACACAAATGTGAGATAGTGTGCCCTGTATAATAGATGCCGTATGCTGGCTTATATAAGTGCTGAAACGTGTCAAGCAAAAAACAGTAAAAAAAAATAATATATAATATATATGGTAAAAAAATGATATATACAAATATGTAGGTGCATAAAAAATTATTTTACATGAAACATTTTATGATGAGTGAAGAAGTCAATCCACAGAATGAAAGAAGAAGAAGCAGGCAAATCTTGGCACAGGTCCTCAGGTACATCTTTCTCTCCAGCAAGGACAACAGTGAGCAACATGAGAATTAATAAGAAATTCTGCACTTAGGAGTGATACGAACTGCTGCCTCCCTATAACAAACTTCACAATGTGAAATCCAATAAGTGTATAAAAATCAAAGAAAGGGAAATTGGCGCATAAAGTAATTAGTGTCCAAAATATATATATATATATATATATATATATATATATATATATATATATGTGACAGTCTATCATGAATTCCAGTGCCAGAAGTATATAGGTGACTTTTCCGTGCTCCCCTCTCGTATTTACACTCACCAGAGCGCCTTACCCCTGCAGGGGTGAAAGGCGTGTATTGGTATATACTCCTATTCCTTGTGGCCCAGTCCCAGGATATTTCCTCTTCCACTGCCTGGTGTGAACGATCGAATCTCCACCTGGAAGCTTGGTCCCTCCTGGGGTGAGCAGCCTATAGTGGGATATGGACAGGCTCCTAGTATTCCACTAGTGGTATCCTCCTCCCTCCACCACTTGCTTGGGGAATTCGGGCATTTACATGCAATTTAATAGAAAGGATGGACCCTCATAGCATACCACTGTAAAAAACTATAAATCTTTTATTAAAAAGTATATAGGCATTGAAGCCTAGTATATAAGGTGGGGAGCTCCAATTGCCATAAAAAATACAAGACACTCTCGGGGTCTGGATGAGCTCCCTACCTTTTATACTAGGCTTTAATGCCTAGTATAAAAAGGCTTTAATGCCACACCAGGCAGTGGAGGAGGAAATATCCCGGGACTGGGCCACCAGGAATAAGAGTATATACCAACACACGCCTTTCACCCATGCAGGGGTAAGGCGCTCTGGTGAGTGCAAATAAGAGAGGGGAGCACGGAAAAGTCACCTAAATACTTCTGGCACTGGAATTCATGATAGACTGTCACCAATATACATATTTTTTGATTTTGCACAAGTCACTTTTGGGAATTACTCATCATAAAATGTTTCATGCAAAATAATTTTTTATGCACCTACATATTTTTATACATAATTTTTTTACCATATATATTATATGTTAATTTTTTTTTACTGTTTTTTGCTTGACACGTTTTAGCACTTATATAAGCCAGCATACGGCATCTATTATACAGGGCACACTATCTTACATTTGTGTTTGGGAATTTGTTCCCCTTATCACCTGTTATACTTCCACCACCCCCAATCTATCATTTATGATAGTTTGGCTTTATAGAACAGTGCCAATTTCCCTTTCTTTGATTTTATACACTTATTGGATTTCACTTTGTGAAGTTTGTTATAGGGAGGCAGCAGTTCGCATCACTCCTAAGCGCAGAATTCCTTATTAATTCTCATGTTGCTCACTGTTGTCTTTGCTGGAGAGAAAGATGTACCTGATGACCTGCGCCAAGATTTGCCTGCTTCATCTTCTTTCATTCTGTGGATATGTGTTGCTCCTTGAATATTCCTACACCAGTCCACAGATCACCAGTCATTGAGGGAGGGAAGGAACGGGATAGCTCTGACATGAGGAAGCAAAGTCCTGCCTCTACCAAAATGCCCAACTCCGCATACACTCCTATGGAGTCTTACTCCATAGGGTTTAATATTGAGTTGGCCCACCCTTTGCTGCTATAACAGTCTCAACTCTTCTGGGAAGGCTGTCCACAAGGTTTAGGAGTGTGTCTATGGGAATGTTTGAGCATTCCTCCAGAAGCGCATTTGTGAGGTCAGGCACTGATGTTTTACGAGAAGACCTGGCTCGCAGTCTCCACTCTACTTCAAACTAAAGGTGTTCTATCGGATTGAGGACTCTGTGCAGGCTAGTCAAGTTCCTCCACCGCAAACTCGCTCATCCATATGTTTATGGATTTTGCTTTGTGCTTAAAGTGAAACAATAAAAATGAAAAATTCCTTTAAATATAGTGCCTGGGGGGTCCCCTTAGTCTGCCTGTAAAGTGGCGCTTCTGTACTGTACAAAACTGACATTTATAAAGAAAAAAAAATGGCGTTTAGGCTGGGTTCACACTGGTACGACACGATAGTCGTATGACTGTGGACCTGACTTTGCCCTGTGACTTCATGTCCGACTCCCATCCGACTTTAATGAACGGTATCCGACTTTGATGCTGAAAATAGCAGGCTCTTTGAGTCTGGTATAAATCTTGACGAGGAACCCCACGTCAAAATATATATATTTTTTAATGGCATAGGGTCCCCCCCAAGACCATACCAGACCGAAGGGTCTGGTATGGCTTTTAAGGGGAACCCCCCACGCCAACAAAAATGCCAAAATCCCCCCAAGATTCATACCATACCCTTATCTGAGCACACAGCCCGGCAGGTCAGGACAGGGGGGGACAAGTGAGCGACACCCCCCAGACCATACCAGGCCACATGCCCTCATTATGGGGGGTGGATGCTTTGGAGCGGGGGGCTCTGCCCCCAAAAAAAGGGAGTATACAGCACTGTATACAGCACTAAATGTTATGTAATTCTGTGTTAAACACTGCACTACACTAACACACTACACTCACACACTATCCTCCCACATTATACTAACACTACACTAACACTCTACAGTCATAGTCATAATAAGTGAACACACTAACTCGCTAGTAGCAAACTGAGCTCTGCTCTATCTATCCTATCTATCTCCACTCTAACACACTGCAAATGCTTCCTATGAGAAGGAACCTTTTATAGTGTGGGGTGGGACTTTGAGCACTAAGCTGTGATTTGAGAAAGTTATCATCACTTTAACCAATTAGGGCTATGACAGTGCTCTATGCCCTAATTGGCAAATCCTTGCACCTGACCAGCGGTCAGGTGCAAGGCTTCATCCACTTGGGCCCCTAGAATGCACTGTGAAGTGTACAGTGCATTGTGGGGGACTTGGCGGGCGAACAACCCACTGAGCGCCCCACAAATTTGGGTGTTCACCGAATGGGCAAACAGGTGAGCAAAAGTTCGGAGCGAACATGATTTGTTCGCCCAACACTACACACCACCATATGACAGTTGGACTCTTTCCCACCAACTTATTCCTGACTCTCTCCAGTGAGCTTCAGTAGACCCAAATTGATCCCTGGACTGAAGCTTGCAATAAGGCTCTCCAGGTAAGCCTAGCCGGGACCTCGGTGTCTTCCTATTGGATTCTTCTAGGGGTCTTCCCCAGGGGTCACTGGGTCTTCTCCAGCAGGGCTAGACCCAGGAATTCTACTGCTACTGTTCAGGCCTCAGACCATTTATGAGCTTTCTCTCACCACCTTCTGGGCACACCTCCCCAGGGATTGGCTGTAGTCCCAAAAAAATATTCAAACTTCTTGCTCTGTTCTTCCTCCCACTATGCTTCTAGAATCCTCTAGAAGACAGGGAGAAGTAACGGAGCAGCAGCCTGCGAGATTCTGAGCAGCCCTAATTAATTAACCACTGCTCTTCTGATTACAGTGGATTCAATTAAATTTATCTAACAGCTCATTCAATTTCTAGGTGGTTGTACATCACTCTTCTGTAAACTACTAATGCCTCACCCACTATGTGATGGAGATGGGCAAAGGCAGACGTGTCTGTAGTCCTGCTTACGTGGCAACCATGGCTTCCTTCATAAATACAGTGGACCTTTGCGTGTAGTGACCCTAGGCAAGGGGTATGTAATTCTAAGGATTACCAAGGGAAGATAAAAGGAAAAAGGCTTGAAAAAAGGAAAACTAATACAACCTGCACATTTACAGTCTGCAATATATTAACCATCTATCATAATTAAATCTTTTTTTTTTAATTATATTTTACACCTTTATCATATAGTTAAAAATAAAACCTACGACTACAATGGGCCTGAATGTCCAGCTTGTGTTTCATATGATTCCTTGGAGGTGTGTGAGCCTGTTACCACTACTATCTGCAGAAACAAGACTGACCATTGTAATTTTTTCGCTGGATATCTCGAAAAACCAGGTAGGTTTTCTTCCATTGTGGGGGCGGGCTTTTGCATGTGATTCAAGCTATTTGCTTTGCTTTGTTCGCTAAAATTAAATGAGGAAGAAAATGAAACTAAACACTGGGTAGGCAATCACATCCCTTGGTTCTGATTGGATGATGTAGGGAGAATTACATGTGATGCAAGGAAGTATCTCAACACTACGTTAGATTTGACAGCTCAGAT
Organism: Lithobates clamitans; assembly: GCA_037952925.1. Lineage (NCBI taxonomy): Eukaryota > Metazoa > Chordata > Amphibia > Anura > Ranidae > Lithobates > Lithobates clamitans. The sequence continues at coordinate 916,301 of JBBGZY010000808.1, forward strand.
TACAAGCATAATATACAGAACCATACACTAGAATCAGTGTGGCTCCATACCTTGTGATCACCTTAATTGCCATTCACAGCAATAACAAATGTAAAAATCCTAGTGTTTAGATTTCAGAGCCCTCCCCTTCCTCTCGCAATGGAGGAAGGAGAGGAAGCAAAGTAAGAAGGGACACTTAAAGCAGTTGTATCCTCCTCTTGAACATTTTTACCTACAGGTAAGCCTATAATAAGGCTTACTTGTAGGTAAAATGAATATCTCCTAAACCTGTACCGTTTAGGACATGGGTCTTCAAACTATGGCCCTCCAGTTGTTCAGGAACTACAATTCCCATCATGCCTAGTCATGTCTGTGAATATCAGAGTTTTACAATGCCTCATGGGATGTGTAGTTCTGCAACAGCTGGAGGGCCGTAGTTTGAAGATCCCTGGTTTAGGAGATATTCACCTCGCATGCAGCCGCTGACATGTGCTATTTAAAGGGTGCAGAATGCAGACATGTGTAATTTACAGGGTGCAGAATGCAGACATGTACTATTTACAGGGTGCAGAATGCAGACAGTAATGACTCATAATCACCTGATAAATGCCTATTTAGGGTCCTTTATTACTAACAGTGTAGTAATAAAGGACTTTCATTTGGGTACAGTGTTGCATGACCGTGCAATTGTCATTCAAAATGTTACAGTGCTGAAAATTGAAAATTGAAAATTGTTTAGTCCTGCTGTACTGACGGCCTATCTTATTTCTTGAGGCCCTAAAATGCCAGGACAATAAAAATACCCAACAAATGATCTCTTTTTGGAAAGTAGACAGTCCAAGGTATTTAGTAGGAGGCATGGTGAATTTTTTGAAGTTGTCATTTTTTGTCACGGTTTTTTGGAAAATGAAGAAATTAAATAATATTTTTATTCACAAAGTTGTCATTTTTACAATCTATCCGTATTTCTCATACTTGCAATTACACCCCAAAACACATTCTGCTATGCCTCCTGAGCATGGGGATACCACAGACTTTTTGATAGCATAGATGGGTCTGAAATCCAAGGAGCACCTTTAGGCATTACAGGGGCATAAATTATGTATAAATTATGCATCTAATTTTCTGACTACCGATCACATTGTTGGAGGCCTTGGAGCATCAGCACAGTGGAAACACCCACAAAATTACCCCATTTTGGAAAGACAACACTTCAAATTATTTTCTGAAAGACATAATGAGTCTTTTGAAAATGTCATTTTTTTGCCACAAGTTTTTGGAAAATTTAGGAAAGAAAATAACAATATATTTTTGTACACAAAGTTATCAATCAATAAGATATTTCTAACAAACAGCATGGACATACTTAGAAATACACCCCAAAACACATTCTGCTACTTCTCCCGAGTGTGGCAACACCAAATGTGAGAGACTTTTTCACAGCCTAGGCACACAGAGGGGCCCAAAATCCAAAGAGCTTTCTAGGGTCATAAATTACGCATCTATTTTCCTGACTACCAATCACATTTTTGGAGGCCCTCTAGCACCAAAACAGTAGAAACACCCACAAAATTACCACAATTGGAGAGTAAACACTCCAGGGTAATTTTAAGAAGCACGGGGAGTCTTTTGAAGTTTTTGTCTTCTTTTCACACGATTTTGGGAAATGCAGAAAATGTGTGATTGGACACAACAATCACATGGTACAAGACTATGTGATCACCAGGACACAGTGGTGATGCGATCTGCTGTGGCCAGGGAACACATTGATCACCAGGCTGCTGGGTGCATGCTCTATGAACCGTGCAGTAGCCTCCAATGTGAGAGGATGTTCAGAAACATCCAATCGCATCGCCGCGCATCCCGTCCAGCTTTTTATGTTCATGCGCTGGATGGGAGGTGGTCAATGAAGAATGGGGAGAGGGATCTGGAAATGTGAAGTCAGTAGGATCCTGGGGTTTAGCTTTAAAGGCCAAATGTTAATGTTTAATTAGATATTTATCATGCTAATGCTGTTTTTTTTATTCTTTCAGATGGTGTTAAAACCAGATTTTCAGTACGGGGATGCATGTCGGAAATGAGTTGTTTGTACGACTTCAGCCAAATAGTTGGATTAAAAGTTTCTGGAGTTAAAACAAAGGGCTGCAAAGATTTGAACCTCAAGCATCAGCCCAATCATGAATAGGAGATGTTACAGGAAATTGACATCAATTCACATTCAAATAAAGGTGGAACCCCAATCAGCTAGGGGAACAGTTGAAAATATATGTACATGTTGTGTTTTACCAGACACCACCTTCTGCTCTTCTTCTTCCTTTATTCACTTCCATGTTGACCTTCTATAAACTCCACTACAGTAGCTCACAGCTTTGATGACAGTTGTTTTCCAATGTATTACATTATATTATCTTTTCAAAATGTTGACACATCCTTTTTTAACCCCTTAAAGTCAGGCGGCCATGCACATTTATGTGGCAAGACAACACAGCATTTATGTGGCAACACAACCACTGTCACCAACAGCTTTTGGTCATTGTTTATGGACAGGAGCCAGAGATGGGCTCCCGATCATGTGATAACTGTTATGCCGCGTACACACGAGCGGAATGTCCGTCAGAAAAAGTCCGACGGAACCTTTTCATCGTCTATTCCGATCGAGTGTATGCCTCATCGGACTTTTTTTTTCAAAAATTCTGACGGACCTAGAAATGGAACATGTTCTAAATATTTCCGAAGGAACCAATTCCTATCGGGAAAACTGCTCGTCTGTATGCTGTTCCGGCTCTGAAGCAAGTACGAGACGGAAGCTATTGGTTACTGGCTATTGAACATCCTTTTTCTAGTCCCGTCGTACGTGTTGTACATCACCGCATTCTGAACGGTCAGACTTTGGTGTGACCGTGTGTAGGCCAGACCACTTGAGCGGAATTCCGTCGGAGTTCCGTCGGAGAAACCTTCGGAGTTTATTCCGACGGCAAAACAGGTCGTGTGTACGCGGCATTAGACAATCATAATAATCATGACTGGAAATATTGCTTCTGCCACCAGAAAGTAAGAAACCAGCCAGCTGGTTAAAGATAATTTTTGGTAAATAATGGATTATGGAAAATTAAAGCCTAATTGAACCTTCAATTTTAATTAGCTGCTGGTGCACTTTAGGCCTTTGATGTGTTTATTATATATGCAGGAAAAGCTTTGCTATATGTTTGCAACTGCTCAAAAAGTGCACCTTCTTGTAACTGCCAAGGCTTTGTACCTGGACACTATCCTGAGCTATAAGCTTTGCCATAAAAAATACTTTACTCTGCAAATTGTCTCCAGTGTCTCATTTCATTACAGTAAAATTTCAATTTATTAGCTCAAGACAACAAGAAAACTGCACTATGATTAAAAAATAATGTAGCACCCCTCAATTCTGGGCAGTCAAAAATGATTCCAAGAAGTCTGGCAGGGGCTAGCAGAATTAGTACAAAAGGGCTGATAGTGTAGTATGTTGGAATAAAACTTAATAATAAAATAGTTGTAGTACCCTTCTAGTTAGGTTTCTAGGAAGGTAGGCAGATTAAGTTCTTTTTTAGGGGGCTCCTCTGTAATCAGTGTAGCAGCTGTTGATTGTTTTAGGCTGCTCTGGATCTCAAAGACTGCAGGTTTGATTGCTCTTGCCTGTCTTCCAGAGGCTTAAGGACCATAAAGGGTTGAGCACAGCAAATCTCAGCCTGAATGTTTAATATGCTCCATCCAATCTTTGGGGGAGTGCGCCCAGAAGGTGGCTGGAGAGGCCTATAAATGGTGTGAGATTTAAAGCCGCAGGACTCTATCTTCTCTCTCCCTTGGAGGGAAATCAACCCTCTGGGTGGGGGTGGCTACTCCTACCTGTAGGAGCTATCCTGATTGCAGCAACCATTCATTGAGGTCCCCGATGTGACAGAGCTGGGGGCCTATATTTTTGGATCCCTTTTTTCTCCCTACTTGGGAGCCTAGTCTGAAGAGTTCACTGGGGAGTGTTCGGTGGATACAGGAAGGAGACATCTGGTGATCCTGTGACATTATGAGTACTGACCAGAACTCGAGTCTAATGACTGTGTGCTGTATCCCCTGGGTGACAAGCCAGTAGTATGCTTGAAGGGGCTCAGCCTCTGCCATCTGTATGTGTTTCTACATATAGAATGCTCAGAGAGAGACCTAGTGAATTAAAGTGTTCTCACACCTATTTTTGGTGAAGCTGGAGTATCCCATATTACCCTACGTCCCATCCCAGCAATAAAAAATCCTCAAAGGCATCCCCTAGGCTGTTCATTGAACCAGAATATGTGAAATGTTACCGTGTACCTGGCTGCATCTGTACTAACTCTGGGAAGGAACTGGGTTACTTATAGCGGCTCCTACGGGGGTAGCGCTGCATAAAGAAAACACACTTACAAAGATAAGATCACGGGTAGAATTCAAAGTTTAAAGGAATCCGTACTCCTACTATAGGCTGTCCTAGCCAGTGTTGTGCATCTGTTAAGATTTGTGTATTGCCTTTTTAATGAAAATGTTATGGCATTTTATAAGATAAAAGGAGGAGTTGAAGCAGGACGATTGTGTGATTATAAAGGATGGTAACCTGTTAGCACTCAGAATGTACTGCTGAGGCACAATAATGGCGATGAGTGTGGGGTTGTTCTCAAGGTCATATTACTACTGGAATTCATTACCAACATTGGTCAACAATTTTTTTCAAAATAGTTTGAGACTTTCTTTAAATCAAAGGCAAAAAAAGCACATCTTAACACCACAATACCATCCAAAGGCTAATGGAAGTGTGGAATATTTTACCTAGATATTTAGAAATGCCCTAAAGACTTATCTGTATAAAGGACTCCTCTTCAGCAAAGCTATAACTGCTGTTCTACATAAAACAGGAAAACGCCCTTTAATGAGGTGAATGTGGTTAGCCAACAATTGACAGAGTAAATGCAGTCTCAAAATGTATTAAAATTGTCATGCAAACATAAACAACATGAATCATAGCCAAGCCACTGAAATGATAAATACAGTAAAAAATGTCATTACACGTATCATTGTATAAAATGTAAATTGCAAAGTACACAGGCATGAAAAGTATCTCAATGCGTTTCGCAAGACCATGCTTGCTTCATCAGGGGTAGATGCGTGTGTAGTACATCTGTAGGGGGTATAATGAGCCAAATAAGTATCATCACAGAGATAGTATCATGACAATTAGTCAAGAGGGTGCAAAACGCATGGCCCTATACTCACCAAAGGCTGGATCAGACTACCAAATGCTGAATACCCAGAGGCGGCAGTAATGAGCGTCTGGCTCGGGAGCTGAGGAGGCAGAGGACAAACCAACCCAACAGAACACAAACGGGGGACAGACATGGCCGGGATGGGGATGTGTGTCACCAAAGATCTCCAAGTATACATTAATAATGTCAACTGAAACATAAATGCATATGTATCAATAGATGCTGTCATAACAGCATAGAAGTAAAGTAGTATATGATATAAGTATGTATATGCATGAACCAATCTGGTTCAATATAGGTATGGGCTTAGAATCTAGAGGACAATAGAGAAAAATAAATAAACAAATGAATAAATAAATAAAATGTGTAAATAAAAAATATACATGTATAAAAGAAAAAAAATATGACAAAAACAGTGTAATAGAGAGAGTGTCCCGCATAGCATGTATCCAAGTCCATTGTATATGTCAGCTAAAATAAGACTATATGTATATCAGTTGGTACTATACCAACAGTAGCCATGAAATATACAATTTAATTAAAAAAAAAATATATATATATATATATATATATATATATATATATATACATACATATGAATCAATGTTGTTCAAAGCTAGATGGACTTGGAAACTCGGAGACAGTGAAATAAATGAGATGAATGTCTGCATGAATGAACCATGTGAGTGAACATAATGATGTGTGAGAAAATGTATATGGCAGATCATACTAAAGTTAAGTGCTCAAATGTGAAGGGAGTGAATGGATGATTAGCATCCATCAAGGAGTGTGGACTCACCTTGAATAAAGTGAAACTGTTCCTTGTAAGTGAAACAGGAAACAGGAAGTGACAAACAGATCCCAGCCATGACTAGCCCCCAATTTATATCCACAGAGGGCCCAGTGAGCTCCGCCTCCAACGCCATGTGTGCGTGACAAGGCATGCGAACTTGGATGACGCTCACCACCAAATGGGGGAGCGCCTGCACAAATGCCCCCAGTCACATGCGCTGACATACTACGCAATAGCGAGCTGACGCCGCAGCAGCGGACACTGCCCGGTGGGCGTGGTTGCATGTCGCTGATGTGTAGGTGGCCCCGCCCATCCGGGCAGGGGGGGACAGCAGGAGGTATGAAAACCTCCCTTGTACACATCGCAGCTCCTGAGCCGGACGATAACCAAGGTCACCAACAGGGAACAGCACCAAGGACCTAGATCAGCCCATGGGAGATGTGGTACCATTACGAACAATTATTCTATTCTGTAGCCCTTTCAGTCATTTCGTCCAACACTCAGGTACCACATCTTCCATGGGCTGATCTAGGTCCTTGGTGCTGTTCCCTGTTGGTGACCTGTTCCATGTTGGTGGCGTTGGTTATCGTCCGGAGCTGCGTTGTGTACAAGGGAGGTTTTCATACCTCCTGCTCCCCCCCTGCCCTGTCTGGATGGTCGGGGCCACATACACATCGGCGCCATGCAACCACGCCCACCAAGCGACATCCGCAGCTGTCCACGTCACGCACACATGGCGATGGAGGCGGAGCTCACTGGGCCCTCTGGGGATATAAATTGGGGGCTAGTCATGGCTGGGATCTGTTTGTCACTTCCTGTTTCCTGTTTCACTCACACACAGCAGTTTCACTTCATTCAAGGTTAGTCCACACTCCTTGATGGATGCGAATCATCCATTCACTCCCTTCACATTTGGGCACTTAAAGTGATTGTAAAGCTTTGTTTATTTAAAAAAATAAATAACAAACATATCATACTTACCTCCACTGTGCAGTTCATTTTGCACAGAGTGGCCCCAAACACCGTCTTCTGGGATCCCTCGGCGGTTCTCGCGGCTCCTCCCTACATCAGATAACCCCCTAGGAGAAGCACTTTTACCTTGCGAGTGCGCTCTCGAGTCCATCTTTCAGCGTCCAAAGCTGCCCAATGTATGACTCAGCCCCGCCCCCTGGGTGCCCGTGTCATTGGATATGATTGACAGCAGCGGGAGCCAATGGCTGCGCTGCTATCAATCTATCCAATCAAGAGCCGAGAACCCCGGGCAGAGGAAGAGCACGTCCCCGCCGAATGAAGTTCCAGGGCTCAGGTAAGTAAAACGGGGGTTTGGGAGGCCAGTCACTGCCAGGTGTTTTTTCACCTTAATGCATAGGATGCATTAAGGTAAAAAACACAAAGGTTTACAACCCCTTTAACTTTAGTATGGTCTGCCATATACATTGTCTCACACATTATTATGTTCACTCACATGGTTCATTCATGCAGACATTCATCTCATTTATTTCACTGTCTCCAAGTTTCCAAGTCCATCTAGCTTTGAACAACATTGATTCATATGTATATATATATTTTTCATTACATTGTATACTTCATAGTATACAATCACAGACAGGCCCGGACTGGCCATAGGGCATACCGGGCAAATGCCCGGTGGGCCGGGCCGTCAGGCTCAATTTCGGGGCCGCGGTCTGATGTCTGTTGATGACCGGGCCACACAGCGAGAGGTAAGCGGCAACCGCAGCCTGGAGAGGGTTAACACAGGCCGCGGCCACCGCTCACCTCCCGCTATGCGGCCGTGCCTGTGTCTCCTCTCCAGGCTCTCCTGCCCTGCCTACGATGTCATCTATCAGCAGAGCAGGGGCAGGAGGAGCCGGAGATCTGTATCTGTGGTTGCTAGGCAGCAGGTCGGATCCAATCAAAATAGCTATCGCTGCCCGCGCACGCGCGCTGCGGCCGGCGATAGCTAGGCAACGGGGACGCTGCCAGGGCTGGGGCCGCCGATGTCATGGAAACGTATGACGTCAGGAGACCCCGCCCACCTAGGCAGATTACAACCATTCAAGGGGAGTGAAGGAGGAGCTTAAGTACACAGGAGAAGTGAAGCCATCAGATCAGGCGTGCATCCAAGGAAAGAAGACACAGAAGGAATACAGGTAAACAAGAAAAGGCAGACCAAGAAGTAATGGAGGACACAGGAAAGTGTAAATAGATAAAGATGAATGGCGGGAAAAAGGAGATAAAGAAGGGGGATGGAGGGAAGAACATATAGAAAGAAAGGGGGGATATATAAAGAGAAAAGAAGAGTAAGAGAGAAAAAAGGAAAAAAGAAACAGAAAAAGAGAGACAAAGGAGAGGAAATTAACCACTTGCTTACTGGGCACTTAAACCACCTTCCTGCCCAGACCAATTTTCAGCTTTCAGCGCTCTCACTCTTTGAATGACAATTGCGCAGTCATGCTGCAGTTTACCCAAAATAAATTTTTATCATTTTTTTCACACAGATAGAGCTTTCTTTTGGTGGTATTTAATTGCTGCTGGGTTTTTTTATTTTTTGCTAAAAAAAAAAACAAAAGGGACCAAAATTTTGAAAAAAAAAAAACAAACAAAACTGTTTCATAGTTTGTTATAAAAGTTTGAAAACAGGTAATTTTTCTCCTTCACCGATATGCTCTGATGAGGCTGCACTGATAGGCGGCACTAATGGGTACTGATAAGCAGCACTGATAAGCGGCACTGATAAGCGGCACTGATAAGCGGCACTGATAAGCGGCACTGATAGGTGGTACTGATGGGCACTGGTAGGCACGACTCCATGATTATCCCGTCACCAACCACCCTCGCGAACGGGCGGTTGCTGGAAAATGGGCTGCTCAGTCTAAAATGCCCGGGCCTATTTTTTGTCCCAGTCCGGGCCTGATCACAGATCACCGCCATTACTAGTAAAAAAAAATAATAATAAACATGCTATAAATCTATCCCCTATTTTGTAGATGCTATAACTTTTGCGCAAACCAATCAATATACACTTATTGCGATTTTTATTAGCAAAAATATGTAGAAGAATACCGTATTTATCGGCGTATAACACGCACCCCAATTTAGGAGGGAATTTTAAGGAAAAAAAACTTTTAGGAGGGAACTTGAAGGGAAAAAAACTTACATTTAAATGCCCATCATTGCAGCCTTCTCAGTGCAGCCTTGCCCCAGTGCAGCCATGTCAGTGCAGCCTTGCCAGTGCAGCCTTGCCAGTGCAGCCATGTCAGTGCAGCCATGTCAGTGCAGCCTTCCCCAGTGTCCATTGCAGCCTTGCCCCAGTCCAGCCTTGCCCCAGTCCAGTCTTGCTGAAGCCTCTGAGCTTCAAAATCGCCGACCGCGATTTAAAAATGGCGCCGCCGGCGCCGAAATACACAAAGCCGGTCCTCGGCTCTTCTCGGCGGCTCTCGTTCACTTTCGGCTCCACTCGGACGGTGAGCGGAGCTATCCGAAACTAGTCGAGTATACTCGGCTAGGTTTGGGCGGCGCTCGAGTGAAACCGAAAGTGGCCGAGAAGAGCCGAGGACCGGCACTGTGTATTTCGGCGCCGGCGGCGCCATTTTTAAATCGCGGTCGGCGATTTTTTAGTTCTGACAGGTCAGGATCGCAGGGGATCGACGTATAACACGCACCCACGATTTTCTCCTGATTTTAAGGGGAAAATGTGCGTGTTATACGCCGATAAGTACGGTACATATCAGCTTAAACTGAGAAAAAATTAGCTTTTTTAAAAAAAAAATGGGGATATTTATTATAGCAAAAAGTTCAAAATATAGCGTTTTTTTCAAAATTGACGCTTTTTTTTGTTTATAGTGCAAAAAATAAAAACCGCAGAGGCAATCAAATACCACCAAAAGAAAGCTCTATTTGTGGGAAAAAAGGACATCAATTTTGTTTGGGTACAACATCGTACGACCGCGCAATTGTCAGTTAAAGCGACACAGTGCCGAATCACAAAAAATGCTCTGGTCATTCAGCAGCCAAATCTTCTGGGGCTGAAGTGGTTAACAGAGAAATAGCCCCAAAGTATCATGTTTCCACCTCCATGCTTAACTGTAAGTATGGTTTTCTTAGGGTCATAGTCAGCATTTCTCTTCCTCCAAACTTGCCAAATCTAGTTAATGCCAAAGAGCTCAATTTTGATCTCATCTGACCACAGCACTTTCTCCCAATCCTTATCTGAATCATTTAGATGTTCATTGGCATGACTGTACATGTGCCTTCTTGAGGAGGGGAACTCGCTGTGTTTGGAGGAAGAAAAATGCTGACTATGACCCTAAGAACACCATCCCTACAGTCAAGTATGGAGGTGGAAACATTATGCTTTGGGGTTGTTTCTCTGCTAAAGGTACAGACCAACTTTGCTGCATTGAGGGGTCAATAGACAAGGCCATGTATTGTAAAATCTTGGATGTGAACCTTCTTCCCTCAGCCAGAAGACTGAAGATGAGTGATGGATGGGTCCTTCAGCATGACAATTACCCAAAACATACCACCAAGACAATAAAGGAGTGGCTCAAGAAGAAGCACATTAAGGTCATGGAGTGGCCTGGCTTTTTTTACCTCTGGTTTCAACTGGTGATCTGGTCAGTATTACACCTGCCTTATTAGAGTGCCCCCACTCTGGATGAATGAGTCACAGGAGCACCTTTGGACTACAGCATTGTCAGTGTGGCAGGTGGGGGGTGAGTATTAAATGTATTAGCACATTGAAATACACTAAACAAACTGAAACTGTAATGGACAATCGTTACAATGTGTGGGCTGCAAAATGGCAGTCATGACATTATGGGGGCAACTCCCTCAGCACCAATTCAGCAAATCCCCCCCAATACTCAGCATTGATATCAGGATATCAATAGAGTACCAAGTTCCTTCTTTCAAAACACTGTTGGCCAATGGATTTTAAATCCCCTTTCTCCAAGCAATGGTGGTCCTTGGGATTCAATGCCTCCCCTTCTCTGGCATTGATGGTCATTGGGTGTAAAATCTTCTCTAGCATTGATGGTTAGTAGGATTATTATGTCTTCTCCCCCACATCTTTTTACCAAAGATTGGTGGATGGTTGGGGATTAAATCCCCCATTACCTAACATTAATGGTCAATGAACTTTAAACCTATCTTCCCAAGCATTGGTTTTCAGTTGAGTTCACTTACCTTAATAGGAGTATTATGCCCAAAGGCACTGCCTTCTCTTGGATAGGTCACTTCCAAAACTATAATTTCACTGTTTGACAAGTGATCATTCCAGTGGGTAATTCAGGCATAGGTGTTGGACTGAGCACTTTGTCGTCGATCAGTGAGACAAGTCTCAGGCCTGAGGAGCTTGGAAACTAGAATCGTTGAGGGGGCCAATCTAGGCAAGAGTTCATACTGCAGCTCAGTACTTTATCTGTTCCTAGATGTCATATAAGCCTCAATTTCCAGGAAAAAAGGCTTTGCACTTGTGCAGATTTAACTGTAGGATCTATACAGATGAATGCAGGTTTGGTGGAAATGTTCTACTATAAATAAAAGGGGAAGCCAAGTCATGGCTAAAAAGGAATCTGATTATATCAAGGTTAAAGGGAAAGTATAGTATATATTCAGTAAGTTATATTTTGCATGAAACATTATTTTGTAGTATTATAATATTGTAGTGTGTTTTTAGTTAGTTAACCTATGAGTTGAACAAATCTAGACCAGCTAAACCAGGATTTTTTCTTATATGGAAAGTCATCTACAAAGCTTGTTTTGGGCTCCACCTTGCCAGGGGCAGCAGAAACAAACTTATTATTTAGGTATGGAAAAAAAAAACACAACTGCAGTAAAGTCCCTACAGCCTAATCTCTTCAACCAACAAGTCTCTAGGGAAGACCTGGAGAAGAGAACCTATATACCTCGTCTGTCAATAAAAAATAAACATGTGCTACAATTTACATAATTACAAAGTTAACCTTTTTATATGCATGCTTGAGCAATGAGAGAAACAATATTTCAATTCGTTAAAGAGCATATAAACCTCAACAATGAACATTGGTCCATTTTGGCCTGTTGCAGGTACCATTAAAAGTGTTTTATTATACAGTAACTGTTTGAGGTAAATTTTAATACTGATTAAACAGATTAAAAAAAAAACAATTTATATGGAAATTTTATCAGAACAAAATAGACCAGTGATTCTCAAACTGTGTGCCGCGTGAGATTTGCAGGTGTACCGTGGGAGTTTTGAAAAATATTTTAAATTACTAGCGTTTTGAAACCTTGAACATATTGAAAAATGTAATGGTAAATCAATGTCGCAAAAGTTAAAAAAGTAACATATATTAAAACGTAATCTCTGTCGGTCTGTCATTCATTGGTTCCATTTGTAACGCAAGACTTGCGCGAGATCTCGGGAGAACTCGATCACTCTAATTTTATTATAATAATAGAGACCGCTTCATTCCAACTTTGGTACTTATAAATAAAGTTTGTTCATTGTTTAGCGATGGAGAAATACTTAATCTAGTTTGGAACTCTGAAAGATAAACCGTTAAATGAAAAGCAAGGAAGATGACAATGGCTTCAATCTGATTTGCTCTCAAAACAGGCACATCCTTCACGTTAAAATTAAATAGATATGTAAAAATAAATAAGTTCTTCACCACAATATTCATTCACTTTCCTAACACATGGCGCTTGCAGTTCACCTATTTTGAAGCCTATTAAAGCCTCTGACTCTAATCAGGTGCTTCAAAAACACCCTCCGCTGCTGTAATTCAGGCACCCAGCGCCCGAAAAGGGGCCAGGCGCCTGAATTCATGCGATGCATGAATCTAACCATTGGTCATAGAGGGGGTGGCTGGAGAGAGGGGGTGGCGCCCGTGCGCCCTTATGGACGCACCACCACTACCATCAATACTAGTAATTGTGGCTTCAGCAAAGTCCGTCATTTTTCCTTGTCATGTGTTGGGGGTGCTGTGGGGCTGCGTGGAAATAGCCACAAAATACAGTCCCACCTGGACCTGGTGTGAAAGGACCCTTAAGCAGGCCATAGATATGCAATTTTCTTTCCTGCAACCAGGGGATTCCCCCATCAACACTAACTGTGGAGCTATCATGTTCACGCGGGGAGATGTCCCTGCTGGGAGAACATAGTGATTACTGCTAGCGGCTATAGCAGGAAGGGATGGGTCATATTTAAATTAGGGGGTGCACGAGTTTAGTCAGGCCTACGGCAGCACAAAACCTAAATACACCATTGCCTAGACCCTATATCATTTATAAAGGTATTAAAAGGTAAGGGTCCCAACACATAAAGAAGTTTGTTTAAAATTTTTGCAAATGTATTGAAAAATAAAAAACGAAAAAAAATCTCATGTACATAAGAATACACATCCTTTGCTCAACACTTTGTTGAAGCACCTTTGGCACCAATTACAGTCTAAAGTCTTTTTGAGTATGATGCTACAAGCTAGGCAAACCTATTTTTGGGCAGTTCGTCCCATTCTTCTTTGCAGAGATATTCAATTGGGTCAAGTCTGGCCTCTGGCTGGGCCACTCAAGGACATTCACAGAGTTGTCCAGGAGCCACTCCTTTGTTATCTTGGCTGTGCGCTTAGGGTCATTGGAAGATAAACCTTCGCCCCAATCTGAGAGCACCCTGGAGCAGATTTTCATCAAGGATGTCTCTGTACATTGCTGCATTTATCTTTCCCTCGATCCCGACTAGTCTCCCAGTGCCTGCTGCTGAAAAACATCCCCACAGCATGATGCTGCCACCACCATGCTTCACTGTATGTATGGTATTAGCCAGGTGATGAGCGGTGTCTGGTTTCCTCCAGACATGACGCTGGCCATTCAGGCCAAAGAGTTCAATCTTTCTTTCATCGGATCAGATTATTTTGTTTCTTGTGGTCTGAAATACCTTCAGGCAAACTCCAGGTGAACTGTCATGTGCCTTTTACTGAGGAGTGGCTTCCGTCTGGTCACTCTATCATACAGGCCTGATTGGTGGAGTGCTGCAGAGAGAGTTGTTCTTCTGGAAGGTTCTCCTCTCTCCACAGAGAAATGCTGGAGCTCTGTCAGAGTGACCACCTCCCTGACTAAGGCCCTTCTCCCCCAATCGCTCAGTTTGGCCTAACGGTCCACTCTAGGAAGAGTATTGATGGTTCCAAACTTCTTCCATTTACGGATGATGGAGGCCACTGTGCTCATTGGGACCCTCAATGCTGCAGACATTTTTCTGTACCCTTCCCTAGATCTGTGTCTCGATACAATCCTGTCTCGGAGGTCTACAGACAATTTCTTGGACTTCATGGCTTGGTTTGTGCTCTGACATGCACTGTTAACTGTGGGACCTTATATAGACAGGTGGGTGCCTTTCCAAATCATGTCCAATCAACTGAATTTACCACAGGTGGATTTCAATCAAGTTGTAGAAACATCTCAAGGATGATCAGTGGAAACAGGATGCACCTGAGCTCAATTTTGAATCATGGCAAAGGCTGTGAATACTTATGTACATGTGATTTTTTTGTTTTTTATTTTTAATACATTTGCAAAGATTCCAAACAAACTTCTTTCATGTCGTCATTATAGGGTATTGTTTGTAGAATTTTGAGGACAATAATGAACTTAATCCATTTTGGAATAAGGCTGTAACATAATAAATTGTGGAACAAGTGAAATGCTGTGATTACTTTTCTGGATGCACTATAAAATTTTGAGTGTTTTGTTATATCTGTCGATTAATGCAAAAAATATCTGTTGATCCTGCCAGAAATCTAGTGCTGCCCTGTCCTAGGGTAAAAACCCCCTTGCACCATACTTTATCTATAGAGGGACAGCATTGTCAACCTAGGGCATGACTAGAGAACCCTCCTCCTCGTCTTCATAACATAGAGGAGAGGACTTCTGTTGTTCTTTTGTCTTAGTGAGATGACAGTACTACAATGAAATCTCAAACAATATTATCATCTGTTCCTGAGTTCTCTCTTTGCTCTGTAGAGAAGGTGTTGTGCAGTCCTACTACACGTTCTGTCCTAGGGTGACAATGCTACTTCTCCGCAGATACAGCACAGTGAGTGTTGTCACCTTTGAACTGAAAGTGTGTTACTGGCAAGATCACCAGGTAATCTGCAATATATTACAGTTTTGTTCTTGGGATTTGATACACATTCAAGCTCAATTTTAAGTAATTTTTAATAAGTACAGCAGAAATGGAAAATGCTGAAGAAAGGGAAGAGAACAAATATAAATAAAGGAGGAGGAGAGAAGAGATGGCATGAACTACATTTGTGCTGCAAGCCCCACAATATTTCAATATTTCAATATTGGTGCTTGGGAGTGCCCAAGGTATTTTAAGACTCTAGCTACACCCCTGTAAACAGCATGTATGGAGACTCCGGGGTATGTGAGATGTGGGTGCCTACTATTATGCAAGAGAAAACAATCATTGGACAAATACATTAAAAAACAATGCAAATAAAATACAAGCAGGAACACAAACAACCTATGTCTTGGGGAGATCCTGGACACCCTGAAGCAGAGCCCAGACCTATGATCTAACAAAAATGTCACTTCTGCTTTCCACTTCGCTGCTTCTGCCAAGATCAGTCCTATCTTAGTAGGCAAAATAAGCAAGCAGCAAAAAGATACTGTATACTAATGCACCCAAAACCCCAACCCCCATATAACTCATGTTCCAAAAAACAAGCTGGAGTCTTTGGAAGCCCACTAATCACAAGCCCTTGGCCGCTGAGTTCTCCCTTTTTATGGCTTTTTTGATACAGTGCCTTACAAAAGTATTCGCCCCCTTTGGCTTTTTACCTATTTTGTTACATTATAGCCTTTGGTTCAGTGTTTTTTTTAATCTGAATTATATGTGATGGATCAGAACACAATAGTCTAAGTTGGTGAAGTAAAATATACATAAAACTATTTTTCAGAAATAAAAAAATGATAATTGGCATGTGCGTATGTGCAACCAAATACCTTCAGAAGTCACATAATTAGTGAAATGATGTCCACCCGTGTGCAATCTAAGTGTCACATGATCTGTCATTACATATACACACCTTTTTGAAAGGCCCCAGAGGCTGCAATACCTAAGCAAGAGGCACCACTAACCAAACACTGCCATGAAGACCAAGGAGATCTCCAAACAACTGAAAAACAACCCCACGCCATAATCCCCCCTTCACCAAACGATTTGGACCAGTGCACAAAGCAAGGTCCATAAAGACATGGATTAGCAAGTTTGAGGTGGAGGAACTTGACTGGCCTCAACCCGATAGAACACCTTTGGGATGAATTAGATCGGAGACTGCAAGCCAGACCTTCTCGTCCAACACCAGTACCTGGCCTCACAAATGCGCTTCTGGAAGAATGGTCAAACATTCCCATACACACACTCCTAAACCTTGTGGACAGCCTTCCCAGAAGAGTTGAAGCTGTTATAGCTGCAAAGGGTGGGCCAACTCAATATTGTACTCGGAGTCAATCTGTGGATAGTGTACAAAGAAACAAAAAGCAACAAAGAACATAGACCTGAGTTGTGCCCTGGTCAAGTGGTCAGTATGCCTGAAAGGGGGCATACCCAAGTATGAATTGAAATAAAATGAAAAAAGAAAAGAAAAAAGGGAATGGGTGGGAGGGACACGAGATCCTACGACCATAGGAAGGAGAAGGAGAAGAAGGAGGGCAGGCTTTATGCAGCCTGACTCCTCCTACAATAACAGGCTTACCTGCGGTCAGCCTTACACTTGTACTCGGAGTCAATCTGTGGATAGTGTACAAAGGAACAAAAAGCAACAAAGAACATAGACCTGAGTTGTACCCTGGTCAAGTGGTCAGTATGCCTGAAAGGGGGCAAAAATGACCAGTAGGATGAATATGAAGCCAAATTATAGCCCACTGAAATTACGTATAATCTACCAAATACCAACCGCTTGTGGTATCTCTAAAGTGGCTCTGGGCCAACCCAGAGAACAAGACGACCTCCACTTACCCAATACGGCTGAAGTCCCAGGCACAAATATGCAGAACTGCTCCTGTCTCTTATGACCCAAACCCGGGTATAGGCCTGCCTTGAGCACCGAGCTAGTACCCAACACGAAGGAGACCATGGGAATGTGATAGATACGATACGGAAAATATGACCCATGATGAGAAGTCTGCTGATCATAGCAGGAGGGCTACTTTCAGGAACCCTGAGGATGGATTTGATAGAATGCACAGCAAATAAAGAAAACCTGTCCGGGTCTACTAATGACATGAAACGCTGAGTCCCAATCAGATACGCCCCGACACTACTGTGCCGATATGAGTTAAAAGAGGCAAAAACCGAACCAAGTAGGAAACCTGGTGATACTGGCCTAGGGACTGAGAAAATTCAGAACCCACAAAAGCCCCTGAGCCCGTAAAGGCTGCTGGAGCTGCCATGGCTGACTAACCAATAGTTCCATGGTTTGCCAAGAGTAGCTAGGCAATAAAGGTCGTGTGCATGGATAAGGAGGAACCACAGTCCCCTGGGTAACCTATTTTGTGTAAGTGACCCACCACTGGGACAGCAACATGAACTACGAGAGAAACGTGAGCATACTGAGAAAACCTGCACCAGGAACGAAAGCTACGTGAAGGAACGAAACCCATATATAGCGCGAGCTTACGAAATGTGAGCAGCCTAAAAACTGAGGCTGCCAGAAACCGCAAACTACCTGCGAAATACCAGTAGCATGAGAACATGAATTAATGAACGTGTGATGAACATGAGAACGAGAGTAACCTTGGGAAAACATGAGAAACCTGGAAAAAACGAGAGAAACATAAAAGTGAGTTTAACATAGAAGCAACAAATTGCATGAGAAGCATAAAATTATATGAAAAACATAAAATCGCATGAGGAACATAAATAGCATGAAAACGTAAATAACATGAGGAACGTAAATAACATGAGAACACGTAAATTACATGAGAAACGTAATTTGCATAAGAAACGTGAACTGCATAAGAAACGTAAGTTTGTACGAAATACATAAGCAACGTAAGAACAGATGAGAAGACTTGCCACCGAACAAGCCAATTAAAAATGATCACCTCAATCTGTTAAACCCATAGACGTGACGGGTAAACTGCAGTGGTAGAACATGAAACAATTCAGCTGTATGAAAGCAACCAGATAACATTACAAATAACCAGCCCGAAACATAACACCCCTAATACCTGACAAGTATGAAGATGTGAGTGCAGAAATGACAAGACCAAGAGCGTAAAAATGAACCTAATGATGACACCCCCCTACTGTATGCAGTGAGCGAGCCCGAGCAACCTGCCACGCCAAGACAGGAAAATTAAAAACGAACACTCAGGGCTAAAGTACCCACAGACCGTGGTGGGTAGTAGTAAAGGTGTAATGGTGAACGTGCACGTATGACGTATGGAAAACAGGCGAGAAGATTGTGGGACAACAATCAATTAAAAACGAAACCTCAGCCTGTACGGATCTGTAAATGTGACAGACCCTGAATGTGAGCACTAGCTAACGGTAATGCAGCGCACGAAAGGCTGTGACATAAAACATGACATGAACGTAAGAGACATGGGGAAATGAGAGAAGCACAGGAAAACGAGAGAAGCATGGGAAAACGAGAGAAGCACAGGAAAACGAGAAAAGCACGGGAAAACGAGAAAAGCACGGAAAACGAGAAAAGCACGGAAAAACATGAGGAATATAGGAAACAAAGAAAATAGGAAAAAACATGAATAGGCATAAGAAGTGACAAATTGCATGAGAACACTATAAAAATTTGCATGAGAACACTGTAAAATTTGCATGAGAACACTGTAAAATTTGCATGAAACGTAATTGCATGAGAAAACTGTAAATTGCACGGGCAACCGTAAAATGCATAAAAACCGTAATCACATGAGAAACTGTAAAAAAGCACGAGAAACCGTAACAAGCATGAAAAAACGTAAATTGCATACGAAACTAATATGCATGAGCAACCGTAAATTGCATGAAAAACCGTAAAATGAATAAGAAATCGCAAATCGCATGAAAACCGTAAAATGCATGCGAAACCGTGAATTGCATGAAAAACCGTAAAATAAATGAGAAATCATAAATCGCATGACAACCATAAAATGCATGAGAACACTGTAAAGTTGCATGAGAACACTGTAAATCGCATGAAAAACGTAATAGCATGAGAAACTGTAAAAGTTACATGAGAAACCGTAAAATGCATAAAAAACCGTAATCATATGAGAAACTGTAATAAAAAAAAAAAAACACGAGAAACCGTAACAAGCATGAAAAACCGTAAATTGCATACAAAACTAATATGCATGAGCAACCGTAAATTGCATGAAAAAACGTAAAATTAATAAGAAATCGCAAATCGCATGAAAACCGTAAAATGCATGCGAAACCGTGAATTGCATGAAAAACCGTAAAATAAATGAGAAATCATAAATCGCATGAGAAACGTACATTGCATGAAAACAAAATCGTAAAATGAATGAGAAATCGTAGATCGCATGCAAACCGTAAAATACATGAGAACCAGCATTCCATGAGAAACCGTAAATCGCATAAAATCGTAACATACATGGAAAACCGAAAATTACATGAGAAATGGAAATTTGCATGCCCCCAAAGGACCCCCACAGAATATCATGAGATGACCGGCAATGAGCAAGTGTCATGACAACCCCACAGCCTGAATTAACCCCTGAAGACCCACACTATAGACCACGTGGAGCTCGGGGAGGAACACGACCCACTATGTGGCGCTCAGGAGGGGGGGAACCCGTCACACAAAGCTGAGGAGGGGGGGGGGGAATCACCATGAGGCTAGGGAGAGAGGAGACCCTGCCCATACATACCTATGCTGTAACCTAACAGTGGTGACAGCAGACCCAAATACCAAACAGTAAATGCAATGACCTACACTATTACAACTGGACAAACATGGGTCCCTGCTAGAAAAAAGATGTTTCATTGGATTGCTTACCTGTATTCCAGGAATACAAACGTGCTATGCAGTGCTAATGACAGAGGCGGGACATCGTGACATATGAGACTCTGCCATCATCTCCTGAAAACCCCCAAACACACTCCCCCCAACCTGCAACCCCATCACATGGTGCTATCTGAACCCCAAGCTGACCGGAGTAAAGTGAAAACGGATGGAAGAATACTACCCCTAACCCTGCGCCCGCAGCACACAAGACCCTGCCGCATGGTAACACTGCCGAGACCTGCCACGAGCAGAGAGAGCAGCCGCCGAACATCCTCCTCATTCAATCTGCGACCCGGAAGTGATGTCAGAGTCACCCGGAAGTGATGCTGACACGAGATCCTACGACCATAGGAAGGAGAAGAAGGAGGGCAGGCTTTATGCAGCCTGACTCCTCCTACAATAACAGGCTTACCTGCGGTCAGCCTTACACTTGTTGGGATGCCATTAAAGTTCATGTGCGTGTAAAGGCAGGTGTCCCAATACTTTTGACAATATAGTGTATACATATTATCACAGCTTCCTGAAGCAGGCCCAGTGCCTACTTGAGGCTCATGTAACACTAGTGGCTGGCAAGAACTCACCAGTGACAGGTTGGCAGTAAAAACACACACCTGCTTGTATGAACCTCTGCCTTGCTGACAAAGCGTTGCTTGTTTACTGACCAAATGTTGCGGAATGTAAGTTTTCAGCAAGCAAGGGTGGGAATCAGACTCATGCCATGTACACACGAGCAGACTTTAGACTGACTGAACTCTTTTTGATGGACTTTCCACGGAGTTCTGACGCAGTTCCGACCCAACAGACTTGCCTACACACGATCACACCAAAGTCCAATCGTTTCGAACGTGATAACGTACCACCAGACTAAAATAACAAAGTTCATAGCCAGTAGCCAATAGCTGCCTTAGTGTCAGTTTTAATCCGTCGGACTAGCATACAGACGAACGGATTTTTTGACCGGACTCGAGTCCGTCGTAAAGATTTGAAACATGTTCCAAATCCAAAGTCCATTTGATTTTCGACAGAAAAGGTCCAGTGAAGGTCCGAAGAAGCCCACACACGGTCGGATTGTCCGACGGATTAGTTCCGTCGGACCAATTCGGTCGAAAAGTCCGGTCGTGTGTACACGGCATTACAAGCAACTCAGTGTTTCAGTATCCTGATGTGTCCTGCATAGGAGTGCAAGTGTAACAAGTGCCTTACTACTATTCTCAAAAAAAAGAAAAAAAATACCAAAAATTCTATACAATTTCCTTATTTTCTTATAATGCAGATGAAATACAGAAAAAAGTTATTTGTTTTATTTTAAGCAAAGCAAACACATCATGTATACAAATTTACATCACTGGGAGTTCATCCATTACAGGAGCCAGATTGTTAAACTTGATCCAAATTCAATGCAAATATTTACATTTATTAAATACTGTTCATATTAGTTTATCAAACAAACGCCTCCACAAAATGAAATGATGATCTCATAATAAATCTGCTTCATTGACCATTAGCATCAAATATATACTAGCATTGGAAAAGAACTTAAATCTCTGAGAAGCATCAGAAGATCACCAACATTCAAGACATTCAGAAACCATAAAAATGAAGACGGTTGCCGTTGTCCTGTTACTTTTCTCCTTTGATCTATATATAGGTAAGTAACCTATGTAATTTATAAAAAACAAGCTTCCATTACTCTTATTTTGAGCAACTGAAAAAGAAAGGGCACGGGGTCTTGTAAGCCATCTCAGACATCCCATGAACACGTCTTCAGCTTGGTGAAAACCAAGATAGGACAGGAAACAAAAAGTTATAAACGTTTATTAAGCTAAAATCAACTCTTAATATTACATAACTCATAGAAATAACCTATAGGAATAAATGAAGAATCTTCTGCTCATGTGTCAAGACTCGCTGACAATCTGGAAGTATTCTGCAGGGGTGGCTGTTGGTTCTCAATTAGCTGCACAGAAAAGTTCTCTGAGAACTGTAGAGTTGGATTGAACGAAATAGAGAGCTTTAATAAACCCAAAAATGTTGCTGAATATAGCAAAAGTTCTGCACAATATTACCATCTTAGTGAAGTACATTGGAGAAAACTTAAACGGCTCCTAAGGGTTACAGAAGTTCCTTTCAAGTAGTTCCCTTCAATTGTGCAGTGGATGTTGTAGCAAGTACATGAGGGCAGGGGGTAGCTACTGAAAAAGGTTGCAGAAGATTAGCAGCACTGACATGCAAAAACCAGTATTTTATGAAAAATAAAGCAGCAATTCATTATAATGCACAGTGCTTTAGCAAATTAGTTGTCACCCAGTTAGGGTTTATATCTTGTGCCAACAAAGATAGACAAATTAAAAAAAAAAAACACAATCATTATAATACTAGTCACAAAGTCTTTATGTGTAGCTCCAAGGCATGCTGCCACTCCACAGTTATTCAAGGAATGAATATTATATTATATATTATACTTATAAAATTATATATAATTATAATAAAATACAGATGCTGCAAGAATGAGCTTCAATCAGTGTTCTTGTTTGAGGTCTAAGCTGAGGAGTATGGTAGAACCAGCTCCAATGTACTCACGAAAGATATATACAGTAAAACCTTGGATTGCGCGCATAATTAGTTCTGGAAACATGATTTTAATCCAAAGCACTCATGTATCAAAGTGAATTTCCCCATAAGAAATAATGGAAACTCAGATGATTCCTTCCACAACCATTTATTTATAAGTCCTTCAGATTTAGCCCATATAAAAAGATTATAGCAATGGGGCCAGGTTGGGCAACCATAAAATATCCATCCACAAATGGAAGCCTCCACAAGGGGATTAGAAGCAAAATCCAGCAGAAGCTCCAGAGTATAAAAGAGAAGAGAGGCGCCTTTAAGTGTAGCAATATGGTTATATTTAATGAAGGTACAACATTTAGCAACTCACATGGTTGATGATTAAAACAGGCACATCTAAGTACGCATGCATCTGGGGGAAAACTGTCCACATAGACCGTCCTCCGCACCTCTGGCTCTCACCGCTGTCAGTCTTCAATCGTGACCGGGAAGACTACCCTGCAGTAGAGCGATCTGTAAATGAGGCTTGAACCGCTCGTGTAGCGCAGAGTGGAAGGGATGACGTTGATGGCGGTGCAGAGGACGGTCTATGTGGACAGCTTTACCCCGGATGCCTGCATAATTATATGTGCCTCTTTTAATCATCAACCATGTGAGTTGCTAAATGTTGTACCTTCATTAAATGTAACCATATTGCTACACTTAGAGGTGCCTCTCTTCTCTTTTATACTCAGTTGTGATATGACGCTACTTGTGTATCAGGACATATCAAGTTACTCTCAAACCAAGGTTTTACTGTATAAAGTATCTCACAAAAGTGAGTATACCCCTCACATTTTTGTAAATATTTTATTCTTTTCTTTTCTATTATCCTTCCATGTGATAACACTGAAGAAATTACACAGAAATGTACAGCTTGTATAACAGTGTAAATTTGCTGTCCCCTGAAAATAACTCAACACACAGCCATTAATGTCTAAACCGCTGGCAACGAAAGTGAGTATACCCCTAAGTGAAAATGTCCAAATTGGGCCCAAAGTGTCAATATTTTGTGTGGCCATCAATTATTTTACAGCACTGCCTTAACTCTCTTGAGCATGGAGTTCACCAGAGCTTCACAGGTTGCCACTGGAGTCCTCTTCCACTTCTCCATGACGACATCACAGAGCTGGTGGATGTTAGAGACCTTGTGCTCCTCCACCTTCCATTTGAGGATGCCCCACAGATCATCAATAGGGTTTAGGTCTGGAGACATGCTTGGCCAGTCCATCACCTTTACCCTCAGCTTCTTTAGCAAGGCAGTGGTTGTCTTGGAGGTGTGTTTGGGGTTGTTATCATCTTGGAGTACTGCCGTGCTGCCCAGTCTCCGAAGTGGGGGGATCATGCTCTGCTTCAGTATGTCACAGTACATGTTGGCATTCATGGTTCCCTCAATGAACTGTAGCTCCCCAGTGCCGGCAGCACTCATGCAGCCCCAGAACAAAAGTGAGTACACCCCTAAGTGAAAATGTACAAATTGGGCGCAATTAGCCATTTTCCCTCTCCGGTGTCATGTGACACCTTTTTTTGTAATTCTTGAAAAATGCACTACCTGTAAATCCTGCCAGTAACAGCACCTGATGTTGCAGCTTGGCAAAAAGCTGAAACCTCATGATTAGCAATAGCTTTGTCGGCTTGCTATCTGTGATCTGCTATTTGGCCGTTGGGCTGCCTATCAGGTGTATCACATCCTAACGGCCAATGCACGGCAGGCTCCCAATGCTCCTGTTAGTTTCTGAAGCGGTGAATCAGCACTGTCAACATGCAACAGAAAGTACTGTTACTGACAAGATCCTAAGGTAAATGTGTTCACAGAAAAAAAAAAGATTTGCGTAAGAAAACTCTATGCATTGAGGCATGATGTCAAAGATAATGATGATAGATTTAGGGTTTACATACATAGATTTATTCATGTATAGCAGATTGCCTGTTGGATGGTTTACAGCCATTGGCAGGATAATATGTAGCATTGTGCGTTTTAGATAGGACAGCACTTTTATCTGGGTTTACCTGGTGGATCAGAACAGATTATCATTATTATTGGTAGTAGTAGTAGTAATAGAGTTTGTTTATGTTTTTTTCTAGCTGAAAAGCTAAAATGTTATGAGTGCCAAGGTCGTAATGCTGAATATTGCAAGGGTAAAACGACTGAATGCCCAGATGGCAGCTCTTGTATGACCGTCTATGAAAAATCTGGATTCAGTAAGTGACCATCTTCCATCTCTCTATGGCTGTAGAAAATTAGGTTTTAGAAATATTTTGTTACATTTTGTTTAGTTTTATACTTATGGCAAGGTTTCCATATTTTTAAATTGATTGTTTTTATTTAGTCTCTGTTTTTCATTGTTTTTAAAAATATTTATCTCAGGTAGCCAAGCAGGTATAGTTTGTTTTCCAGAATTTTAATGTGACCATTTTCCCTGCAGAGATAAAGAATATCAATGAGTGTTTGAGTTTAGTTTTACATCTGTTTCTGTTATATTTTTTTACGGAATAATTTCTACATAGGTTCTAAATGTTATTATTGTGTACTAAAGTTATTTGCAGGTGTTTTAATACGTTCTTTACATCCTAAAAAGAAATATATTATTTCATTATGATTATTTAAAAAGAAATTGTGATTGCCAATAAGACCGGAACTAATCCTACTTAAAATCCTTTTTAAAATTATGCTTTTTATGAAAAGGGATATTAGCTACCGCTTCTTTCTTACATTTGCAATCTCTTTATTCCCTATTAACCACTTAAGGACCGGGCCTCTTTTTTAGATGTGTTGTTTACAAGTTAAAAACAGTTTTTTTTGCTAGAAAATTACTTAGAATCCACAAACATTATAATTTTTTTTCTAACACCCTAGAGAATAAAATGGCAGTTGTTGCAATACTTTCTGTCACACCATATTTGCGCAGCGGTCTTACAAGCGCACTTTTTTTGGAAAAAATACTTTTCTGAATTAAAAAATAAGACAACAGTAAAGTTAGCCCAATTTTTTTTATATTGTGAAAGATAATGTTATGCTGAGTAAATTGATACCTAACATGTCACGCTTCAAAATTGCTCCCGCTCGTGGAATGGCGACAAACTTTTACCCTTAAAAATCTCCATAGGCGACGTTTAAAAAATTCTACAGGTTGCATTTTTTGAGTTACAGAGAAGGTCTAGGGCTGGAATGATTGCTCTCGCTCTACCGATCGCGACAATACCTCACATGTGTGGTTTTAACACCGTTTTCATATACGGGCGCTACTCACGTATGCGTTCAATTCTGCACGTGAGCTCGGCGGGACGGGGCGCGTTTAAATTTTTTTTAATTTTACCTTTTATTTTTTATTTTTACACTGTTTAAAAAAAAAAATGTGTCACTTATATTCCTATTACAAGGAATGTAAACATCTCTTGTAATAGAAAAAAAGCATGACAGGACCTCTTAAATATGAGATCTGGGGTCAAAAAGACCTCAGATCTCATATTTACACTAAAGTGCAATAAAAAAATAAAAATTAAAAAAATATTGTCATTAAAAAAAATGAATTAAAAAAAATGGCCTTTTAAAGCGGTTGTATAGTCTATTTCTTAACTTTTACCTACAGGTAAGCCTATAATAAGGCTTACCTGTAGGTAAAAAAAATATCTCCTAAACCTGTACGGTTTAGGAGATATTCCCCCTGCTATGAGCCGCTGACTGCAGCGGCGCATGCGCACAGGGGATTCTCGGCTGAAGGCCCGGCAGTTGCCGGACCTTGCCGGGAAAGAAATCTCCCACGCGCATGCGCGGGAGTGATGACATCGCAGCTCCAGCCACTCACAGCGATGGAGCCGCGATACCCGGAAGACACGCCGAGGCAACATGTCAGCTACCTCGGCGTGGACCAGGTAAGATACCGATGCCTCGTTCTAAGGTAAGTATTTCATAATGAGCTAGTATGCGGTGCATACTAGCTCATTATGCCTTTTGCCTTACAGGGGTATAAGAAAAAAAAAGTGTCAGTGGGTAGACAACCGCTTTAAGAGCTATGGGCGGAAGTGACGTTTTGACGTCGCTTCCGCCCTGGAATGTCATGGAGACAGGTGGGGGCCATCTTCCCCTCACTCCTCTCCATGCACAGCCACCGAGAGGACTGGATCGCCTCCACCGCTGCCGACAGCTCCAGTAATTGCGAAGGGCACCGGAGCGCGGCGGGAGGAGGGTGCCCCTCTCCTGCTGCCCATAAAAGTGATCTCACGGCGAATCTGCCACAGAGATCACTTTTATTTTGTAGCCGACCGCCGGCCGAACACGAGGATGCCGGGGTTATGGCAGCTAGCTTCTGCCATAACAATGATATACATCCTCAAAGTAAAGACGTATGTCGGCGTTCGGCGGTCGGCAAGTGGTTAATTCTCCTATGACTGTCCTCCTTCCTTAATAATACTGTATATCTTTTATAACATGTACATTTCAATCATTTTCTAAATGTTAATAATGTCAGTGTAATTTTCTTTATTTGGTAATTGTTTATATACCCTTACAATACAGATTTAAATATATAAAACAAAAAATGTTTAATCAATCAGCTCTGTGCATATGTATGGACCAGCCTTTATCTGCAAATATTTTTGGTATCAATATCTCTGTAAAGAATTCTGAAATAATGCTTCAGAGTGTGTCGTCGGGAGCGGTGATCAGTGTCATGTCACACATAGCCCATCCCCCCCACAGTTAGAATCACTCCCTAGGACTTACTTAACCCCTGCAGCGCCCCCTTCTGGTTAACCCCTTCACTGCCAGTCACATTTACACAGTAATCAATGTATTTTTAATCACACTGATCGCTGTATAAATGTGAATGGTCCCAAAATAGCACCAAAAGTGTCCGATCTGTCCGCCATAATGTCGCAGTCATGATAAAAATCGCTGATCGCTGCCATTACTAGTAAAAAAAAATTATTAATAAAAATGCCATAAAACTATCCCCTATTTTGTAGACGATATAACTTTTGCGCAAACCAGTCAATAAACACTTATTGCGATTTTTTTTACCAAAAATATGTAGAAGAATACATATCGGCCTAAACTGAGGAAAAACATTTTTTTTTTCATATATTTTTTGGGGATATTTATCATAGCAAAAAGTAAAAAATATTGCTTTTTTTTCAAAATTGACACTCTTTTTTTGTTTATAGTGCAAAAAATAAAAACCGCAGAGGTAATCAAATACCATCAAAAGAAAGCTCTATTTGTGGGGAAAAAAAGGACATCAATTTTGTTTGGGAGCCACGTTGCATGTTCACGCAATTGTCAGTTAAAGCAACGCAGTGCCGAATCACAAAAAGTGCTGTGCTGGATCCTCTCAAGCAGTCAAACAGTATAGCCAACAAAAGAAAAAACTCCACATAGCGTGAACCAGTAAAAAAAATCTAATGCATTTAATAAAAGATAAATGGGACACTCACATTTAGTAGGTGTATAAAAAGCGCTTAAAAATTGACAATGTGACCAACGCAATGGCATCCGTGGTTAAGGAATACACAACTGCATTATTTTGTGTGTTTTTTAATCTTTCTGGAGTTTGTCTTTGAATTGTACAATGTTAAAAAAAATTTAGATATCTAAAATAATTTTTGTTTGCAGATCACACCTATCACTCCATCGAGAAGCGTTGCGCTTTAAATCTGAAATGCAATCATAGCATGTATGCCTATGCTAATGATGATGTGTACTATGACCTGGCATATGATTGCTGTGAAAGTGATCTTTGCAACAATGGGACTTTTGTGGGTGAGTATAATGTATGTGTGTGTTTCTGTTTGTTTTGTGTTTGATACCTCCTCTCAAATTTGTCACCATTTGAAACAATGTAATGAAATTAAAAAAAACAAAACAAAAAAAAAAACAGAAATTCTGAAAAAAAATGAAGTTAAAAAAAAATCTGAAATTCCAAAAAGAATCGGAAATTCTAAAAAATTCGGAAATTGGAAAAAAATGGAAATTCAAAAAATAATTGGATATTCGAAAAAAATCTGAAATTCGTTAAAAAAATCTGAAATTCGTTAAAAAAAATCTGAAATTCGGAAATTCGAAGAAAATCAGAAATTCGGAAACCCAAAAATCTGAAATAATATTAATAATTATAATAATAAAACTAATAATAACTTAACTATTACTAAATATTATAGGTATTGAAATTTCCTTTCAAATTTGGCTGTTAGTAAACGTAACGAATACGTATTTATCCGAAGTTACGAATTATCGGAAATAATGAATGCCGTATCTAGACGAATGGAACGTAACAAATTAATAAAAATAAATTACAACAATAATAATAAAAACGTTTTATTATTTATTTGTTCTGTTCCATTTGTTTAGATCAGGGGTGCCCAAACCTTTTGAGGAACGAGGGCCACTTTATCGACTTGGTAACCGGTCACGGGCCACAATGAGCGTAAAGGTCAGATGGCGGGTCTGTGTCCATTCTGCATATGTAGAGCAGACACGGATGCAACCCGCTCTACCCTAAGGGCCCTCCGATCCACCCTGACAGAAGGGGACAGATACCCTTCTGTTTTTTTTTTAAGGAGATCGGATTGCAGATAGGCGGGTGTAAACGGACATGAGTCCGTTTACATCTGTCGCTCTATAGAGGTGAATGGAGAGTCCGTTTG
The DNA here is from genome assembly GCA_037952925.1 of Lithobates clamitans. Taxonomy (NCBI): domain Eukaryota; kingdom Metazoa; phylum Chordata; class Amphibia; order Anura; family Ranidae; genus Lithobates; species Lithobates clamitans. The sequence goes on from JBBGZY010000808.1 coordinate 945,592, forward strand.
AGTCCACCTGAAAAACAGACAGGCAGACCTGATCGGACCAATCATGTGAAAGGGGCCTAAGGCTGCTTTTACACTGATGCACAGCGGTTTACCTGCACCTCAACTGACCTCAATCTTAACTTCTTCCTCAGGATTCCTGCAGCTGGCTGGTACTGCCAGTGGGTACTGCTGACAGGTGCTGGTACTGCTGACTGGTACTGCTGGCTAGTACTGCTGGCGGGTACTGGTACTGCTGGCTGGTACTGGTACTGCTGGTGGGTACTGCTGACTGGTACTGTTGGCTAGTACTGCTGGTGGGTACTGGTACTGCTGGCTGGTATTGGTACTGATGACTGGTACTGCTGGCGGTTACTGGTACTGCTGGCTGGTACTGATACTGGTGGCTGGTACTGGTACTGCTGGCAGGTACTGCTGGCTGGTACTGTTACTGCTGGTTTATACTGCTGGCTGGTACTGATGACTGGTACGGATGGTGGGTACTGTTACTGCTAGCGGGTACTTCTGGCTGGTACTGCTGCTTTATACTGCTGGCTGGTACTGATGACTGGTACGGATGGTGAGTACTTCTGGCGGGTACTGGTACTGATGACTGGTACTACTTGCTGGTACTGCTGGTTGGTACTGGTACTACTGGTTGGTACTGGTACTGCTGGTTGGTACTGGTACTGTTGTTTGGTACTGGTACTGCTGGCTGGTATTGGTACTGCTGGCTGGTACTGATACTGGTGGCTGGTACTGGTGGCTGCTGTCCCAGATCACCATCCCCGAGCATAATTGTGACAGAAGCATGCAGCTGCAGTAGAGAGCAGAGCTGATGCTTCCTGTCACAGGCGGGGTACATTTGGTATCACTCAGCCTGTGAAGGAGCCGGCATTATACAGGAAGCAACGGCTCTGCCTCCTCTAGCGGCGGCTCCGTTCTTCGCACTAATTCTCAGAGATGGCGGGTTGGGAACCCGCGATCTGGGCTTGCCGATCCGCCATCTCAGAGCAAGACATGGCGGGCCACATCGGAGGGCTTTCGCACCCCTGGTTTAGATGCAGCATTTGTTATTTCGGATAATTCGTAATTTTGGATACCTTCATGTTTGTTACGTTCACTAACAGCAAAATTTGAATGGAAATTCAAATACCTATAATAGTTAGTAATAGTTAAGTTATTATTAGTTAGTTATTATTTCACATTATTATTTCACGTTATTACATTTTCGGGTTTTCCGGTTTTCGAATTTCCGATTTTATTCGAATGTCCGAATTTCCGATTTTTTTAAAATTTCCGAATGTCTGATTTTTTAAATTTTTTTTTTAATTTCCTTTTTTTCGACTTTCCGATTTGTTTTTCGAATTTCCGATTTTTTTAAAATTTCCAAACTTCTGATTGTTTATGAATTTATGAATTTCCAATTTTATTCCAATAAAATATGGCAGTTGATTTAGTCAACTGATGATTCTTGGATGTACACCTTTTGATTTCGACAGAAATACAGTGTCCTTGTCATTGAAGCAATAATGGTCTCATTCTACTGTAAACTACTCATCTCCATACTCACTATGTGATGGAACTAGACAACGGAAGACGCAACTGTAGTCCAGTCTATGTGGCAACTATAGCTCCTTCCATAAATACTGTGGAGGAATCAATGTAAAAATCTTAGGACAGGCTGTATGTTATTTTCATACTTTCCAGATGAAGATACAACCCTGAAAAAAAGAAAACAAATGGAACCTCCATATCTAAACACTGCAACGTATTACATTTTCATTTATGGGTTAGATAAACTTTAATAATTATCTTCTTTATCATAATGCATTTTCTATTTTTTTTTTTTACACCTTTACCATACAGTGAAAAATAGGACCTACCCCTATGATGGGCCTGAATGTCCATCTTGCTCCTCGTATGATACCTTAGAGGTGTGTAAGCCTGTCACAAATACAATCTGCAGGAGTAAGGATGACCATTGTACCATATTAGTTGGATTGATGGAAAAACCAGGTAGGTTTTTATTACTTTAAGGGGGATGGCTTTTGCATCTTATTCAAGATATGTGTTTCCTTAATTAGCTCAAAAGACATTAAAAGGAGCATGAAACTAAGCTCTGGGCCGGATATCACCCCCCTCTGTTCTGTTGCAATTAAGGTAAGTGTGTGGGTTGCTTGAGGCACCATGTCCTAAATGAAATATAACCCAGGATAAAGAAAAAGATGGATTTTTCAGATGCCAAGACGCAGTGAGACCAGAAATAAAATTGATACAATTTATTCACAAAACATGATTGTAAAAAACCCAGACAATATAAAACTTCAGTTGCTGATGTAACAGCATAACCGCCCTTTAAATAATTGCTAGACATGTGCAATTTGTTTCTTATTTCGACAAAAGTCGGACAAATTCGTTAATTTGGAAATATTTGAATTAACGGAAAACCCATTTAATGAATTTGATAGAATGGTTTGATCGGACTTTACCGGTACCAGTGAAGGACATTTAAAACATAATTATAAGTTTTATCTTTATTACAAAATTATTTAAAAAAATCTTTACACATTTACAAATAAAACCATAGGGATTGGCTCGGATCAATATGATCAAGATAGTATTAAACAATATATCTCTGTATCTACTAAGTCAGGAGGTTGACGCGTTTCACATCTTTACTTCCTCAGGACCTCACTTCCTTTGACTGTAAATAGAGATCCTATTCAAAAAAGAACATAGCTATTATTATATCTAGATTATATTTTTATCAATCTATCTATCTATCTATCTATCTATCTATCTATCTATCTATCTATCTATCTATCTATCTATCTATCTATCTATCTATCTATCTATCTATCTATCTCTATAGATATATATATATATAAATCTTTCTGATTATTAGTGGCTTGCTCCTTGATGACACCTGGCACACCACCCTTCATAAGGCTCTTCTCAATTGTAAGTGGTCTTCGATACCTTTGTACACATGAGCTGGTATAGGAAAAGATATATATATGTTGCACTTTTACCTGATAAAAATATGATCTAGATATAATTAATAGCTATGTTATTTTTTGAATAGGATCTCTATGTACAGTCAAAGGAAGTGAGGTCCCGAGGAAGCAAAGATGTAAAACGCATCGACTTTCTGACTTAGTAGATATGGAGATAAATTGTTTACTACCAACTTGATCATATTGATCGGCGCCAATCCCTTTGGTTTTATTTGTAAATGTGTAAAGATTTTTTTAACTCATTTTGTAATAAAGATAATATTTATATTTACGTTGTAAATGTCCTTCACTGGTACCAGTAAAGTCAGATCAAACCGTTCTATAAAAATCTTCTATAATCTAGGGATGAGGTACCTACTTAGCCCATCAATCCTTATATAACGGATTTAATTAATTTTTCAGAAAATTCGAAAATTTGGAAATTTGAACATTTTTAATTTGAAAATTCTAAAATTCTAAATTTGAAGATTCGCAAATTTGAAAATCCGAAAATTTGAAAATCCAAAAATAAGAACAAAAATCCAAAAATTCAAAAGAACGAAAATCCAAAATTAGGAACGAAAATTAGAAAACCCAAAAATTAGAAAATCCAAAATAATAACTAACTAACTCAGGGGTAGGCCCTCCAGCTGTGGTGAAACTACAAATCCCATCATGCCTTTGCCTCTAGGAGTCATACCTGTCATTGTCAGGGTCTTGCAATGTCTCATGGGACTTGTAGTTTAACCACAGCTGGAGGGCCAAGGTTGCCTATCGCTGAATTAACTAATAATAATAACTATTATTAACTATTAAATTATAGGTATTGGAATTTCCTTTCAAATTTGGCTGTTAGTGAACAAAACAAATACGAATTTATCCAAAGTAAAGAATGATCCTAAATAACGAATGCCGTATCTAAACAAATGGAACGTAACACATTAATAATAATAAATAATAATAATAAAAACGTTGTATTATTATTATTTAGTCTTATTAATTTGTTAAATTGGTGATTATTATTTATTATTTCGGATTTTCGTTCTTTGTAATTTTCAGATTTTCGTTCTTATTTTCGGAATTTCAAATTTTCGGAATTTCAAATTTTCGGATTTTCAAATTTTCGAATTTCTGAATTTCCGAATTTATCGCAATAACGAATAACGTAATAAACAAATGGAGCATAACGAATTAAAATTTTTACAAATTTCTGAATTTATTAGAAATAATGGATTTCAATCATAACAAATGACCTGAAAAAAAAAAACAAAAAAAAAGAAATGAAATGAAAACTAACAAATTTTTCATCAGTGCACATGTCTAATAATCGTCAAGCCCCCAAACAGTAGTTGAAACCAACAATATTACAATGAATAGTTAATAAGCAAAGCTGTTGCTTGCAGGGGAGGCTTCCATCATGGGCTTAAAATAGAGAAATGGTCGCACTCTGAATTTCCAAAAAACTTGCTTAATGTACCTTTATTGTCACAAGTGTATCACACAAATACAGGACAAGCAGTTGACATGTTTCACAAGCGATAGCTTGATTGTTCACAACCAATCATGGGCTTGCATGCTGCATTTTGCGGGTAGGCCCACTTCATCAGAAAAAATAGAGGGGCACATAAAAACTAAAAATAATAGAAAACAAACCTTGAATACAAGTGCATAACAAAACAACAAAAGTAAACATGCACCCGGAGCATGATGGGCTCACCAATACACTCTGAGGGTTCGCGCAAACCTGGAAAGGACTGGGGCAAATGCCCAACAGGGCCTCCTCCTAGTGGCAGATGTGGAAGCAAAGGTTCTGATGTATGGAAAATTGCAAGTGCTGAAAGCAGATGTCCCCATCTGTTCTTTAGGTTTGACAGCTCAGATCACAAAATATACAGAACCGACCAGACTGGCTCCTTGAGGTGTCTACTTTCCAACAGGGGTCATTTTGGGAACTTTCGTACTATTCTGGCATTTTTAGTTTAACAGAAATTAGTATGTAGAAAGTAAAGGGAACAGCTTTTTTCACAAATTTTGATCTTTGTTCCTTTTTATATTAAAAAATAAAATCCCAACAGTTATTAAAAAGCTCAAAAAGAAAGCTGAGTCTGTCTCAAAAAAATAATACAAAACTCAATTGGGTGCAGTGTTGCATAAAAGAGTAATTGGAAAAAGTAGGAACGCTTCTTCTAGAAGGGTCCTCCAGGTGCTATATCTTGCTCCTCCAGACCCTCGGTTCCTGCGGCTGCGGGCCAGCACAGGGACAGGGAAGACCATCTTAGGAGGACTTCAGGCATTGATGAGGCTGTTTACTCTGTAATCCTGTGTTTTTAACCATTGTCTTTTAATAAAATTGCTGACATACTGCGCCTTTCTCTGCATATCTTCAAATAAGAGTAATTGTCATTCAAACAATCTCACAGTGCTGAAAAATGAAAAATAGCCCGGTAAAGATGAGGTATTACAGATGGGTACTCAAGTGGTTAAATAAAGTAATTATTTTTTTTACATACTCAGAAATCTATACTGGAGTCAAAGACTGGTGGCTAATCTATCTTCTATTTCACCCTGCCACCAGTCTTGTAACTTTTCTTATTTTTCAGTGAGCTGTGGCGTAACTATGTTGTTGTTCTCTGTAGTGGGGAGGGACCCGGGCATCTCAGACTCCCAGTCTCATATTTGAGTGATAGGCCACGTAACTCCTAATCTGTCCCGGTCACCATGACCTCACACCATGACTCACCGCCCAAGAGACTCACTGGCTGGGATGGTATTAAGAATGTCACTGGCTGGGATGCGTAAAGATGGTTTCTGATATATAATGGGTTATGAACATGCCAACAATGTACTCAACTATCCCTTTGCGAAATGAGAAATGTAGTGCTCCTTCCCTGTGTGGATGTGACCGGTGGCAACAGTGAAAGTCCTCTACCTAGCGCCAGGTGGGACAGCACATTTTCTGAAGAAGATTATGACATCATTGGGCTCGATCTTCTCTTACAAAAAAATAAGCCTTTTTATTTATTCATTTGTCAGTGGTGTAATGGGGCGAAGGACTCGGAAAGTTAGCAGTATCCTGAAGTTCAGCTTTAAAGACCGAATGTTAATGTTTGTTTGGATGTTTACCATTACCATGCTAATGCTAATTATTTTATTCTTTCAGACGGTGTTTTTACTAACTTTTCAGCACGAGGATGCATGTCAAATCTGAGTTGTGACCACGAATACAGCCAAACCATTGGATACAAAATGAAGAAGATTAAAATACAAAGCTGCTGGTTACCAGAACTGAAGCATCAGCCCGAGCATGAAAAAGAGGGGGAATGACTGGATAAACTACAGGAAATTGACGAAAAAAAAGGCAGAACCCTAGCCAATCGGAGAAGAGTTAAAAATACATGTATATGAGGTGCTTTACCAGACACCACTTTTCTCAAACCTTCTGCTCTTTGGCTTCCGTTGTTTACTTCCATGTTGACTATCTAAAAGCTCCATTACAGTAGTAAAGGTCTTTACTGTACTAAGCTCAGCTACACATGGCTCTTTGCAGTCACCAGTACATATACAAAGCAATTATGACAGCACTTCCAATGCTTTACATCCTACCACCTTACAGAATGCTGAAACATTCTTCCTTAACCCCTTAAAGTTGGCCATACCTCTTTATGTGGCAATACAGCACCACTGTCACCACTCACCAGCAGCTCCCAGTCACTGTTTAAGGACCAGAGTCGGGGATGGGCTTCCGATCACTTAATTACTATGATAGCCAATCACAGTAATCGCAAGATCGGGAAGCCCACCCCACCAATCGGTATTAAGAATGTCACTGGCTGGGATGCATAAAGATGGTTTCTGGTATATAATGGGTTATGAAAAATGAAAGCCCAATGGAATTTTAAATTTAAATTAGCTACTGGTACATTTTAAAGCCTTTGATTTGTTGACCATTCTACAGGAAAATCTTTGCTATACTGTATGTTTGCAACTGCTCAAGTAATACTCCTTATTGTAACCACTAAGATTTTGTACCTGGACTCTGTCCTGAGCTGTAAGCTTCAATAAAACAATGCTTTACTCTGCAACCCAATTGTCCCCGGTGTCTTATTTCATTAAAGCGGAGTTCCACTCACTTTTTTAAGTTTCCCCACCAGTTTTGGTGATCACAATTAGGTTACTCATCAGAAGTTCTTTTTTTCCTTAATTGTCATTTAGAATGATCCTCTTCCGCTGTACCTCTTCACTGCGAGGTATGTCGTATCTGGCCACCCATTGGCTCCTGGGATACGATTGTCAACAATCATATCCCAGGCAAGGCAATGGGCAGCCCCCGCTTCTATTTATATAGCCACGATTTGTACGCAATGTGCATCGGCGAGATTGGGAACTACTAGGTAGCCAGCAGCAACATATCTCGGAAGGAGCAACATGTGGGCTTCATATGCCCACACTGAAGATGGGAGTGAGCTTGCTGAGAAAAGCACAGTGAGTTTTTTTTTACAAAACAATCTAATAAGAAAAAGTACATTTAGCACAAATGGCATTAGGAATGATGAGACCTATGCTGGGGGGGTTAAGTAAAAGTAAAAAAAAAAAAAAAAAAAAAAAAACGGCTGGAACTACGCTTTAGATAACTCTTTAATTTATTAGGTCAAAACAGCAAGAAAACTGCACTATGAATAAACTAGTGTTGCAATCCTCACCCCAGGCAGTGAAAAATGATTCTATGAATCTTGGAAGGCTAGCATCGTAACGTATCAGAGTGGGTATTATATTATTGTAGGGTATTAATATTATTATTATTATTATTATTATTATTAAGCAAACTTTTGTTATAAAGAGTATTTCCACCCTTGCAGTTACTAGGGTTGTCCCGATACTATTATCGGTATCGGGACCAATACTGAGCATTTGTGCAAGTACTTGTACTCGCACAAATGCTCTCGATGCCAGATCCGATACCTGGGAGAGGAATAAAGCGACTCGGCGTAACCGGAAGTCAGCGGGCGGAACACGGGAAGTGACGCTCCGTGTTGACGTCAGCACTTGGACATCCCGACGCCCATCTTGGTACACCCTGCCCTCATCTGCAGTAAGCCAGCAGCAGACATCTTATTACACCCAGCCCATATAGTTGGTGTTGGTGTAGGTGTAACAAGATGGCCGCTACTGCTTTTAATGCAGCTGAGTGCAAGGAGTACAAAGATGGGCGTTGCAGCAGCCTTTCCTCATGGCATGACAGTGTCACTACACCTGCCCATCAGTGCCCATAAATACCACCTATCAGTGTCCAATGCCCATAAGTGCTACCTATCAGTGCCAGCCACCTGTCAGTGCCATCTATCAGTGTCAGCCACCTGTCAGTGCCATCTATCAGTGCCTGCGTCACCTGTCATTGCCATCTATCAGTGCCACCTATCAGTGCCATCGTCACCTATCAGTGCCATTTATCAGTGCCATCGTCACCTGTCAATGCCATATATCAGTGCCAGAAAAAGAAGGAGGGCGCACTAACCTAGTGCATTACCACTATAAAACTTTATTGCAGCATAAAAACAGCAAAGATTATACTCACAAACGAGCTATCGAAGCCAGCTTTAAAAAGGGCGCAAATGCGCTGTTCTATGGATCGACACACCAGGACCTATTGCCAAGAGGATCAGACCGGTGCAAATGGCCAATGGCTAACGCGTTTCAGGGGAGCACCCCCTTCTTCAGAGCCTGAACGGGCAATGGCTAGTCTCTGCCCGTTCAGGTTCAGGTTAGTGCGCCCTCCTTCTTTTTCTGTTTTTTCTAGCATGAATACCCATTGTTCAGAGGAGGGCTGCAAGACGCTAGGCAATACCTTGTTATAGGTGGTCGCACCACATGTTCAGTTCCTGGACACCTGAGCGCAGGAGAGATTTGTTTTATATATCAGTGCCAGCCACCTGTCAGTGCCACCTATCAGTGCCAGCCACCTATCAGTGCCAGCCATCAGTACCATTTGTCAGTGCCCGCCATCAGTATCATCTGTCAGTGCTGCATATCAGTGCCACCTAATCCTATCAGTGTTCATCAGTGCTGCATATCAATGCCACCTAATCTGTATTGTGCTTTGAAAACTGTCACATAACATTAAAAAAAAGTATCGGTAATCGGTATCGGTGAGTACTTGAAAAAAAGTATCAGTACTTGTAGTCATTCTTAAAAAAGTAGTATCGGGACAACCCTAGCAGTTACCTTTTAGATGTTTCCAAGTAGGTGTCACGGCTGATTCTAAGAATTTCCAGACAATCTCACAGTGTCTTTGTCCCCAAAACAGAGTGAGCTATCACTCATTAACATACAATGCAGGACGGTGGTTTTTAAATGTTTAACCCTTTGTTAGGTTAGACTGTATTCTTTTAAAACAGACCCCTGCAGGTTTATGCCATTAATTGCTAGTTGGCACCGCATACAGTACTAGCACATTATGACAACTTACCTTTCAGAGCCTTAAAGCGCTGAGCTGTGGCCATGGTGCTACTATGGCCTGTTCTTTCTTCAGGGTTATCTCCAGCCGTTTAAATGTCCAGGCCATAATGACATCACTTCCGGGTGTGCCGTGGGACTCACCATTGTGGCATGGTGCTTTCTGCAATCACAGCACACTTAGTGTGCCCTGAATGCAGAGTGTACTGCCCATGCACCATGCATTGTTACTTCCCACACTACTAGAAAAAACTCAACAGCAGCAGGCAGAAATAATCAATGTGATGAGCTAGAGATATAATGCCAGATTGGACTGCTACTTAGATGAGGACACTAGGTGGATATTTTACTAATGTTGCTGGTTCTTAGTATTTCCTTGTTTCATGTTCATCCACACAGTTGATATGTACAGTAATCCCCCGTACACACGATCGGATTTTCCGACAACACAACCGTGGAATTTTGTTCGAAGGTTGTTGACTCCAACTTGTCTTGCATACACACAGTCACACAAATGTTGGCCAACAATTACGAACGTGGGAACGTGGTGACGTACAAGACATACGACGAGCCGAGAAAAAGGAAGTTCAATAGTCAGTGCGGCTCCTTCTGCTTGATTCCGAGCATGAGTGAACTTTTGTGAGTCTGACTTGTGTACACACGATCGGAAATTCCGACAACAAAGTTTTGTTGGCGGAAAATTTGAAAACCTGCTAGTCAACATTAGTTGGCAGAAATTCCGACAACAAATGTTCGATGAAGCATACACACGGTCGGACTTTCAGCCAACAAGCTCACATCCAACGTTTGTAGACCCCTTTCACACTGGAAAAACGCCTCCCCTACCACCCTAAAAAATGTCCTGCAAGCAGCATCTTTGGGGCGGTGGAGGAGCGGTGTTTACACCGCTCCTCCACCACCCCTACGCATTGAAATAAATGGGCAGCGCTGCTGAAGTGCCTGCAAAGCGCTTCACGGGCGCTATTAACCCTTTCTTCAGCCGCTAGCAGGGGTTAAAAGCGCCTCGCTAGCAGCCAAAAAAGCGCTGCTAAAACAACGGTAAAGCACCAAAGGGCTCAAACTCAAAAACTTAAATATAAGAAACTACTTTGGCAGTTTACCAATCCTTAAATGTGATGGCTACATTCATTTTCATTTTTAGTATGTTTTCTTTTATTTTCACCAGGTAATCCTGCCACTAAGTCTTTCATTTTTCAACTTTGTAATTTTTAACAACCCGTCGGAGTTTTTAATATTGAACCTCATCTAGCACATAGCAGCCCGCCCCCGTATTTTATCAAGGTTTTCCTGTAACATTGCTTTATCCTGTGCCAAATTTATTTCCCTGCATAATATGGTATGATCAGCGAACGCTGAAATTGAACTCTTAAAGTGATTGTAAAGGCAGAAGGTTTTCTTTATCTTAATTCATTCAATACATTAAGATAAAAAAATCCTTCTGTGTGCAGCAGCCGCCCCAGTACCCCCTAATACTTATCTGAGCCCCATCTCTCTCCAACGATGTCCACAAGTGCCTCGGCCGTCAGTGACACTCCTCATCATTGGCTGAGATGCAGCAGTAGCGCCATTGGCTCCCGCTGCTGTCAATCAAAGTCAGTTTGCTAATCAGGAGAGAGACAGGTGGGGTAGAACTGGAGCTCCATGTCTGAATGGACAAAGGGAACTGTGACTCGGCTTGGGTGCACCTTTAGCAAGGTGCTTCCACCATCTAAATTCCTACTCACTAATAACATTAAGAAAGAAGTATGGCCAAAGATTTTTTTGCCAATACTTCTCTTGTGGGTCATAGACGTGCACTTACTTCTGCTCTCCTGTCACCCAGAATCAGCTAAAAGCAGGCTATTGCCTGCTGGCAGCTGACATCACAGAGCTGCTCAAGACAATATTGTTTGGATCCATCCAGCAGCCCGATCTAAAACTTGCTCTACCCGTGCAGGATCCAGCTTCGCCCACCGCCTCAGCAGCCCAACCAATAGGTTTTATTAAAATAAAATATCTTTTCATACTGCCACGAAGATGTACGGTTGATCACTTCCTGTTACAGTGTTATTAAATGTCAATTTTTATATATTTTTAACTATCAAAAAACATTGTATTTTCAGAACCTAATATTTATTAATTTGGCTATTTGTAGTTTATTTTGCATTTATTCTTATGCTTCAGATGACTGCTTACTGCTTGGGATGCCAAATTAAAAAAACAATGTTTTTATTATACAATTTACAGTCTTTGTGCATCTCTAAGGACTTACTTGTAACTCCTGACCCAGCACACAGCCATCCTAATTGTGGGTTTCTGAAGCCCGCTTGGACTTGCTTCTGTGATTAGGTGCAGCTGGCCAGGGCAACCATCAGAAATTTTTGGGCCCCTTACACAGCTTTAGGCCTGGGCCCCCCCGAGCCTGACCACCAACATTCCTAAGGGCCTGCCCACAGGCCATCCCACTGAATCTGCACAACGACCACCCCACCTGTACACACTCAGCCCCCCACCCTCACTTCTGTATATATGTCAGCCCCCTCACACCTATATATATGTCAGCCCCTTCACTCCTGTATATATGACATCCCCCTTACACCTGTATATATGTCATCCTCCCTTACACTTGTATATATATGTCAGCCCCCCTCACACCTGTATATATGTCAGCCCCCCTCACACCTATATATATGTCAGCCCTCCTCACTCCTGTACATATGTCAACCCCCCTCACTACTGTATATATGTCATCCCCCTCACTCCTGTATATATGTCATCCCCCTTACACCTGTATATATGTCAGCCCCCTCACACCTTTATATATGTCAGCCCCCCTCACACCTGTATATATGTCAGCCTCTCTCATGCTTTTATGTGTGTCAGCTTTTATGTGTGTCACACCTGTATATATGTCAGCTTCCCCCCCTCACTCCTGTATATATGTCAGCCCCCTCACTCCTGTATATATTTCAGCCCCCCTCACACCTGTATATATGTCATCCCCCTTACACCTGTATATATATCATCCCCCCTCACAGCTGTATATATGTCAGCCCCCTCACACTTGTATATATGTCAGCCCCCCTCACACCTGTATATATGTCAGCCCCCTCACACCTGTATATATGTCAGCCCCCCTCACACCTGTATATATGTCAGCCCCCCTCACACCTGTATATATGTCAGCCCCCCTCACACCTGTATATATGTCAGCCTCCCTCACACCTTTATATATGTCAGCCCCCCTCACACCTGTATATATGTCAGCCCCCCTCACACCTGTATATATGTCAGTCCCCCTCACACCTTTATATATGTCAGCCCCCTCATACCTGTATATATGTCAGCCCCCTCACTCACACCTTTATATATGTCAGCCCCCCTCACTTCTGTATATATGTCAGCCCCCCCCTCAGTCCTGTATATATGTCAGCCCCCCTCACACCTGTATATAAAAAAAATAAAAAATATATACTGCGCTGTGAAAAGAAAATACAAAAATAGCAGCCAGCACAGCTGTAGACAAAAAAGCAATGTATGTATATATGGAAAAGTGCAGCGCTAATTGTATATATAGGTGAAATTACTAAATAATTAAATAATTGCATTTATACAATATATAAATAATAAAACCGATTATTCAAAACAGTTGTAATACTTCCACCATATGTGAATACAGTGAATCTCACTGTGTTGGTGTTATGCCTACACCAATAAGAAGTGTTAATAACAATCGTGAGTATAAACAGCTATTAAAAAGTCCAAAGCATACAAGTGTGGTCCAAAAAACTGAACAGAAGAATTCAACCACCGGAGTGACCCTTTAGGATGGAGAAATAAATGAAAACACCACCACCATTGATAGGAGGAGGCTTACCAGATATCACTGACTTGAAGAGGCATTAACCCCCCAAGTCGTGAAAGGCTTGTTGATCAATAAACCCAATGGTTACAGCTGGTCCTGGATCCAATGGTTAATCTACATCAATGAACCAAGGCATCAATGAAATGCAGAAGGTATACACCATAATTTCATGTAGAGGACAGAGGTTTGGTAACTACGTGACATGAGTTGAAGCTGTTATAGCTGCAAAGGTTGGGCCAACTCAATATTGAACACTATGGACTAAGACTGGGATGCCATTACAGTTCATGTGCGTGTAAAAGCAGGTGTCCCAATACTTTTGGTAATATAGTATATATACAGTATGCAAGAGTAGCACACGTTACACATTTAATTTTAGAATTTAAAGCGCAACTCTTTTGTTGAGAAAAAAAAAACATTCCCCTCTGGGTAATCGTTGTACATTGCAGGGATTATAACAACCTTTGTTGCAGATTCCTAACTTTTGTTATTCTGAAGAGATCACTGTTTGTTCCTCTGTGTCCCTGTGAGTCTAATGGGAGTGGTTTCATAATTATCAGTCAGCTGTGCAGCTGCAGAGCACTAATGAGGAAAACTGCTGGTCCTGCATCCCTTTAGACGTGTTCCTATTGGGAGTATCTCACCAAAAATGACATTTTTGTTGCAGGGGATGCCTGAAATCTGACTTGTATCTTAGGCAGACTTCTGGGAAAGTTGGTGAGCCAATCACACAAGCAGGAAATTATGTTTCTGGGGGGTGGTCAGTATGCTTTTGCAGAAAATTATATATATTATATATTATGTTTTCTTTATTTGCTTTTTTTTCCCCCCCGAAAGTGGCGTTACCCTTTAAGAAAGTAAAGATTTGATGCGTGTTGTTTTTTTCTCTGGCCTCTAATTGTATGAATATGCCCCTCATTACTGCTTTTTGTACATTACATAAGATATATGGGTCAGTTACTGAATTATCATTAGTCAGAATAAATTCCTGGAGATGTTGAGAGATTTTTTGTGTAGGTTTGGGGTTCTTGTAACAATTTAGTATTGCAGCGCCAGATAGGGGAGGAAGAGGGGACACTCTGCTCTCTAAGGGACATAAAGATTGCAGCATGGTCCGACCACGTAATGTCATGTATTTAGACATTTAGTACTTGTTGCAAAAGCCACTTGTCTGTCAAAAACATGACGATACTTGATTATGAACAGTGTCTGTGTGAGAAAAAGGTGTAATCCTTCTCATTAGCATGAAGGTATCTCCACGTATCAAACAGTTTCTCTGAGTGGAGTAATGTCTGCAGGGAGGTCGTGCCATTGAGTTTGTTTGTAGCGGTGTCCAATTTTGGATCTGAAATTAGATTAAAGTCACTGCATATCAGGAAGTTTCCGTGTTTCATAGAGTTGGCTTTTTTGAGTACTTTCCTGATAAAGCGGAGTTGGTGAGAGTTTGGAGCACATAGTGTTACTAGCGTATATGGTTAGGAGTTTAATTCACCAGTTACGTTGATGTATCTGCCCCTTCATCTAATAGGGTTTCCTTGAGTTGAAAGGAGAGGGAGTTTTTTTATGGCTAGAAGCACCCTTCCCTTTTTGTGGTTGGGCGTACAAGCCAAAAACACATTTGGGTAGTCCCTGTGTGTGTGTGCAGATCGGGGTTTTGGTAAGTTGGAAGTGCGTTTCCTGCACACAGAGGATGTCCGTCCTCTTTTTGCAGGCTTCTTTCCACATGGAAAATCTTTTAGCGGGGTGGTTTAGGCCCCGAGCATTAGGCATGTGATGGTCATTGCAGGTGTGGTGCATTTTGTCGTATGATTATGTGGTATAGGTACTCACTGCGTCTGCATGATCTTCTCTGGTATCACTCGCTGTGGAGGTTATGTGAAACTTGTTTTCTTCAGTGGAAGGGTATAATTTGATTCTGATATGGCTGTGTGTATCAAACATATATCAAAAAGAACAAAAAACTTAGAAAGTTAAAGTAGAGAACATAAAAAATAGGTCTTACAACGGATACCTGGGCAGATGAATCAGCTTTGGTCTTGTTAGAACGCTTGTGTGATACCACTTGCCACTCATTTTGGACTGGTTGTGGTCCTGCTGAGGATGATTAGTATGAGATTTGTTTAGGGAGTATACAACACTGTCGTAAGGCTGTGATCCCTTCCTCCAGCATTGTTACTGACGTTGTGGTCCCGTTGTGTGTGATAGATAGTGTTGTGGGATATTTCCATTTGTGGAGGACTTTGTGGGTCCTTAGTGCTTTAGTAAGGGTTGCCAAGTTGCGGCAGCATTGTAGTGTATGCCTGGAGAGATCAGGGAGTAGCCTTATAGTTTTGTATTGTGGGGGAATGTTGTCAGGTCTTTGTGGCACTTGAATGATTTGTTCCTTTACGTGGTAATAACGAACCCTTAATAGGACATTCCTTGAGGTTTCCTGTGGGAGAAAGGAGGGTTTAGGGACCCTGTGAATTCTGTCTACTATGAGGTTCCTGTGCTGTGAGCGTTGGTACCAAGGTGGAGAACAGGGTGTGGGCATATTGGAGGAGCTGATTTGGACAGAATCTGAGATACCTCTTAGTTTGACATTATTTCTTCTAGATCTGTCCTCTAGGTCTGCGATCTTGTCTTTCAGCCATGTTATGTCTTCACCCTGTGCTGTGTGAGCCTCCACCATTATGTTGTACAAGAATGTGTATTCTTCCATCTTCTTTTCAACATGATCCACCCTCTGGCCTATAGGTTTTACCTCCCTTGTGCACTTATTGATTCCTCTGATCACATCTGTGTGTAATGAGGATCGCAGGGACAGTAGCATATCTTTCAGCATTGTGTCCGATATGGGCCTGTCTGATGTAGGGACAAAAAAAAAGTATATTTTTTCCAAAAAAATTGCTCTTGTAAGACCGCTGCGCAAATACAGTGTGACATAAAGTATTGTAATGACAGACATTTTATTCTCTAGGGTGTCTGAAAAAAACATATACAATATTTGGGGGTTCTAAGTAATTTTATAGCAAAAAAAAATGATTTTACTTGTAAACAACAAGTTTGAAAATAGGCCCGGTCCTTAAGTAGTTAAAGCTGACAGAACCACCTCTGGAGGGAGTCTATTCCACATTATCACTGCTCTTACTGTGAAGAAACCTTTCCATACTTGGAAATAAAATCTCTTTTCCTCTAGACTTAAAGCATGCCCCCTGGTCCTCTGTGATGACCTTAAAATGAATAACTTAACACCAAGTTCACTATATGGACCACTTATGTATTTGTACATGTTGATCATATCCCCCCTTAATTTTCTCTTCTCAAGAGAGAATAAATTCAGTTCCTCTAATTTTTCCTCATAGCTGAGCTCCTCCATGCCTCTTATCAGTTTGGTTGCCCTTTTCTGTACTTACTCCAGTTCCCCGATATCCTTTTTGAGAACTGGTCCCCAAAACTGAACTGCATATTCCAGATGAGGTCTTACTAATGATTTGTACAGGGGCAAAATTTTATCTCTCTCTCCGGAGTCCATACTTCTCTTAATACAAGAAAGGACTTTGCTTGCTTTGGAAACCACAGCTTGGCATTGCATGCTATTATTGAGCTTATTATCTACCAAAACCCCAAATCCTTCTCCACCATGGATTCCCCCAGTTGTACCCCCCTAATATGTATGATGCATGCAAATTCTTAGCCTCCAAGTGCATAACTTTACATTTCAATAATGATATTTGAAGCGCTTCACAATGTGCATGAAAATGAATATAAAAGTAAATATAAATAATCAAATAAATCCAGCGGTGAGTAAAAATTCCTAAAAAATCCAACAATCAAAATAGTGTAAAACTATAAAAAATTAGTGACACCAAATGTGTAAAAAATTCACATAAAAAATCCACATAAAAATAAATATATAGGGATGTATTCAGAAGGTTCAATTATACAGGTGTGGAATCCTGATTGGTATAGAGCTTTTGATCACTAGCAAAGCTGTTTAAAAACACTTGCTTAATTAAGGTGCTCATTGATCTTAATAGTACCAAAGTGTTTTTTGCTTCTATTCACAATCAATGTGAGAATCATAAACAGGCAAATAAGAGAAAAAGACCAATCATTGTGCAATAGTTAGGATACCAAGGTACACAGGCACACTTCAATCCACTCACGTGTGCCTTATAATGATAAGGCAAATGCAGGTTTTACTATAGCAGTCAGCCGCCTTAGACAGGAGCAGATTCAGTGAATCAGTGAAGCACTAAATCTGCTCCTGTCTAAGGTGGCTGACTGCTATAGTAAAACCTGCATTTGCCTTATCATTATAAGGCACACGTGAGTGGATTGAAGTGTGCCTGTGTACCTTGGTATCCTAACTATTGCACAATGATTGGTCTTTTTCTCTTATTTGCCTGTTTATGATTCTCACATTGGTTGTGAATAGAAGCAAAAAACACTTTGGTACTATTAAGATCAATGAGCACCTTAATTAAGCAAGTGTTTTTAAACAGCTTTGCTAGTGATCAAAAGCTCTATACCAATCAGGATTCCACACCTGTATAATTGAACCTTCTGAATACATCCCTATATATTTATTTTTATGTGGATTTTTTATGTGAATGTTTTACACATTTGGTGTCACTAATTTTTTATAGTTTTACACTATTTTGATTGTTGGATTTTTTAGGAATTTTTACTCACCGCTGGATTTATTTGATTATTTATATTTACTTTTATATTCATTTTCATGCACATTGTGAAGCGCTTCAAATATCATTATTGATTCTTTTTAAGTGACTCTGAAAACACTCTCTTTTGATAGCAGCCTCACTTGGTTTTATGTGTAATTATCAGCTATTTAGCATCACAGCGCTTTGTGTTTTATATATATTTTTTAACTTTACATTTATCATCATAAAACCTCATTTGCCACTTAGTTGCCCAATGAAACATGCATTGAGGTCAGATTGTAAGTTGGAGACATCCTATAAGGATGTTATTCCACTGCATACGTGCTGTTTGTGTAGCGGTGGCGAGGGAGGTTTTACACTATATGGAGCGTTCATTTCTTCTATGTACCACGATATCCATGCGATGGTCTGATTGGCTGTGAGGTGGTCTCCCAGAATATGTGCTCGTGCCTGCTGTCTTTGTGGAGCCAAGTTGTGGTCCATTACATGCATCCCTTGATCCTCTGTTATGGGGGATCATGGTCTTCTGGTAAGGGTGTATTCCTGCTGAAGTGGTGGTGGATTCAACACAGCTTCCTGCTCATAGATTTTGAGGATGGCTTGTTCACAATTTATGGACTTTTATTTCACAGTGCACTGGTGTATTTTCATTTGATCCTTTATGTTTTGATTTTTAAGATAAATTTATTTTGTGCACTTTTCATTTCACTATTGATGCTTACTTTCCTCAATTTATACTACATGGACTTATTATTATTTTTGGTTATCATTTAATTAGTTGTCTGTGGATTTATATTTATTTATTATTTTTTTGACTCTTTATCACATTTTATATTTATGATCAGCCCTACACAGGACTCTTCATAGATTTGGTCCATACACATTACTGTTCTATTCTGGGTCAGAATCTTATGGGTAGCACGATTTATAATTTTTTCCAAATTCCTTTCTTGTATTGATGTTATACATATAAATTGCAGCTCCCAAACAACTGAATGGTTGGAAGTCAGTTTCGCAGCCATTTTTTAGTTTTAGTTTTATCTTAGTGCAGTTTTTTATTTCTTTTCTTATATTCCACTGCATAGTTTGGAGTAATATGCAAAGGCATAAATGGTACTTTTAATCCCAGACCCTATATCGTTTATAAAGATATTAAAAAGTAAGGGTCCCAACACTGAACTTTGGGGTACACTACTGATAACCTGAAGACCATTCAGAGTAAGAATCATTAACCACTACTCTCTGTATCCGGTCTTTTAGTTTGTCTTCTATCCATTTACAAACTGATTTTTCCAAGCTTGTAGACTTTACCTTAGACATTAGCCGTGTGTGATGAACTGTGTCAAACGCTTTTGCAAAATCTAAGTTTACCATGTCCACAGCGACCCCTCTGTCCAAGGTTTTACTTACTGCCTTACCTCCTCATGAAAATAGCTCAGGTTTGTTTGACAACTTCTGTTATTCATGAATTCATGCTGTCTGTTGCTTAAAAAGATTTTTGCCAACAAGAACTCATCTATGTGGTCTTTTATTAAACTCTCCAGTAACCTCGAGTCTAGAAGTTACACCAACAGGGAGTCTTTATGCATGCAGAGACAGGATCTACGGGCGAAATTTAGAGGCAAGTAGTACCAGTGCAAGTGAACTCTGCAGGGATGTAAAACATTTTCTGCATGCAAGAGTACAATCTGGGTATGGCAATGGTAGACTTATTTACATATTTTGTAGAGCCACCCTTTGGGGCTATCACAGCTCCAAGTCGCTTTGGATAAGTCTCAATGCGCTTGCCACATCTTACTACTGGGATTTTTGCCCATTCCTCCTTGCAAAACTGCTCCAGCTCCTTCAAGTTGGATGGTTTGCGCTCAATCCAATAGAAAATCTGTGGTCAGACTTAAAGATTGCTGTTCACAATCTTTAAGTCTGACCACAGATTTTCTATTGGATTGAGGTCTGGGCTTTGATTAGGCCATTCCAACACATTTACATGTTTCCCCTTAAACCACTCAAGTGTTGCTTTAGCAGTGTGTTTGGGGTCATTGTCCTGCTGGAAGGTGAACCTCCGTCCTAGCCTCAAATCACACACCGAGTGGTACAGGTTTTTCTCAAGAATATCCTTGTATTTAGCACCATCCATCTTTCCCTCAACCCTGACCAGTTTCCCAGTCCCGACTGATGAAAAACATCGCCACAGCATGATGCTGCCATCACCATGTTTCACTGTGGGGATGGTGATCTTTGGGTGATGTGATGTGTTGGGTTTGCGCCAGACATAGCGCTTTCTTTGATGGCCAAAAAGTTCAATTTCAGTCTCATCAGACCAGAGCACCTTCCTCCATCAGCAGGGGATCAAATAATTATTTTCCCCACTATTAATTTTGAAATTTTTGTGGATACTTATTTTGGTGTTTGCACGGTGTAATCACATACAATGTCACATGCACATTTGATATCGATTTGATGTCATATTTTATATTATTGAAAGTTTGGAAATACTTGTTTTATATGTGTTTAGGTCAATTTTAACGCATTTTCTTTTCTTTTTAGTTGACCATAGTTTATAAGTCTAAGATTCATAAGATAAGATTCATTGTCTATTGGTGCCTGTATATCACAAATGAAATGGACAAAAAGTATTCCGTTTCATCCTTAGGGCTAACGAAATGTGTACTTCATTGGGAGTTCATCTATAGCTGGATTCAGATTGTTGAGCTTGATCCAAAGTCAATGTAAATATTATTTTTAAACATTTACATTCGCAAATTGCTGTTCTGCAATGATCATTTTAAATTATTTTTATTATTAAACAAACAACACCACAAAAGTAAATAATGATTTAATAATACATTAATTTAATAAATACCGCCTATTGACCATTAAAATCAAATTTATTGCAGCATTTAAGGAGGAGTTAAATCACGTGAGAAGCATCGGAAGATCGCTAACATCCAAGACATTTAGAAGCTAAAAAAATGAAGACCATTGGCGTTGTCCTGTTACTTCTCTTCTTTCGTCTTTCTACAGGTAAGAAAATAATGCAATTATAAAATACAAGCCTTCATTACTTTTTGTTTTTGAGTTGTTATTATTTTTAGAGAAATTACAACAAAGGTAAATGCAA
Organism: Lithobates clamitans; assembly: GCA_037952925.1. Classification (NCBI taxonomy): domain Eukaryota; kingdom Metazoa; phylum Chordata; class Amphibia; order Anura; family Ranidae; genus Lithobates; species Lithobates clamitans. Next base: position 966,670 of record JBBGZY010000808.1, read on the forward strand.
CCATTGATTGTACACCAATTCGTACAGTGGCTTACATAGTAGTCATGGCATTAATAGCTGTCAAGTAGCTGGTGAAAGAGAAAGAACATTTTTTTAAAATAAATGTTTATTAAGATAATGTTGCAGAACATGGAGGAAAGTTACACATATGACAAGTACATAACGACCAAATTAACAAAACTTTGTAGAGTAGAAAGAGTAAAGAGCAGGAAGAGAAAGAAAGAAAGAAAGAAAGAAAGAAAGAAAGAAAGAAAGAAAGAAAGAAAGAAAGAAAGAAAGAAAGAAAGAAAGAAAGAAAAAAGAAAGAAAGAAAGAAAGAAAGAAAGAGGAGAAGGTTGGGGGGGGAGATAGGGGCATAGGTAAGGTTAGGTTTAGGTTTTGTATAGAGAATATAGAGTAATATAGAGTAAGAAAGGGTTAAAACCCCTATTAAGTTTTTTTTTATGTAATTTTTTTTGGTGTCTTTATCTCGGTGGGGCAGTTGTAATCAGAACACTTGTCCCTACTAATACCAAAGATGCATTGTTTACTCCCACTGATACCAGCACAATTTCTACTCCCAATGGCCACTGTCTGAACCACCTAAAGTCTGAGGGACAGTAAATTGGCCCATTTTTTAGAAAGTTTGGAGTCCCATGACATTTGGGTTTATGTACATATATATATATATATATATATATATATATATATATATATAGCAGATTGCCTGTTTGAAGTTTTACAGCTATTGGCAGAATAAGTAACATTTTGCAATATACAGTACATAGAACAACGCTTGGATTTACCTGGCTGATCAAAACACGTTGTAATTAATATTGGTATTATTGTTATATTTTTTTTTCAAGTTGAAAATCTTGAATGTTATGAGGGCCATTGTCGTAATTCTGAGTATTGCAAAGGTGAAGTAACTGAATGCCCAGAAGGCAGCTCTTGTATGACCATCTCTGAAAAATCTGGATTCAGTAAGTCTTCAATCTCTCTATAGGTGTAGATAAATGCATTTTTTTTCAGGATGTAAAACACCTGCAAATAACTTCAACAAGCAATAATAACATTTATTATCAATGTAGTCTTCTAAAAAATAATTTAGTAAAAATGATAACACAAACACATATATAAATACCAGTAAAGTTATACTCAAAAATTTCAATCTATTGATCCCCATTTATCTTGGCAGTGAAATCGATCCTGCCAAAATACTGGAGAAAAACCCCTGCTATTGAATCAAATTACTGTATAGCTGAATGGTTACCTGAGTTAGCTAATTTTTTAAAGTATTAAAAAAAAAGACTAAAGAAAAACATGTAACTTAAAAAAAAAAAAAAAAAAATATGGAAACAAAATATGCAAAATAAATAAATAATAATTAAAATAAATAAATAGATACATAAATCAAATAAAACCTGATAAACTATCATGACTATTTCAAGAATATTATGATTGATGATAAGACCAGAATTAATCCTTCTTAAAAAATTATTTTTGTTACTAGGCATTTTCAGCTCATTCTACTTCAACTTTCATACCTTTTACATCTCTTTCTTCCTTAATCCCCCTTCTTTCACAACATGTAAATTGTTTTCTAAATATTAATAATGTCAATGTATTTTTCTTTCTTTGTTAATTGCATACATAGCCTTACAATAAAAATGTTAATGTATAAAAAAAAAAAAACCTTTGCTCTTAATCAATCAGCTCCATGCATTGGTCTGGAATTTCCTTTATGTGCAAATAGTTTTCTGGTCTCTGATACCAGAAGACGACAGCAGTAGCAAGAAAATATGGTATCAATATTCCATTATAGACTGATGTCAATGGTCATCTTCTGTTCATGGAAAACCAGTCTAGATGAAAGGAGATCATGCAACATGTTTAAACCAGTTTGATTTAAGCTGGTCATACAGTATACAATCTTCTTATTCAATTTCCTTTTGATTTACCCTCAACTATGTAGTGCAAGTGCCTGCTTGATTGCATACAAATTAAAAGTGTTTAGGTTTTTCCTCATATTATATGTTTTTTTTAAATCTAAAGGAAAATTGTACAAAGAAACTGTATAACATATGGCCAGCTTTAATCACAATCAGCATAATAAAACAGTACCAGAATTCCATTAACAATATGGTAACCAACCAAAAAATATTATCTGCGCTCGGTGTAAAAAGTTTGTAAATAAAACACTGTATACCAACAGCTGCAGCAAATATCGTAACCAAACCTTGTTCTTCTATCTGGGAAATATATAGCTTATTACTCATCAAAAGTACAAATTTTATTTTGTTATTTCTCTCTTATATAAAGACTTTAGAATGATGTTTCTGGTACTTTTTTTATTCAATGCTACAAAATAAAAATAGGCATCTTTAACAAGTGTAAAAAAAAGGGGGGGGTTAATAAAAACTAATAAGGGGCAACTAAAAATAATTCATATTAAATGATGTTTTAATGAATACAAATTTGCAATATTTTCCTTTTTTTTATATCTGCCTAGAGTTTGGCTTTGAGCCATACAATGTTAGAAATGTGTTGATATTTAAAATCATTTTTGTTTGCAGATCATACTTACTACTCCATGAAGAAGCGCTGCTCTATGAATCTGGAATGCAATTCTAGCATGTATGCCTATGTTAATGCGGACGTTTACTTTGATCTCGCATATAATTGCTGTGATACCAATCTATGTAACAATGGGACTAATATAAGTGAGTAAAATGTATGTGTGGATAGGCGTGTTTTTTGTTTGTTTTGCGTTTTCAAATTTGTCATAATTAAAATGATTGAAATGCATTTTGCATCATAGAGACAAGTGAATGGGTTCGCAAATGAATTGGTGAATTTTGAATTTGTCTAAATGTATGCATGCTTAGCCAGCAAAAATAATACAATTCCTAACTCATAATTGCTTGAATTACCTAAAGTGGACAAACAAAAAAAAAGTCTATACTGTAGATCTAGAAATGTTATAGGGAACATCTAGAAATGTCTAACCACAATTAACTTTTCAACTTAAAAGTATAAGTCCACCCTAAAATTAAAATCCCTGCATCTACAGACATGAACATTCTAATGCCGTGTACACACGATCGGACCTTCCGACAACAAAATCCGTGGATTTTTTCCAACAGATGTTGGCTCAAACTTGTCTTGCATACACACGGTCACACAAATCTTGTCGGAAATTCCGAACGTCAAGAACGCAGTGACGTACAACACATATGACGAGCAGAGAATAATTAAGTTCAATAGCCAGTGCTGCTCTTCTGCTTCATTCCGAGCATGCGTGGACTTTTGTGTGTTGGAATTGTGTACACATGATCGGAATTTACGACAATGGATTTTGTTGTCGGAAAATTTGAGATCCAGAGCTCAAATTTTGTGTGACGGAAATTCCGATGGAAAATGTCTGATGGAGCCTACACACGGTCGGAAATTTCCGACAACAAGCTCCCATCGAACGTTTTCCGTTGGAAAATCCAACCGTGTGTACGGGGCATAACACTAACCTATCTAGCCTTGTAAAGAAGAAATCAGTATACATACCTTTTCTAAAGCGGATCCGACCCGATCTCCAGTGGCAGAAGCTCTGCAGAGGACACAGCCGACAGTTGTGGAAAGAATTGGAAGTGACGTCACCCATAGACCTACTATGGGGCTTCCATTGTCAGACGTGTCCTCTGAACCCTCCTCCACAGAGAAGCTGCGGCTGAAATCTCAGTGTGGGATCGGGTAGGATTGACTTTAGAAAAGGTATGTACAGTATCTCACATAAGTGAGTACACCCCTCACATTTGTGTAAATATTTTATTATATTTTTTCATGTGACAACACTGAAGAAATGACACTTTGCTACAATGTAAAGTAGTGAGTGTACAGCTTGTATAACAGTGTAAATTTGCTGTCCCCTCAAAATAACTCAACACACAGCCATTAATGTCTAAACCTCTGGCAACAAAAGTGAGTACACCCCTAAGTGAAAATGTCCAAATTGGGCCCAAAGTGTCAATATTTTGTGTGGCCACCATTATTTTCCAGCACTGCCTTAACCCTCTTGGGCATGGAGTTCACCAGAGCTTCACAGGTTGCCACTGGAGTCCTCTTCCACTCCTCCATGACGACATTGAGGACATTGATGACTTCCATCCATTCACTGGGAAATACTTTTCAAGCACTTTGTCTGATTCAAGTATTATTTGCAATAACAAGGAACAAGAACCAAGTGGTACACTATCTTCACATTGTACATAGAGAATTTAAAATTTGTGTAAATAGTTTGTTTTTGCTTTTCTTGACAAAAAAGTTTTTATCATTTTTCTGTAAGCTATAATCTAGAGATGGACAATGGCATACATGTATGCAGTCCAGCTTTGATGGCTCCTTCCATAAGTAGTGAAGATGTGAGTGTAGCTACCCTAGGACCAAAAGTATGTTATTCTCAGGATTACTAGATAAATATAAAAGGAAAAGAGCCTAAAAAAAGAAAACTAATGTGACCTCCACATCTTAAGACTGCGGTATGTTACATGTTTGTATATGGGTTTAGATATGCTTTAATAATTTTTTAACTCTTTGTTATATAGTGACAAATATAACCTATGAATTCAATGGGCCTGAATGTCCAGCTTGTGTTTCATATGGCAACCTAGAACTATGCAAGCCTGTTACAAATACGGTCTGCAGAAGCAAGACTGACTTATGCTCCTATTTAGTTGGAATGCTTGAAAAACCAGGTAGGTTTCTTTCCTTTATGCTGTATGGCTTTTCTTTCCATCATTCGTTTTAAGTAAAATTATATTAACCCCTTTACCTCCCTTATTCTGCAAATTATTCCCCTCATCTCTACCTTCCAATTTTATGTGGCATTGCTGGTGGTGAAACTTGTGCCAAGTTGAAATATTGGTCTGTGGTGAAACAACTGTTTAACCACTTTTATTTCCTTCTATCCTAATTAACCAGTAGCCGACCAGCCACCGTCGTTATTCTGCAGCAGGTTGGCTCTCCTAGGCAAATCACCGTAGCTGTACGTCGGCAGCTTTAAGACCACTAGGGGGCGCGCACGTGCCGCAGTGCGACGATATTGCCAATGTGCGTGCCCGGCACCCGCGATCCCTCCTGGGAGAGACAGAATGGAGATCTGTCAATGTAAACAGACAGATCCCCCATTCTGTCAGGGGAGAGGAGACAGATCTGCGGTTCATTCTGGTTATGAACAGCGATATGTCTCCTCCTCCAGGCAGTCCCATTAGAAACACTCCTTAGGACACACATTTAACCCCTTGATCACTCCCTATTGTTAACCCCTTCCCTGCCAGTGACAGTTACACAGTAATCAGTGGCTATTTTTATCTTTGATCACTGTATAAATGTTAATGATCTCAAGAAAGTGTCAAAATTGTCCGATCTGTCTGCCACAATGCTGTAGTCCCACTAAAAATTACAGATAACCACAATTACTACCCTGTTTTCCTGGAAAAAAAGACCTAGCGTGATTGTTGGTGATGGCTGCTATTTAAGCCCTACCCCCCAAATAAGCCCTAGTTAAAGTCCTTGTAGGTCTCATTTTCAGGGTAGGGCTTATTTTCGGGGAAACAGAGTAGGACTTATTTGGGGGTAGGGCTTATATTGCAGCCATCACTGACAATCACGCTAGGTCTTATTTTCGGGGAAACAGGGTAGTAAAAAAAAAAATAATAATAAAAATTCCATAAATCTATCCCAATTTTGCATATTGCGATTTTTTTTAACAAAAATATGTAGAAGAATACATATCAGCCTAAACTGAGGAAGAAATTCATTTTTTTATATTTGAGGGATATTTATTATAGCAAAAAGCAAAAAATATTGGTTTTTTTGTAAATTGACGGGCTTTTTTTGTTTATAGCGCAAAAAATAAAAAAACACCAAAAGAAAGCCCTATATGTGGGGAAAAAAAAGACATAAATTTTGTTTTGGTACATCATCGCACGACAACGCAATTATCTGTTAAAGCGACGCAGTGCCGTAATGCAAAAAAAAAAAGGGGCATTTCCAGGCTGTTTGTAATGTCACTAAATGTATTTTATATATATATATATATATATATATATATATATATATATGTATATATAAATATATATATATATATATATATATATATATATATATATATATATATAAATATATATAAATATATATATATATATATATTTATTTATATATATATATATACTGCATTAAGGTGAAAAACCCTGAGGTTTTACAACCCCTTTAACTACTTCCCACCTGTAGGACATCCTCGGGTTTCAGTAGTTATACTGGGATGATGCCTTACACCTACAGGCATCATCCCAGTATCGATCTTTTCAGCCAGCGATTCCCTTTAATGCAGAAGTGATCGGGGTGGCTAATTGACCACTTAATCACTTCTGCAAGTGTCGGAAGGGGGTGCCCCCCCTCCTGTGGCCACGGCCACCTTTCCCAGGCTCTACCATCCCATTGTGGAGCCCGGGAGTGATGCAGCCGTTGGCAATGGCTGCCTTGAACAGAGTGAGAGGAACTGACATCATTCCCCTGGAAACTGGGAGCAACGAGTAGTTTGTCACTTCCAGTTCCAACTCAGCGGAAAGCAGCCGATCAGACCGATCTGTTTCTGATCGGATGCATGGAAGGCCAGAGGAGGTCTAATAGACCCCAGATCTCTCCATAAAGAGGACCTGTCATGGCCCATGCTGTCACAAGGGATGTGTAAAGGGATGTGTAAAAAAAAAAAATTTAGAAAATTATTAAAAAAATTAAAAATTTAAAGTGCCCCCATCCCACCATGCTTACATGCAAAAATCGAATGGATACGTTTCTCCCGCACCCATATATAAATGGTGATTGCACCACACATGTGAGGTATTGTCGCCAACATCAGAGCAAAAACAATAATTCTAGCACCAGACCTCTTTTGTAACTCTAAACTGGTAACCTGTAAAAGCGTTTAAAGCATTGGCTATGGAGAATTTGAAAGGAAGCAAATACAGAGCTGATAAAACGTAACTAGAAGTGCTGAGTGTTGACAATAAATAGAATCAAGGTGAAAAATATATGATGGACTACATGTCACATGCAGTCTAGAATAACACATACAGCTTTTGGATGTAAATAGTGAAACATAATGGGTGATTGCAAAAAAATATTAAACCTATGGGCATACCGCATATATTGTGAAAAATAAGAAAATAAAAATAAACCATAAGTGTAAACCAATTGATGAACAAACAAAAATAGATATTGGCAGCTGGACTGATGGATATAAACAGTGGTTGCTCACAAGACAGAAATAATTAATCCTAGCAATAGTCCCAAAGAGGATACCAACAACAAGACTTGTCACTAAATCAGCAAACAGGACGGTCCTGCGATGATGCAGCAGCTCCTCCTCCTAGACTGACAGCCTTTCTCAATGGTGATATGCAAGGTATATCTCTAGCGTGGATCAGTGGAAGAAATGGCCGATACTCAGATCAAATAAGCCATAAGTAGATAATTGACCACCCAAAACAGAGGAGAAAAATATATATAGTGAAGTACTGTGGATGTAGGCAATTCGCTAGCGCTACAAACCGCTACTCACATACTCCCGGTTGTAATCAGGCATATCAGACAGTCTCCGCGATCGCCGCTTACAGCGTGCGTTCCACGGAGTCAGGAAGGAAAACGTCACTTGGTTGTGCAGAAAGCCGGATGTTACGTCGACGCGTTTCGCCCCTCCCCCAGGGCGTCATCAAATGTTTGGGGGTTCTAAGTAACTTTTTAGCAAAAAAGGCAGATTTTTACATGTAGGAGCAAAGTGGTTAAAAGGCCAAATGTTGATGTTTGACTGGACATTCATCCTGTTAATGCTGATTACTTTGTCCTTACAGATGGAGTTCAAACCAAATTTTCAGTCCAGGGATGCATGTCGAATCGAAGTTGTAACAACGACCACAGCCAAGTGGTTGGATACAACATGAAGTCGATTTCAAAGTATAAGTGCTGGTTACCAAAACCCAAGCATCAGCCTAAGCATAAAAAAAAAATTAGAGGAATAATGGGATATGGTACAGGAAATGGACATCAACTCACATTATAATAAAAGCAGGACCCTATCCATTCAGCTAAGTTTTACCAGGATCCCCTTTTATGAAACCTTCTATTCTTCAGCCTCCTCTGTTTTCTTCCATGTTGACCTTGTATAAGTGTCACTACAATAGTAAAGGTCTATCTTTCAATAAGTTCATCTACACATACTGTAGATCTTTGCAGTCCCCAATATATGAAATATGCAATGATAGCAGCACTTTGCAATGCATTACATTCTATAATCTTCCAGAATGTTGGCATATCCCTTTTTAACCAATTAAAGTAATCTGTATGCATATACCAATATACTATATTACCAAAAGTATTGGGACACCTGCCTTTACACGCACATGAACTTTAATGACATTCCAGTCTTAGTCCGTAGGGTTTAATATTGAGTTGGCCCACCCTTTGCAGCTATAACAGCTTCAACTCTTCTGGGAAGGCTGTCCACAAGGTTTATTAGTGGGTCTATGGGAATGTTTGACCATTCTTCAAGAAGTGCATTTATCAGGTCAGGCACCGATGTTGGAAATGAAGGCCTGGCTCACAGTCTTTCTAATTCATCCCAGGGGTGTTCTATCGGGTTGAGGTCAGGACTCTGTGCAGGTCAGTCAAGTTCCTCCACCCCAAACTCACTCATCCATGTCTTTATGGACCTTTGGTTGTGCACTGGTCCAAATCATTTGGTGGTGTTGGGATTATGGTGTGAGGTTGTGTTTCAGGGGTTGGGCTTGGCCTCTTAGTTTCAGTGAAGGGAACTCTTAAGGTGTCAGCATTCCAAGACATTTTGGACAATTTCATGCTCCCAACTTTGTGGGAACAGTTTGGGGATGGCCCCTTCCTGTTCCAACATGACTGCGCACCAGAGCACAAACAAGGTCCACAAGGTATACAATGGATTATGAAAAATTAAAGCCCAATTGAACTTTAAATTTCAGTTAGCTACTGGTAAACTTTAAGGCCTTTGATGTGTCGATATTTCATGCAGGAAAATCTTTGCTATATGTTTGCAACTGCTCAGGAATTGCACCTTCTTGTAACCGCCAAGATATTGTACCTGGACTCTGTCCTTACCTATGAGCTTCAGTAAAACAATGCTTTACTCTGCCACCAAATTGTCTCCGGTGTCTCATTTCATTAGGGAAAACTTCAATTTATTGGGCCTAACCAGCAAGAAAACTGCAGTATTGATACAACTATTGTAGCATTTCTCACTCCTAAGAAGTGAAAAATGATTCTATGAAGCCTGGAAGGCTAGCACTGTAACATATGAGAGTGGACCCTTGTCTTATTATAGGGAAGAACGAACAGTTGGGAGCCAATCATTTTATTTTTCAAGGTTTGTTTGCACTATCAACTAAGGAAAGAGGTTTAAGGGCATAGGATACCCAAAGTAACAAAATATCTCAATATTTTAGCAACAAAACATGTACTGACCCTTTAAGAGCAGCATTCTAAAAGTAAATGTAGCTCTTTTGAGCACAACAAGCAATTTATAGTGACTTTACTGCCTCGTACACACGATCGGACTTTCCGACTACAAAACCGTGGAATTTTGTTTGAAGGTTGTTGGCTCCAACTTGTCTTGCATACACACGGTCACACAAATGTTGGCCAACAATTACAAACATAGTGACGTACAAGTCGTACAGCAAGCCCATGTGATATCTCCATTACGAACGCTAGTTTTACAAGACCGATCGCTTCCGGCTGCGTGTTTGTAATTTGGACTTTTGTCCGACGGACTTGTGTACACACGATCGGAAAGTCCGACAACACACATTTTTTGGCGGAAAATTTGAGAACATGCTAGCCAACATTTGTTGGCGGAAAGTCCGACAACAAATGTCCGATGGAGCATAAACACGGTGAGACTTACCGCCAACAAGCTCTCGTCCAACATTTCCCGTCGGAAAATCCGATCGCGTGTACGTGGCATAAGAGAGAAATGCCACTGTCATTGTAGTAATTGACCTTTATGAGTAGCAGCAGCCCATACAGCTGAAGTGACCCTGTGTAATAGAGATCAGTCATGATACCTTAAATATTTTAAAATGGAAGAAAAGTCACCACAATAACTTATCCTCCCCTTAAATTGTACATTTTCTAACATAGCTTCTGGAATACTGTTTTTTCACACCTGGGAACTTGACAATACAGAGGTAAAGCTGTGGCAATCCTGACAATGCATGGGCCACAAATAGGCACTCATATAGGATATGTAGGTAACAGTCAACTGTTTCAATATGTGGAACATGTGCTGAAAAATGTATACTCATAGAAGGTACCTACGTCCCAAAATTACTGTGTAGAAGGGATGTGGACATGTTTCATGGTACCACCATAGACATTACATCATATAAACATTTAGAACCAATATACTTTATTACAAGGAGTATATAAAATACAGACAGTACAAATATCATGCCCAAAATATCACACTGATAACTCCCTCAAAATCAAACTAGTGTTACCATAAAATGGTACTAGTTAGCACCATAGATCAGATGATACACTCTTAGACATATTTATCCAGTTCTTCTCAACATGTTTCGTGGTTCCTCTGCTTCTTCAGGAGTATTCGAGAGAGTATGTTATCTGTAGGAAAAAATAGGTACAGCATACAGTGTAGTACATACATAACAATATCTTGTAAAACCAACAAATTATTACTCAAAGTTAGAGGAATCTTACTACCAATGAATGAATGAATGAATGAATGAATGAAAAATTTATAGAGCGCTGCAAATGCAAACTGAATCGCCTCAAGGCGCTACCAATGGAGAAGGTTCATTTTTTTTTCTTCAGAGATGGGTAAGAAAAATTGTAAAAGTTCTGTGGGATAAGACATGTCGAGAGCAACTTCAGGAGCTTAATATGTACATTCTGGAAGAAAGAAGGGAAAGGGGAGAATGAGGTTCAGGAAGGCATTTTTTTCAATATGAAAGCAAAATCAAGAACACGGGGACATGGACTTAAACTAAATGGAGGAAAGTTCAAAACTAATTCTAGAAAGTATTATTTTACTGAAAGGGTAGTTTATACTTGAAATACAGTTCCAGAAGAGGTAGTGAGACAGTCAACAGTAAAAGGCTTCAAACATGCTTGGGACAAACATAGATCTATACTCGAAAAAAAAACGGAAAAAAAAAACATAAAAAATATGGCCAGAATTGATGACTACACAGTCTTTTCCTGTTGTCACTTTTCTATGTTTCTAGGGTTAGCTTACCCAGTGAGCTCAAAAAGGACCAGCACACATGGGATAGCAGCAGAGCCAGATCCTCCTGCCGTGGGTATGGGGGCAATATACAGAAAAAATGGATGCCTGTGTAATAAGGTAGAAATGTAAAGACAATACGTCAATATTTAAAGCAGACTTTCAGTAATTTTTTCAACTTTCCAGCCATGCCGTGATTTGTATCTTCCAACTGCCAGCTAACCACAAACATCACATGGAATTAGCACTCAGAAAGTAAAGGGGGGGGGGGGGTGGAGGGGGATGGGGGAAACATATGAGAAAGCCATCTAATACCTGAACTATATCAAGGTATATGCCCACATGCGTATGCAATGCACACACATCCATGCAGATCAAAAAAATGTAAAACAGCCTACAGTATCCATTATGGGCTTATAAAAAAGGCTTATATGTATTTCATCTCATTGATACCAGGAGGGAATGTGTCTCCAAAGTGTCTCCCTTTGTAAAATACACTTATCCCAATTCCCTCCCCTCGGATCCAGTGGAATCACCTCCAGAACAAAGAAGGAGACCATTGTAGGACCATCATGTTATCATAATTGTGATGAAGGCCAATATGTCTTGTGACCAGGGTTACAATTTTACCATTTTCAGAATGATAAATATGGTCTCCAATTCTCTGTGCAAACTGTTAAATAGTTTTACCTATGTATAATGCTTTACAACGGCAGAACATCAGATAAATCACACCTTGTGTCATACATTCTGCAAAGGCTCAAGATTTGTGCCATTGCCCATTCGATAAACAAATGCCAGAACCTTAAAATACCCAAGGACAGCATTGGCACCCCCCAACATACCGGTAAGGGCCGCGTGATGCAGGAGTGTTATTGGCCATCTAAATACCAATTCTAGAGAGGACCACACCTATTTAGATTCAGTTAAAAGATACCAATGTTTTAGGAATGATGGAGAGCAATGATTGTTCATGTGTTGAAAATCATGTGATGAACTTTATAGTTCCAGCACCTCTTTTGGGAGTAGTGCCATATAATAAAGATGTTCTCAAATGGGCTTTAGCTTTGTTATAGGCTTTTCTGAGCAGGGTCTGTGGGTACCCTCAAGCACGTAACTGTTGCTGTAGGAGATCCATGTGCTCCTTAAAATCAATATCAGATGAACATTTCCTGCGTGATTGCACTTTTGATTACAGGAGCAGTATGCAAGCTAGAGGCATACAAAAGTGTGTTACTTGCACTTGGCTTGCAAGACAGATTTGCCGCTAAATAGCCCTCAGGTCCAATGGTGATCCCCAGGTCGAAGAAAGATACTTTTATGTTGCTATGTTGACTGTGTCACCAAGTTGATTTCTCTTGTTCCATGATAAAGGACATCAATCACCCAGATGCCCCGCTTGTGTGGGATACTAGAGTATAAAGCCTCTACATCCACAGCAATGAGCAGAGCAACTGGAGGAACATGAATCCCCTCAACATGTTTTAACGGATCTGATGTATCACGTATGCAAGATGGAAGTCCTAACACATGGGGGGGGAGAAAGGAATCTACAAATCTGCTTGCATGTTCAGTTATTGAGCTAATGACAGATATTATTGTCCTACCTGGAGGATATTTTCAAATTTTGTGCACTGTGGGCAACGTATAGAACGTCGGCATCCATGGATATTCAATCACAAGATAGTCAAGCGTATTTTTGTCTATAAACCCTTCAAGGAAGACATTAAAATACAACATGTGAAATTCATTGTCAAAAAATGGAATGGCTCCCGCTGCTGTCTCTGAGCCAATGAAGAGGCAGAAAGCAGGGACAGCAGCCGCTCTCATGTACATCGCTGGATCTGGCTCAGGTAAGTATTGGAGTGGGGGGGCCTCAGGGGAGCTGCATACTGAAGATTTTTCACCTCCACGCAGCCACTTTAAGTAATGGGGTATCCATAGGATGTCTATATTACCGCAGTTTCACCCAAGATTTCTTGAGCACTCTTCAGCATAGTGTTTTCCTTTGAATGTGTCTCATGCAGGAAGCCACCTTCCAGTTATAGTTCTTGCTTTATGAACCCTCCATTAAAGAAGCTTGGGGTCCTTAAATCTTTCCCCTGCTGGGGCCAGAAACAAAAAGAAGGGACTTCCTAACTGTGGCATCCTCTTCAGACAGAAGCCCAAAGCGAGAGCAAGAGACCTTTCCTGGAAGGTCACTCCAAATATTTATCTATATCCCCCAGTGCGCATCATTTGATCAAGCCCCTCAGTGAAAGCCTAAGGCAGATAAATATTCATAGCTCATAGAGTGTTACTTCTCACACTAACTACTGAACAGCAGCAGGCAGAAATAATCAATGTCCTGAGCTAGAGATATATCTGCAGCCAGATTGTACTTATACTTGGATAAGGATTCTATATGGATATTTGCCAGTTTATCTGGATCACAGGCTTTGTTTCATCTGTGTCCACACAGTTGGCATCTAAGCTAGAGAAAACTATATGAGAAAAGTGTGGAAAACTGAAAATGCCCTAAAACTAGAAAGAGATAAGGAAGAATATGATGTAAACAGAGTCAATGAATGGGTTACTTTTATATACCACCTGCAAAGATCTCAGTTTACTTTGGTGATGGTAATTGACATGCAGCAGCTATATCAGTTTCTACTTCATCTGCCCCCTTGGACTCATCCCTGGATGGCTTAGCACCTTTTTTTTACATAAAGTAACCCCCTACTCAAGATGACGATGGGGAGATAGCTGCCGATGTTGACGATACAGGCAGGCAAGAGACAGTTGGAGGAGCCAACAGCAATAATCACAACTGAAACAGACATCTGTACGCAGTGCCAGGACAAGGTCATCTAGAGCAGTGGTTCCCAACCTCGGTTCTCAAGTACCCCCAACAGGCCATGTTTTGGGACTTTCTCTTACATAAAATAGCTATCCAAAATACTAAGCCACTGACTCTGATTTAACTGCTTGCCGCCTGCCCAGCCATCAAATGACGGCGGCGTGGTGCGGCTCTCGTTCTGGGATGCCGTCATATGATAGCGTCTCAGAATGGCCGCTTTCGTGAGCCTGCGGCAGCACGGTGATTACAGCCGCGCGGCGATCACAGCCATGCCGTGTTGCTAGGACATCCGCGGCATCCGTGGCTCTATAATGGCTGTGTCCAATCACAGCTGGTCACAAGTAAACAAGGAAGTGCCAGTAATCGGTGCTCCTCGAGAGCAGATCAGCAGCATCTCCTTACAGGGGACATCTAGGAATGTAATCAGGGCACTGATTATCAGTGCCCTAATTACAATACTGCAAAATAAAGTCACAAATCAGTGCCCACCATTGCCCATCAATGCCAGATATCAGTGCCCACCAGTGACAGCAATCAGTGCCCACCACTGCCCAAAAGTGCCACCAATTAGCGATGCCAGTCAGTGCTGTCAATCAGTGCCGCTTATCAGTGCTGCCCATTAATGCCCATCACTGCTGTCAATCAATGCCTATCAGTAATGCCCATCAGTGCCACCCAAAAATGCCCATCAGTGCCCATCAGTACTGCCTATCCATGCCACCTATCAGTGCCCACCAGTGCTACCTATCAGTGCCCACCAGTGCCGCCTATCCAGTGAAGGGAACTCCTAAGGCGTCAGAATACCAAGACATTTTGGACAATTTCATGCTCCCAAATTTGTAGGAACAGTTTGAGGATGGCCCCTTCCGGTTCCAACATGACTGCGCATCAGTGCACAAAGCAAGGTCCATAAAGACATGGATGAGTGAGTTTGGGGTGGAGAAACTTGACGGCCTGCTTAGAGTCCTGACCTCAACCCGATAGGGTTGAATTAGAGCAGAGACTGTGAGCCAGGCCTTCTCATTCAACATCAGTGCCTGATCTCACAAATGTTCTTCTGGAACAATGGTCAAATATTCCCATAGACACACTCCTAAATCTTGTGGACAGCCTTCCCAGAAGAGTTGAAGCTGTTATAGCTGCAAAGGGTGGACCAAGTCAATATTGAATGCTACAGACTAATGCCCCGTACACACGGTCGGACATTGATCGGACATTCCAACAACTAAATCCATGGATTTTTTCCAACGGATGTTGGCTCAAACTTGTCTTGCATACACACGGTCACACAAAGTTGTCGGAAAATCCGATCATTCTCAACGCGGTGACGTAAAACACGTACGTCGGGACTATAAACGGGGCAGTAGCCTATAGCTTTCATCTCTTTATTTATTCTGAGCATGGGTGGCACTCTGTGTTGGGGTTGGGGTACACACGATCGGAAATTCCGACAACAGGTTTTGTTGTTGGAAAATTTTATAGCCTGCTCTCAAACTTTGTGTGTCGGAAAATCCGATGGAAAATGTGTGATGGAGCCCACACACGGTCCGAATTTCCGACAACAAGGTCCTATCACACATTTTCCGTCGGAAAATCCGACCGTGTGTACGGGGCATAAGACTGGGATGCCATTAACATTCATGTGCGTGTAACAGCAGGTGTCCCAATACTTTTGGTACTATAGTGTATTTTGAACTTTATTTTTAAGTTTGCAAGTTATAAACCAACAACAATTTGTAATTTGGCATCTCAAGCAGTCATTTGGAGCTGCAGTATAGGACTAAGATGCAAAATAGGCAGCCAACAGTCAAAGCAATACATGCTAGATTATAAAGATATAACGTTTATAGATCAGTTTTATAAAATATAAAAAAATAGACATTTAAAAACCCTGTAAGCAGGATTTGGTAATGACATGAAATCCTACAATGCTATAATAATGCATAATAATATATGGCTCAATAAAAATATATTGTCTCCTTTAACCTTTATGATGTTAGATCCCTTTATAGCCATGGCTTGACTCCCTTTTTTGTTCCCAGTAGAACATGTCCACAGAGCCTGCATATACAGTCAAGCATGTGTGGTGGCAACCAGGTGAGGAGTACAAAGACAAGTGGGTCTTGCCTACAGTCAAGCATGGTGGTGGGAGTGTCATGGTCTGGGGCTGCATGAGTGCTGCCGGCACTGGGGAGCTACAGTTCATTGAGGGAACCATGAATGCCAACATGTACTGTGACATACTGAAGCAGAGAATGATCCCCTCCCTTCAGAGACTGGGCCGCAGGGCAATATTCCAACATGATAACGACCCCAAACACACCTCCAAGATGACCACTGCAGTGCTATAGAAGCTGGGGGTAAAGGTGATGGACTGGCCAAGCATGTCTCCAGACGTAAACCCTATTGAGCATCTGTGGGGCTTCCTCAAACTGAAGGTGGAGGAGCGCAAGGTCTCAAACATCCACCAGCTCCGTGATGTGGTCATGGAGGAGTGTAAGAGGACTCCAGTGGCAACCTGTGAATCTCTGGTGAACTCCATGCCCAAGAGGGTTAAGGCAGTGCTCGAAAATAATGGTGGCCACACAAACTATTGACACTTTGGGGCCAATTTGGACATTTTCACTCAGGGGTGTACTTACTTTTGTTGCCAGCGGTTTGGACATTAATAGTTGTGTGTTGAGTTATTTTGAGGGGACAGCAAATTTACACTGTTATACAAGTTGTACACTCACTACTTTACATTGTAGCAAAGGGTCATTTCTTCAGTGTTGTCACATGAAAATATATAATAAAATATTTACCAAAATGTGAGGGGTGTACTCACTTTTGTGAGATACTGTACATGCAGGCTCTGTGGACATGTTCTACTGTGAACAAAAAGGGGGGTCAAGCCATGGCTATAAAGGAATCTAACATCATCAAGGTTAAAGGAAACAATGGTCTATTTTCACTGAGCCATATATTATTATGCATTATTATTGTATTGAAGGATTTCATGTCATTTACAAATCCTGCTTTAGGTTCCATCTTGCTAGGGGCAGCTAAAGCAAAAACATTATTTGGGATTGGAAAAAAACACAACTGCAGTAATGTCCCTATGGCATAATCTCTTCAACCAACAAGTCTCTAGGGAAGACCTAGAACTGCAAATATTATCTAAGAGAGAACATCCACCTTTACTATACATATTGGTTGTTTGCTGTTCAGCCCAACAGATGTCACAGAAAAATAAAACATCATAATTGAAAAATAAAAAATCCCAATAGCCCAATAGTTAAAATGTCATATAAGATTTTAAGGGTTAATATCATTTTAGAAAGTCAATTTTATTATTTTTAAACCTACAGTTTTATTTTGAAAAAATCTGTGATACTGTCACAAAGGTATATTGTATTTCCTGTTACAGGGTTTTTAAATGTCTATTTTTTTATATTATATAAAACTGATCTATAAACGTTATATCTTTATAATCTAACATTTATTGCTTTGACTGTTGGCTGCCTATTTTGCATCTTATGCCGCGTACACACGAGCGGACTTTAAGGCAGACTTTGCCCGGCGGACGGGATTTCGTCGGACAATTCGATCGTGTGTGGGCTCCAGCGGACTTTGTTTTCTCAAAAGTTGAACATGTTTCAAATCTATCCGACGGACTCGAGTCCGGTCGAAAAGTCAGTTCGTCTGTATGCTACTTCGACGGACAAAAAGCCACGCTAGGGCAGCTATTGGCTACTGGCTATGAACTTCCTTGTTTTAGTCCGGTCGTACGTCATCACATACAAATTCGATGGACTTTGGTTGATTGTGTGTAGGCAAGTCCGTTCATTCAGAAAGTCCGTCGTAAAGTCCGTCGAAAAGTCCGCCAGGCAAAGTCTACCACAAAGTCCGCTTGTGTGTACGCGCCATAAGGCTTCTACTGCAGCTCCAAATGACTGCTTGAGATGCCAGATTACAAAAAGTGTTGTTGGTTTATAACTTGCAAACTTAAAAATTAAGTTCAAAATACACTATATTACCAAAAGTATTGGGACACCTGCCGTTACCCGCACATGAACTTTAATCGCATCCCAGTCTTAGTCCGTAGGGTTCCATATTGAGTCAGCCCACCCTTTGCAGCTATAACAGCTTCAACTCTTCTGGGAAGGCTGTCCACAAGGTTTAGGAGTGTGTCTATGGGAATGTTTGAATATTCTTCCAGAAGCGCATTTGTGAGGTCAGACACTGATGTTGGACGGGAAAGCCTGGCTCGCAGTCAAGGCTATTTCCGGTATCACTGATGTATTTCCGGTATCACTGACGTCACTTGAAGAATCAGGGCAAGAGGATAAGTATCATAACAATGATAAGGAAAATGTCTTTCAACCATGAAAATATACCTCCAAGTCCAAATCCTGCCGTGTCAAATGGGCTCCATGTTTTAGCAATGTCCCTAGCTTCCTGCTGGAGCTGGCCTACTTTTTTCGGTGTTTTGCAATAATATCATAGTAGTCGGGCACTTCGACACTTGTGTTATGGATCCAAGTACAACACTCATAATCTTCAGTGATTTCACACAACCCAGTAAGGGCCGCACTCATGCTTTCTATAGCTAACTCATGTAGTTCTAGCTGTTTTCTAATTGCCCTAGTTTCTATGTTTAACATAGCACTGTCGTCCGAATTCCTCTCCATTATCTCATCCAATATACTTGAATAATTGTTCAACCTTTTCATCATGTCTATACCCCATCCTGTCCAAGAAGGGAATCAAGCCCAGGCCATATCCTTCCCAAAGAACAGTTCTCTTTTACTGCGGTGTTTGACGGGATACCTAGGGTGTGTACTGGCCTCTAGGGCATGTCCCCTTTTATCATCCCCTACCACTCCCATAACAGGTACCAAGGATGCAAGATAACACCATCCCTTAACATGGAGGGGCACCCAGGGATAACACACTTTTCCACAACATACATAGACACTTGTTTTTGATCGCACCCAAATCTTCTGGGTGGTAAATACTGTTAATGATGATCCATGTGGGCAGAAACACCACCAGAGAGATCAGGATCAGGAAGCAGAATGCCTTGCCAGAAGTCTGTGGTAAAATAAGCAAGGTAATTTTTCAGAGACTTGGCCACCTACTTCGCTCGCTGTTCGAGGACTTATATCACCTGCTTCGCCTCTCTGTACTTTGCTTTTGTCTTTGTCTTTTTCTTTGTCTTTGTCTTGCTTCGTAAGGTCCTGGTTGACCTTTTTTACCTGACTGGCATGGATCCAGAATTGGCAGTTGTCCACCAGTATGGCTGTTCTGGTCACTGCGATCACTGTGGTATCCAAAGGGATACTTTTGCTTCTTATTTCTGTTCAGCCGCTGGACTACCATGGTGTCTCCCACCTTAAAGGGGTGTGTAGCATCCTGTGAAGAAAAAGGAGAGGTGCGAGCAACATTTCTCTCAACTGTATCCAATGTTTCAACCAGTCTTCTTACATATTCTTCCTGTATTAAGTCTAAGTCTCCCTTTTCTACCATCAGGGGTGCTCTGGCCCATGGGGTGGGGAAAAGTCTACCCATCAAGACTTCAAAAGGTGAATATCCTGTTGTTTTAGGAGTCATCCTTATTTCAGCCAGGACTGCTGGGAGAACCTTTTTCCAAGTGGCAAAGGTTCCTCCTGTGGCCTTTCTGATCTTATCTTTTATTGTTCTGTTCATTCTTTCTACTATCCCTGAACTTTGAGGATGGTAGGGAATGTGAAATTTTCAGTCTATTCTAAGAGTTTTTGCAAGGTCTTGGCAAACTTTTGACACAAATGCAGGGCCATTGCCTGAGTTTATTTGAAGTGGGCATCCCCATTGAGAAATAATTTCCTGAGTGAGGATTCTCACTACTGTTTGTGCATCTCCCTTTGTGGTCACAAAAAGTTTAACCCATCTTGAAAACATGTCCACAATTACCAAAAGATATTCCTGTCTTTTGCTTAATTTGGGCATGTGTGTGAAATCGATCTGCAGATGTGTGAATGAAGTTGTTGGATATATCAGATGTTCATGTTTTGCCTTGTGTGGGTTGTTGGGGTTGTTCCTGATACATGTTATACATCTGGATACAAAATCTTGGGTTAAAAATGGAAGTTCTGTAATGTAAAAGTCTTTGCTTAGCAGATCACTAGTAGCTTTTGAACCTCTGTGTCCTATTCTATGGTACTGTGAAATGAAAAGTGATGCACTGGCCATTGGTATACACGGTTTCCCCTCTTTGCAGAGAAGTCCAGTTTTTGGATCTTCCTGCACACCTTGTCTATCCCAGTCTCTTAAGTCATAATTTGATGCATAACTCTGGAGATCTGAGAGTGTTTGGTCAAGTGGGGGCAATTCTGGTACCATCATGGACATTTGAACTTGTGCATTTTGTGAAGTAGAAGCTTGTTTAGCGGCCATGTCAGCCAGGGCATTTCCTTTGACTATCTCTGTCTGTTGGCCTGTGTGTGCTCTACAATGTATTACGGCCAGTGTTCTGGGTAATTGGATGGCTTTTAACAATGACATTACCAGAGAAGAATGTGAGATGTTTTTTCCATCTGCTGCAATGAAGCCCCGCCTACTCCATATGACACAGAAGTTGTCTACCACTCCATACCCATATTTTGAGTCAGTGTAAATGTTTACATCCTGACCTTCAAAAAGCTGACATGCTCTAGTGAGTGCATTTAGCTCTGCAGCTTGTGCTGATTGATATGGGATAGGCTTGGCCTCAAGTAGGACATCTGGAAGTTGCACAACTGCATACCCTTTATGGTATGTGTGATCATTTGGTCTGGAACAGGAACCATCTACAAAAACATTTTGGGTATCTGGTAAAGCTGTGGAAGATAAATCAGATCTGGGTGATGTGTCTTGGTGTATAAGGTGCACACAGTCATGTTGTGGCACAACCTCATCCTGCTCTCCTTTTAATCCTAAAAGGGCGTTTAAAATTGGTGCTGGTCCTGCGGTGGGAGAAGCATATTTAATCTGTATTTTTGGGTTTGACAGTATTATTATTTCATAGCCACTCAACCTCTGAGCAGACATGTGCTGAGTGTGTATGTTTTTCAGCAGGATAGACACATTGTGAGTAGTATGTAAAATAGTATCATGACCCAGAGTAAATGACGTTGCCATCTCCACAACCATTGCACAGGATGCTAGAACTCTGAGACACGCAGGCATGCCTTGAACCTGCATCGGAACTATCTTTGAGAAAAAAGCAATAGGGCGCAGTTTGCTCCTGAGCGAGGACACCCGCCATCGTTGAACAATTGTCCCTGGCAAACAAATGAAACATCTTGCCATATTCAGGAAGGCCTAAACCCGGAGCCATTACCATTGCATTTTTCAAATACACAAAAAGCATTGCACATTTCATCTGACCATTTTATATAGTCTGGCATGTCTGAGCCTGTGGCTTGTCTCAGGAGATTTTCATAGTAGGAACACTCAGGTATCCATTGGCGGCAGTAACCAATCATATCAAGGAAGGTAAGCATGTCTTTCTTAGTAAGTGGGTGGGGCAGACCCACAAGAGCAGCAGCTCTTTTGTGACTGACTTTCCTTTCTCCTTTTGAGAGTACAAAACCAAGGTATTCAACTCTTTCCTGACACCATTGCAACTTTTTCTTTGACACTTTATGACCACTTTCAAAAAGACATTTCAAAAGATCCCTCCCATCCTCCTGGGCGGCCACCCGATTAGAGCTACAGAGGAGATCATCCGGATACTGTAGCAGGACTGAACAATGTCTAGGTATCCAAGCTCTGAGAGTAGTTTGGAGAACAATTGAATAGACTGCAGGGGAGTCTATATAGCCCTGGAGCATTCTACACCATGTTAGTTGGCGGTTTTTAAAACAGAAAACAAAGATTGGTTGTGTCTCTCATCCACAGGAATGGAAAAAAATGCGTTTGATAAATCATTCACTGAAATACTTTGTATCAAATGGAATGGAGGTGAGAAGCGATGGCACATCAGGTACTATTGGAGCAATTGGTACCACTGTTTGTTGTTTATGGCCCTGAGATCCTGTACAAATCTATAACTGCCATCCGGCTTTTTGACTGGGTTGATTGGTGTGTTATAAGGAGAGATAATTTTTCTCAGAATCCCCTTTTTCAGGAAATAGTGGACTATAGGCTGCAACCCATCTTCTTTTTCTTTGGCTATTGGGTATTGTTTGTGATATACAGGTTGGGCCCCTGGTTTAAAGGTGGCTTTGTAAGGTGCGAAAAGGGATAAATCTCACATCCAGTGAACTTTCTGCCCAAACTGCCTCCTCTACTCCCTCCTCCATCCCACCCTCCTGAGCTGGGGGCCCGGAATTTGTTAATTCCTTCTCATAGTAAGGACACTGTGCCTTCCAGTGTCTGGGGTCTCCACAATTAAAACATCCTGTTTTAGGCTGTTTCTGTTGGAAGTCCCCTCTTTGTCCCTGTCCCCTTCCTCTATAACCCCCTCTGTAACCTCCTCTCTTTTTCTAAAAGTTTCCCCTTTGATTTTGATTTCCTGGGAAATTATTTTGGTAATGTGTTTGCATGGGTGTTTGCTTAGGAATGTCAAAGCATCCTGCTGCATCTTTCTCTGTCAAGTTTTTATGTAAATCAGCTATGGTGCTTGTGGCCCAGTCTGATATCTGCTGTCTTACTGTGAGTTCATATTTAGGGCCAAGGTTGCTAAGATATGTCTGTAACAAACGGCTGTGCATCTCATCCTGAGTGCTGAGCTCGGCGTCCTGTGTCCAGATTTCTAGAAATCTTTTCCAGAATTCCAACACAGACTCCGCTGTTTTTTGTGTGCAGGCTACTGCGGAAGGCAGTGAGGATTTATTTGTGAAAGCTCTTTTCATTTCATCTTCTACTTCTTTCCACATATTGGTCCGGCCGTCAACAGTATTTAATTTAGACTGGGCAGTGGCTGTAGTGGGGGGTTCAAGGGTGTTTATGGTGGGCACCTTCGTCCAATCCCAAGAGGAGGTAATACCGACTAAAGTGTCTATAATAAGCCTTATATCCTTTTGTGTGTAATTTCTACCAGTGCACGCTTTCTTTAAGTATCTTATAGCGCTGGCAGCTGATGTGGTGGGTTTGGGACAGTGTTTAAAATTACGATTGTAGAGCTGGTAGATTTTTAATCTACCGCTGATAGGTAAATCTTGTGGGTTACTTGTTAGGTGAAGTTAGATTTGCCTCTGTTCCAGCTTGGCTGAGTTGCGTGTAGTTCCACACTGTGCTGGTGGGTGTCGTTGTCACCCTGCGGTGGTGTTGGTAAGGCAACGTGTTGAAGCGTATGAGTGCTCCTCTGTCCCGGAGACAATTCGGTGGAGGTGGTCCTCCGAGTTGCATTCTGGGAGAGGGTATTTATGGGACAGACGCCATGTTTAGGGGTTCGTTTTCAGCCACCTGCTGGCCCTCCTGGCCAACAGGTATGCGTTAAGAGTACCACCTCGTGGTCCTCCATGCCGGAGGCCCACATCGCTGTGGTGTGTGGGTGGGCCCAGAAGCCTGTCTGGGGCCTACCACAGCAGCAGAGGAATGGTCCTGAGCTGTCTATCTTGAGTGAAGAAGCTGGACAACCGAGGAGATCCCAGGGGAGGACCCGTCATGGAAGGATCATGCAGAGTGCTGGTCTGGAGAGGGGCCTGGTGACTCGGTTGGAGGACGTATCCTGAAGTAATCTTACTGCATAGTACTGCCGGGTTGGCTTAAAGGTTCAAGTACTGTGTCTGACATTCATCGCAAACCAATACATCCTGTAGCAGAGGATCGTACGGGTTTTATTCCAAACAAGTCTGTGGCAGAGACTTTTGTTTGTGCTGCGTACTGGCTGCTAGGTTAGTGAGAGAAACCTATCCAGGCGGGCAAAGATTGAATACCACAAGGGGAGTGCATTCAATTACAAGTGTTAAATTCCAAAGAATATTCTGAAGAATACTAAGGAAAGGTATTTGAGCTTCCCTGCAACTTTTCTTCTGCCTCTTTCCTGCTACTTCCTATATTACTTGTTCATTAAAGCATTGGAAAATATATTCAAGTGTTTGGTGTCTACATCGTACAGAAGGTAAACTCAACGGGACCCTAGACCCAGTGCCGGTGAAACAGAGGTATCGAGAGTGAAGGTAACAGCCCGCTTTAAACCAGCAGCTCCACCAAGAGTTAGTGCTACACGATTAATATCTTCAATATCAATGGGTTTCATTACTAAAACGTCCCCCACTGTCAGAAAAGGTTATTGTGTGGCGCCTTCAACCCCATATGTTACTCCGTGCCTAGTTTTGGGTGGGCTGAATACCTGTCCCGTGGTGTTGACCACCATGGACCCTGAACTTGAAGATATATTGGGGTCAACTTGTTGCTGTGTGGTGTTTGATGTGGAGATGACATTCACTGTTTGGTGGGGGGCTGAGGGTGGTGGTTGGATTACTGGAGCCTGTTGTGGTGGGGGAGTCGGTCCATTTGCATTCTGTGCTACAGCTGTTGCTGCCACCAAGAAGTCAATATCCTCCTTAGAAAGTGAAGGATACATTGATTTAGGTGGCTTTTGGATTTGTGGGACATAGGGTGGTGGCAGGGAAGGGGCACATGGTATGGGGGCCGGGAAGATGGACTTAACCCTTATTTCAAAGGCATGTAAGCCTGGGGCTTCCTTATCCCTTACATTAGGTACTCTTTTTTTCTAAAGTTTCTCAAAGTTCTGTTATGCCCCGTACACACGGTCGGATTTTCCGATGGAAAATGTCCGATCGGAGCGTGTTGTCGGAAATTCCGACCGTGTGTGGGCTCCATCGGACATTTTCCATCGGATTTTCCGACACACAAAGTTGGAGAGCAGGAGATAAAATTTTCCTACAACAAAATCCGTTGTCGGAAATTCCGATCATGTGTACACAAATCCGACGGACAAAGTGCCACGCATGCTCAGAATAAATAAAGAGATGAAAGCTATTGGCCACTGCCCCGTTTATAGTCCCGACGTACATGTTTTACGTCACCGCGTTTAGAATGATCGGATTTTCCGACAACTTTGTGCGACCGTGTGTAGACAAAACAAGTTTGAGCCAACATCCGTTGGAAAAAATCCTAGGATTTTGTTGTCGGAATGTCTGAACAAAGTCCGACCGTGTGTACGCCCTATTAGGGTTCGGGTGATCTAGGGATAGGTAGACTCTCGATATATCTGCATAAAGTGTCCTTCAAACCCGGCAGGATTCCTGGAGACCCCCATAAGAAACTTTGGACACGCACACACAGGTACAGTTTCCTAAAGTGGTCTGATCTTTATTTTTTCTGTGTGAATATATATAGGCACTTCCCAGAATACAAGGGAAAGATAACAGGTATTGTGACTGAAACAAAACTTAGTGTGCTACATCATTTACAATAAATCATATGACTTACAGGAAAACTAAACGTGGCAAGCATAGCATACTGCATCATTTACAGGAAACAGAAACTAGTTAGCAGAAGCAATACGTGTGCAACCTTATATATGGAATGGATGACCAAAAACAGATTGGGTGCAAGAAAAACGTAATATTCCTTCAACTGGCTCATAGGGACAGACCTAAGCCAGGACTCATGGTGGCAGCTGTCCGTCCCTATATAGCCGTTCCTGTCAGTGTCTTTTAAATGTGTGGATGTAACAAGTCTATCATTTTCTACCCTGATTTGCAGGTCTAAAAAAATGTATGGCAGAGGTGCTGGCCTCATGCTGGAGAACAATGCCCCGATCATTGGAGTTGAGTTCACCAATGAACAGATCCAAAGAGGCACGATCTCCTTCCCATAGGAGGAGGATGTCATCAATGTATCGACCCCAGAAGATCAAATTGGTCTTCCGCTGATCATAGATGACATCCACCTCCCAAACTTATTTAAACTTATATGGATATCCATAAGTACATACAGAAAATCAATGTACAGAGATATATTATCTCTAATTATTAATCTAACAATTATTTTTGTTTTAATGGCTCTTATTATCTGCAAGGTCGAGGAGTGGCGATAGGTGCCAAGTTTGCACCAAGTATGGACAATCTTTTTATGGCCAAATGGGAGGAGGATGTCATCTATGATCAACGGAGGACCAATTTGATCTTCTGGGGACGATACATTGATTACGTCCCCCTCCTATGGGAAGGAGATCGTGCTTCTTTGGATCTGTTCTTAGGTGAACTCAACTCCAATGATCGGGGCATTGTTCTCCAGCATGAGGCCAGCACCTCTGCCATACATTTTTTAGACATGCAAATCAGCCTCTGACAGAGGCTTCTTACCACGTGATCAGCTGTGACCAATCACAGTGGATCATCGCGTGAACCAGGAAGTGCCCGGTAAATGACATTCCTCAGTTCGCGCTGACAGGGAGAACCGATTAGTGGCTCTCCCTGTCGGAGGGGGGGTCTGTGCTGATCAATAGCACATTGATTATCAGCCCAGCCCCCATCAAATGTACCAAAAAGATGCCAATCGTTGCCCAGTCAGTGCCCCATCATAACCCCCTGCAAGTGCCCAATAAAGTGCCAATCAGTGCCCACCACAGTGCATATCAGTTCCCACATAGTGTCAATCAGTGTCCATCACAGTGCCAATCAGTGCCCAGCATTAACACCTGTCAGTATCTGCCCAATCAGTGCTGCCCATCAGTGCCATCTATTAGTGTCCATCAATGCCACCTGTCAGTGCCAATCAGTGCCGCCTATCAGTGCCCATCAGTGCCGCCTGTCAGTGCCCATCAGTGCCGCCTGTCAGTGCTCAGCAGTGCCACCTGTCAGTGCCACCTATCGGTGCCCATCAGTGCTGCATATCAGTGCCGCCTTTCATTGCCCATCAATTGTACATATCAGTGCCTCCTCATCAGTGCACATCAGTGCCACCTTATCAGTGCTAACTCATCAGTGTCCATCTGTGCCGCCTCATCAGTGCCCATCAGTGCCAACTCATCAGTGCCCGTCAGTGAAGGAGAAAACAAAAATTTATAACAGAAACAAAGAAAAACTTTTTTTTTCCAAAAATGTTGTTTTTTTTAAGTTTGTTTAGCAAAAAATAAAGACCGCAGAGGTGATAAAATGCCACCAAAAGAAAGCTCTATTTGTGGGAAGAAAATGATAAAAATTTAATTTGGGTACAGTGCTACATGACCGCGCAATTGTCATTCAAAGTGAAACAGCGCTGAAAGCTCAAAATTGTCCTGGGCAGGAAGGGGCGAAACTGCTTGGTATTGAAGTTTTATAAGCGCTGCACTGAATATACTAGTATGATTCATTGTCTATTGGTGACTGTATATCACAAATGAAATGCACAAAAAGTATTCAGTTTCATCCTTAGGGCTAACCAAATGTGTGCTTCATTGGGAGTTGATCTATTGCTGGATTCAGATTGTTGAGCTTGATCCAAAGTCAATGTAAATATTATTTTGAAACATTTACATTTGCAAAATTGCTGTTCTGCAATGATCATTATAAATTATTTTTATTATTAAACAAACAACACCACAAAAGTAAATAATGATTTAATAATAAATTAATTTAATAAATACCGCCTATTGACCATTAAAATCAAATATATTGCAGCATTTAAGGAGGAATTAAATCATGTGAGAAGCATCAAAAGATCGCTAACATCCAAGACATTTAGAAGCTAAAAAAATGAAGACCATTGGCGTTGTTCTGTTACTTCTCTTCTTTGGTCTTTCTACAGGTAAGAAAATAATGCAATTATAAAATACAAGCCTTCATTACTTTTTTTTTTTTTTTTGAGTTGTTATTGTTTTTAGAGAAATTACAACAAAGGTAAATACAATTATTGATTTTACACAAATGCGTACAGTGGCTTAAATAGTAGTCATGGCATTAATAGGTGTCAAGTAGCTGGTGAAAGAGAAAGAGCATTTTTTAAAAATAAATGTTTATTGAGATAATGTTGCAGAACATGGAGGAAAGTTACACATTCTATAACTAGTACATAACGACCAAATTAACAATGTCGGTTATATTGAAGGTTCCTACTGATCATCTCAAGGATCTTAACCTTACAACACTTTGTAGAGTAGTAAGAGTAAAGAGCATGAAGGGGAAAAAGGAAAGAAAGAAAGAAAGAAAGAAAGAAAGAAAGAAAGAAAGAAAGAAAGAAAGAAAGAAAGAAAGAAAGAAAGAAAGAAAGAAAGAAACACTTTAATCCAAAAGATGCTGTAGAAATTGCTTTATTGTCATGAGCCAGACAAAATTGCAAAGATGATCAGTTGACGCGTTTCACACGAAAAGAACCGTGCTTGTTCACAACAATTGAAATGCTCACAATACAAGCTATTTAAAGGCGTATATCAAATCAAACACCTAACACAAAACACCTGTAGTTAAAGAGCAATCAACACAAAACTTCACAGACATAAAAACATTTCTTAAATGCTAAAACATCTGATCACAAAATAGTCAAAACAAAAAATGTAAACATGTAGACAAGAAATGTATTAAAAACAAAAATAGAAAAATGAGCGAAAAAACATGTATATATACCAATATAAATCACATATATCACTGTATAACAAATTAAGTCTAATTGTGTGATTTAATACTTATTATTAAAGACTTCTTAAAAACTGTTCAAGGATAAGAGAAAACAATAAGATGCTAAACCATATACATGATGGAAAGAATGAGAAAGAAAGAAAGAAAGAAAGAAAGAAAGAAAGAAAGAAAGAAAGAAAGAAAGAAAGAAAGAAAGAAAGAAAGAAAGAAAGAAAGAAAGAAAGAAAGAAAGAAAGAAAGAAAGAAAGAAAGAAAGAAAGAAAGACAGGAGATGGAGAAGTTTAGCGGGTTGGGGGGGCAGGGGGTGCGTTCTGTTCCTTCGAGATCCCATGCATCTAGGGGTAACCAACACAATGACGTGTTCTGGTAACAGATC
Organism: Lithobates clamitans; assembly: GCA_037952925.1. Lineage (NCBI taxonomy): Eukaryota > Metazoa > Chordata > Amphibia > Anura > Ranidae > Lithobates > Lithobates clamitans. Next base: position 995,724 of record JBBGZY010000808.1, read on the forward strand.
ATTAGTGATATTATTGTACGTACATACAGTACATATACATACATACATAGCACCCGCAGCAGCATGCTGTCAAATTAAATGCATCAATACGAACTCTAATCCGAGGACATAATCTCCGCATAGCGAGAGGTATTCTTGAAAGCCAACCAGCATGCCTATGTTTTAGTGAAAGAGGATTGTGCATTACGGCTGTCAAATGTGAGATCTTCCATTGAAAATCAAAAAACAAAAAAGCAGTGCTCTATGGGTAGGAACCAAAAAATATATATATATGAACCATGGACTAAATTCAAAGTTAGTTTATTGCACTGTAGACAATTGACCAGCAACTACAAGAGAATGCTGTTAGTGCTGGTACAGATAGAGCGCTGCTTTTTTGTTTTTTGATTCTCGTTTCCCATTTCTCCAGTGGCTGGCAGATGCACTGGGTATTAGTTTTATTCACGTATATCCACATATGACTGACAGTTTCTAGCGCTTCAGGAACTTGTTGTTTGAGATCTTCCATTGAGCAGATATGGTCTATGGTTTGGAACCATCATTTTATTAAGGGAATTTGCTGATCAAGAACTTAGCAGAGTTTAACAGGTGGGGGATGATGGAGTGTTTGTATGTCTTGATCGGTTCTTGAGAACAACGGAAAAGTGTGACCCAGGGGGTCATCAGAAATTGGAACACCAGAGATTAGATCGGTTCTTGAAAACAATGGAAAAGTGTGGCCCAGGGGGTCATCAGATTGTGGAACACCAGAGATTAGATGGATAAAAGAGCTCACATTTGCCCAAAAGGGTTGTTAAATATGGCATGACCATCAACATGGGCATGGTGGGCCTCCAAGCCACAGCTCCATCAACAGGTAAGGTGGTAGTCCTGTAGTAGATGGTGTAACCTAACAGAAGTATAGTGACATCTGGTCAGCAATTTAAAGTTCATCTCTGCAATTTTGGAGGATAAGAAGAACACATGAGGTATTTGGAGAATCCTGTACCGTAAGGATCTTGAAGAGTGTGATAAAGTTTTTGTTCCCATGCTGATGAGAATGAAAATTTACATAAAATGACTATGAAGTATGTGTGTAGAGAGCAAAGACAATAGATTATTGAGATCTCAGGTGACATAGTCTTCATGACAATCTGATGTGCTGATAGTTCCTGGGACCTCTCCAGTTAGACAAAATTTTTTCAATTTTTTTGGGACAACTCCTAGATTTAAAAGTAAATCCATTAGTAAGTATCATATGATTAACCAGTCCTTTCTATTCACTGTTAGTGGAGATGGGGGGCTTAGGTTAGGTTAGGTTTAGGTTTTGTATAGAGTAAGAAAGAGTTACAACCCCAAATAAGTTTTTTTTTTATGTAACTTTTTTTGGTGTCTATATCTTGCTGCGACAGTTGTAATCACAACACTTGTCCCTACTAATACCACAGATGCATTGTTTACTCCCACTGATACCAGCACAATTTCTACTCCCAATGACCACTGTCTGACCCACCTAAAGTGTGAGGGACAGTAAATTGGTCCCTTTTTTTAGAAAGTTTGGAATCCCATGACATAGATGCTTTAGGGTTGATTCATAAATATATAGCAGATTGCCTGTTGAAAGTTTTACAGCCATTGGCAGAATAAGTAACATTTTGCAATATACAGTAGATAGGACAACACTTGGATTTACCTGGCTGATTAGAACACATTATAATTAATATTGGTATTATTATTATATATTTATTTTTTTTCTAGTTGAAAATCTTGAATGTTATGAGGGCCATTGTCGTAATTCTGAGGATTGCAAAGGTGAAGTAACTGAATGCCCAGAAGGCAGCTCTTGTATGACCGTCTCGGAAAAATCTGGATTCAGTAAGTCTTCAATCTCTCTATAGGTGTAGATAAAAGCATTTTTTTTCAGGATGTAAAAAACTTATTAAAACACCTGCAAATAACTTCAATGAGCAATAATAACTTTTATTATCAATGTAGTCTTTAAAAAAAAATTTAGTAAAAATGATAACACAAACAGATATATAAATACCAGTCAAAAATTTCAATCTATTGATCCCCATTTATCTTGGCAGTGAAATCGATCCTGCCAAAATATTGGAAAAAAAAAAACAGCTATTGAATCAAATTACTGTATAGCTGAATGGTTACCTGAGTTAGCTAATTTTTTTAAGTAATAAAAACAGAGACTAAAGAAAAACATGTAACTTAAAAAAAAAAAACTTAAAAATATGGAAACAAAATATGCAAAATAAATAAATAATAATTAAAATAAATATATAGGTACATAAATCAAATAAAACCTGATAAACTATCATGACTATTTCAAGAATATTATGATTGATGATAAGACCAGAATTAATCCTTCTTAAAAAAATATTTTTGTTACTAGGCATTTCAGCTCATGCTACTTCTCCTTTCATACCTTTTACATCTCCTTCTGCCTAATTGCATAAATAGCCTTACAATAAAAATGTTATTGTATAAAATAAAATAAAAAAATAGAAAAATCCCTTACTGTTAATCAATCTGTTAATCAATCAGCTCCATGCATTGGTCTGGAATTGACTTTATGTGAAAATAGTTTTCTGGTCTTTGATACCAGAGGACGACAGCAATAGCAAGAAAATATGGTATCAATATCCCATTATAGACTGATGTCAATGGTCATCTTCTGTTAATGGAAAACCAGTCTAGATGAGAGGAGATCATGCAACATGTTTAAACCAGTTTGATTTAAGCTGGTCATACAGTATACAATCTTCTTATTAAATTTCCTTTTGATTTACCCTCAACTATGTAGTGCAAGAGCCTGCCTGATTGCATACAAATTAAAGTGTTTAGGTTTGACCTCATATTATATGTTTTTTTTTAATCTAAAGGATATTGTATAACGTATGGCCAGCCTTAATCACAATCAGCATAATAAAACAGTACCAGAATTCCATTAACAATTTGGTAACCAAACCAAAAAATATTATCTGCACTCGGTGTAAAAAGTTTGTAAATAAAACACCGTATACCGACAGCTGCAGCAAATATCGTAACTAAACCTTGTTCTTCTATCTGGGAAATATATAGCTGATTACTCATCAAAAGTACAAATTTTATTTTGTTATTTCTCTCTTATATAAATACTTTAGAATGATCTTTCTGTACAGTAAGAACATTGTTTTCCTCTAGTGGGACTTTAAAAGGCAAGAGTCTTCAAACAATATATCAAAAAATATACATATAATTTTATTATCAAAGATTAAAACATCACAAAAAGTTGAATAATTTGAATAAACAAGAGGGATGCCAACAATTCAAAAAGTGATGACAACCATGATATACATATCAAAATACAGTGATAACACAAAACAACCCCCACATTGACTGTTTCAGCTAGGGGCTGCACCAACAGAAGCCCGACGCGTTTCAAGGTTATAAAGGTTGAAACCTCTTCTTCAGGGGCTGATGATGAGGTGGGTAGTTATCATATTACTCTTAGACCAATATTTAATGGCATCCAACTTCAAGAGAGACTTGGTAGAATGACGTGCCGATAGGGACCGGACCCATGAGCCAGCGCTGTCACCGAGGAGTCAGCAAAAGTACACACCCCAGAGCAGAACACAAAGGGCGTCCTACCACCCACAGGATGACACTACTGACAACAGCTGTGATGGATTGTGTCTATCACCTGTTTGCTCGTAAGTAGTGAAACACTCCTAGTGGAAATAAGAGAAAACGATGCAGGACACTATCTGGGTGGGGATGGATGTTAATTTCTCCATGCGAAAAGGATCACACATCAGAGGGAGAGGAAGGTTTTTTTTAGCCCATCTGCATATGATAGCTTTAAGGGTGGCAACAGAGCTAAGCGACCGGTCTGACGCCTGTGTAGGCATGAGGTACTCGTCACTACCCTTGCTTAGAATGATGTTTCTGGTACAATAATATATATATTTTTTAATTCGATGCTACAAAATAAACATAGGCATCTTTAAAAAGTTTAAAAAAAAGGAGGGGGGTTAATAAAAATGAATAAGGGGCAGCTAAAAATAATTCATATTAAATTATGTTTTAATGAATACAGATTTGCAATATTTTCCATTTTTTTTATATCTGCCTAGAGTTTGGTTTTGAGCCGTACAATGTTAGAAACGTGTTGATATTTAAAATCATTTTTGTTTGCAGATCATACTTACTACTCCATGAAGAAGCGCTGCTCTATGAATCTGGAATGCAATTCTAGCATGTATGCCTATGTTAATGCGGATGTTTACTTTGATCTCGCATATAATTGCTGTGATACCAATCTATGCAACAATGGGACTAATATAAGTGAGTAAAATGTATGTGTGGATGTGCGTGTTTCTGTTTGTTTTGCGTTTTCAAATGTTTTATAATTAAAATGATTGAAGTGCATTTTGCATTCATAGAGATAAGTGAATGGGTTCGCAAATGAATTGGTGAGATTTGAATTTGTCTAAATGTATGCATGCTTAGCCAACAAATATAATACAATTCCTAACTCATAATTGCTTGAATTACCTAAAGTGGACAAAAAACTAAAAAAAAAAGTCTATACTGTAGATCTAGAAATGTTATAGGGAACATCTAGAAATGTCTAACCACATTTAACTTTTCACCTTTAAAGTATAAGTCCACCCTAAAATTAAAATCCCTGCATCTACAGACATCAACATTCTAAAGCCGTGTACACAGGATCAGACTTTCCGACAACAAAACCATGGAATTTTGTTCAAAGGGTGTTGGCTCAAACTTATCTTGCATATATACGGTCACACAAATGTTGGCCAACAATTATGAACGTAGTGACGTACTAGACGTACTACGTGGTTTTTCAGCAGTTTTTCAGCTCTTTGGGCTCCTTCTGCTAATTTTGTGTTAGTAGATGTTTGATGAGTGTTGATTCGCGCTTTTCTTTTCGCATTTTTCATTTCATGCTTTTCGGTTTGTTTCTGAACAGCCGTTCGTCAACCAGACATGTTGCGGAATCGGAGGAGATAACGTGTTATTTATTATTGGCCTTGGAGTTATTGCTTTGACATTATTTTTTTGGTTGAATAATGATTTGATTTGGTATATTTTCTATATTTTTGGATGCAAAGAATGCACTTTTTGGTTAAGTTCTATTGGCAGATAGCATGTCTTTTTTTTTTTTTTAATGCACAAATAAAAAAACAAAAAAAACATATTAATGTTATTCTTGATATCACTAGAAAAAAAAAAAAACCTTTGGATATTCGTTTGCAATAACTCCAACAGTATCACCAGCAAAGCAGCTTCATGCTTTTGAGAGCATGCTAGCCAACATTTGTTGGCGGAAAGTCCGACAACAATTGTCCGATGGAGCATACACACGGTCGGACTTACCACCAACAAGCTCACATCCAACATTTCCCATTGGAAAATCTGATCGTGTGTACGCGGCATAAGACTAACCTATCTAGCCCTGTAAATAAGAAATCAGTATACATACCTTTTCTAAAACGGACCGACCCAATCTCCAGTGGCGGAAGCTCTGCAGAGGACACAACGGCTGTGAAATGAATGGGAAGTGACGTCACCCACAGACTTACTATGGGGCTTCCGTTGTCGGACGTGTCCTCTGCACCCACCTCTACAGAGAAGCTGCAGCTGACAGCACAGCGTGGGATCAGATAGGATTGGCCTCAGAAAAGGTATGCACAGTATCTCACAAAAGTGAGTACACCCCTCACATTTGTGTAAATATTTTATTATTTCTTTACTTGTGACAATACTGAAGAAATGACACTTTGCTACAATGTAAAGTAGTGAGTGTACAGCTTGTATAACAGTGTAAATTTGCTGTCCCCTCAAAATAACTCAACACACATCCATTATTGTCTAAACCGCTGGCAACAAAAGTGAGTACACCCCTAAGTGAAAATGTCCAAATTGGGCCCAAATTGTCAATATTTTGTGTGGCCACCATTATTTTCCAGCACTACCTTAACCCTTTTGGGCATGGAGTTCCCCAGAGCTTCACAGGTTGCCACTGGAGTCCTCTTCCACTCCTCCATGACGACATTGTGGACTGGAGAAACAATGTGTTAGAGACCTTGTGCTCCTCCGCCTTCCATTTGAGGATGCCCCACAGATGCTCAATAGGGTTTAAGTCTGGAGACATGCTTGGCTAGTCCATCACCTTTACCCTCAGCTTCTTTAGCAAGGCAGTGTTTAACTTAGAGGTGTGTTTGGACTCGTTATCATGTTGGAATACTGCCCCGTGGCCCAGTCTAAGAATAGAGGGGATCATTCTTTGCCATGAGATGCCATGTTGAACTTCCAGTGACCAGTATGAGAGAGTGAGAGCGATAAAACCAAATTTAACACACCTGCTCCCCATTCACACCTGAGACCTTGTAACACTAACGAGTCACAAGACACCGGGGAGGGAAAATGGTTAATTGGGCCCAATTTGGACATTTTCACTTAGGGCTTTCGTGTCAAACGCTTTATCAAGTCATGCCAATGTAAGTTTGTTAATTTGATTGCAATACATCTTTTTTACCAATCAATCTGGAGAGGCTGTTTATATCACTAAGACTGAACTCTATTCTCTTTCACTGTCATGGAGTCTAATACTAGAGTGTGAGTGCTTTATGGAACATATTGCTGCAACCTTCACCCCTTCCCCCCCAAGGAGTTAATCCCAGCTGCTAAGACTTTGAGGACCGTGACTAACCTATTAACTGCTTGCCGACCACCGCATGTACATATACGTCAGCAGAATGGCACAGCTGCACA